>OX104113.1:105211815-105811815 GCA_944474755.1 Limnoperna fortunei | reverse complement strand
TATTACCCAAGATGCAAAACGCCATTCAGTTTCGGGTTTCTCAATGTTTTTCATGTAGTAAACGTAATTAAAAAGCGACACGAATGTCAATGAATACACAACGCACAGCGGGTTATTAAAAACCGGCAGTAACTAACATCCCGTATCAATAATAATCGATTTTAAGGATGTTCGCGGGTCGTATTTTTGTTATGCTTTGCGCACCGTAAAATTATTGATGTCGTTATCAGTAAAACTTCACAAAAATTAATATAGACTAAAGAAATCCACGAAATACAAAAGATTTGTTATGAATTAAATAATAGTATATAAAGAAATCAGCTTTTTAAACAAATAACTTGATTTTCAAAGAAAATACGACATTTACGGTAAATACCCGCCAACTTCCGGAATAAACACGGGATGTCGTCAGACAAGAATTTTGATAAGATTTTAACCTTTTTAGTCTTATTCCGTGTCTAGACGTAAGATTGTGTTTTTGTCTCTGAAAAGCAGAAGAAAATATCTGTCAAAAGCGCTGGGTAGTTATAGGAAAGTCGCTTTGCTACAAAAGATTATTATGCCAACTGACCACACCTGATATATCCCGCTGTGCTAAACAAGAAGTAGTTAATGATAAAGGAAATTACTTAACCCTACACTCTGCAGATGTAAGGGGAAACGCTTCTACCCATGTGGGGTACTGAAGTAGGCCAACGTTACATCGGAGCAGCCCGGCCGTTAGTAGGACATATGCTGCTGAGTACTTCGACCAGGTATCCCGAAGGCCGGGCTTTGACAAAACCACCATGGTGGAGTCCATGGACAACTAACCATAACAACCGTAAGACCGAGGGTATTAATTTATCAGTGTAGGACGTAAAAAACCCCCATCATCATCATCATCATCGCTTAACCCTAGCTTTAGATGAGTGGAAAGATGGACGGAGGGTTGGTGAATTGGCTGTACTTGCCGACTGACGATCAGCCTGCAAGGAATATGCACATCATTATTACTCAGCAAAACTGTGTAAAATGTATAAAAACTTGAGCTGCTACTTGGAAAATACTTTGTGTAAACAGCAAATGCCAACGTGTAAACATCATACTAGTACCAACAGAGAAAAAACATGATGATGGCCTTGTCTGAGGTAAAAATTGAAATACATATTGATGTAATATCTATAACATTATAAATTTGCTAACCATCTCCATGGTGTCATGGGGAAAGTGAGAAGTTCACACCATACATGTACATTGACCGTTCTTATTTTTACTTAGATAAAAATGATAAAGAAAACTCATTGTATGTAGGAAAATGAACACAGTAGTTCAAATTAAAAGAAAAGCAAATTTGGAAATGCACTATGTATTAAAAAAAACTTTATTGTACAGTACTTATGTTAATTTAATACTAGTATTATTAATTCACAATACATTATTTCGGGTATAGTGTAAATGTCACATTTTCTCTCTTTTACTGGGTTCAATGGTTTTATATAAAAAAAGATTGTATATACTTGTTAACTTGGATACTATACTAGTAGTAGTACTAGTATAGTATCGATAAAAATCATTGTTAAATTGATGCTTATTTTCACGATTAAGCATATACATGTATACTCTTTATCAATTACATTGAAACACGTTATATTATAATTTGTAGTTACATTGTAAATACTTAGTTTGGATTATCTCCTAATTTTTATACAGAGGTTGTTTCCTCAGAGATATGGTGGTCTGAAACTAAGCAACACTTTTTTTTGTAAATCATATCCCACATAAGTTGTTACCATAACTATTACTAGTAAATATAACCAAAAATATGGCCTTCAGAAATGTTGAATGGTCTGATCATTTAGTTCTTTTGGTATCACACATTTTTTGAATTTTTAAATTCTATATATAATTTTTTTGACCAACTTTTAGATCAGGGTTATAAGAAATTTTTTTCAGGTACTTGCCATTTGTATTTTGGAATCTGTTGATCACTTTGTTTTAATTTGTGTCTTTCAAAGAGGAAGGTTTGGCACATAAAACAAAGTTTAACCCACCATTTCAATTGAAATGGCTATAGAGATGAGTAAAATTGTCTGTCATTTCATATGTTATAGTGATACTCAATGCTCTTTATATATGTTTTTTCAGTAATGATCAGAAAACTACAAGTTGTGAATTGAGTTAGGGTACCTGTTATGAAAAAGGCATAGACTTGACAGAAGTACATGCGAATGATGAATTATATGTAGCTGAAATACCTGCACCAAGATTACCTATTGAGCCACCAATACCATCCATCAATAATGTAACACTGATATATATAAAGGGGCATAACTCAAGCTTCTCTGTAGTTTATTTTGTGACAATGCTGAGTAAAAAGGAGCATAACATTTAGATTATAATTTGTTGACATTAACATGGCTATTTGTTGTCATTATTTGAACATATAAAATTTCGAAATCTATGCAACTCAAGTTCAAGTTTTTATGCCACAATCATGAATGTGAAAGGCGCATATGGTACAACTCTTGGTGTGGTTATTGTTAAATATTTAGTAATTGTTGAACGATTTTATTGAAATTGGTGCATATGGTTCTTTATCTACTAGCGTTAAAGGGCAATATTGGTTTCAATGTTGTAACTTGAGAAATAGAGGATTGATTTTAAGGAAATTGAAATATAACATCCATTTAATGCTATATTGTTTGTTGTTTTTTTCTTCTTGTTGTAATGGTGTTTAACACCAATTTCAGCAATTGTTCAGCTATATCATGGTGTCCAGTTTTCATTGGGGAGGAGTAACAGGAGAAAATCCCGACCTTTGGTAGGAAAACTGATAATCTTTGTCAATTGGAGTCGAGCACACCCTGCCCGCAGTGAGACTTGAACCTGCAACCTCAGGGTTGACAGACCATGTAATCTATACTAGACGAACTGCCTTAACCGCTTGGCCGCCAATGTTAGTGTATTCCAATATAAATTTTGTATTCACTTTGTCCCCCCCCGCCCCCCAAGCATACATGCTTCAACATAGTGCTGTCGTATTACACTCTGCTAATTATTTAGAAAATTGTATTGGATGGATTACCAATAAAACCTGTGAAAACAGCTCTACCTTCTTGTAAAAATTGTATTAGAATCTAAACATTGATGTAAAAATTCTTGTACCTGAAATGTCTTTTTTGTTAGGTACATGTATTTATCATTTTTGACTTTTCAGCACTTGACATGCTGTGCATGCTTATCAGGCTATAGAAAGCCCCTAGTTTTAGCAAACACATGTTATATGAAATAAATTAGCTAGTTTACCGAAATAAATACACTGACAGATATTTTAAGGGCAAAACTGGAAATAATGGGAAAAATATTAAAAATTGATCGTTTTTCCTGTACTTCTTAAAAAATTTAGCACACGAACCTACATTTTTTTCTTCATGTATACAAACATAAAGTTAATATGAATATTTGTTAAAATTTTGGTACTTTGTATTTAAAAGAAAGGGTTGAATTTAAAAAAATACATCCGTGGGTGATACATTTTCCCGTACTTTTTTCAGTACTGTATTTAACTGGTCAATTCTGAAGTTGAGATGTACAATATTATATTAAATTTGCCAAAATTACCAAAAAATGATAAATTGTTATATGCCAGTATACAATGTAACAGCTTACATGACTTACAATGACTTTAGAACAGCATACATCATCGCATAATGATACACCCACAAATAACAGAATAGAGGAAATCATGGGGAAACACATTGGGTACAATGTGGAGTTTATTTGTCACATAACTTATTCCAGATCTCATTTTCTTACAGACATTGAGTATTACATTGTCCTAAAATTGATCTTTAGGTCAAATGTCAAGGATATATGAAGATAACATGCAACTCTGTTGCAAAACTTGACTTGTACCACAGGTCTACACAAATTTCGATGACGAGCTTTGCATGTAAAATAAGCTTAATGGTACATTACAAAAGTTTCACCTTGAGGTAAAAGTTCAAGGTCAAATATGAAGGTCATTTTATTATTTAACTTATTGTATTATCTTGATTGATGATCAACAAATTAAAATCATACCACAAAGAATAAAATAGTTATGATCTTGCCTTTCTATGTGTGACTTAAGCATAAATCTGACCTTGAAGACAAAGGTCAAGGTCATATGATGGTACCTTTGGAACTTTTTGAGGGTTTAAATGTCAGGTTGCTGTTTATAGCTGTTAAGGTATGCTTGTAATTCCCCTTTTAATAAACACTATACAGTAAGACTAATCTTACATGGAATATCAAGAGATAAAACTTTGAAATAAAGGTCAAAAATGTAAATTTTGTGGAGTTTCTTTCTGTCTTTTTCTTAAAAGCACGGTGACCCCATATAAATGTTATAGAAATTTAATTTACCATATATATTGAAAGTAATTTTATACATTTGAAAAAATTGACATCACTTTTTAACATATTTTGGTTCATTTCAAAAATGTTGCCCCTATGGTTATTTTCCTGGTAGTTTGCCATGCTTCTAACCTAAATTTTTGAGTTTTATCGTTTTATCTCATATATATGTATGCAAAACATAATATTTAGCTGTTTTGTTCTTAAATTAGATATAATCTTTAAACAATTAATTACTTAATATTTAATTTAGCTTATTATTAAGTTAGTTTTAACGAATAATTGTAAATGACACCTAAAAATTCTGCCAAAAATAGAATTTTCACAATTTTATAGGGTCCTTTGTTTGGTGACGGATATCTCGAAAACGAATTCGGTAAGACTAGTTTTAAACATTGTTGATAAAAAGTATTATGATTGAAGACTTTATAAAACCCATTTTGGAAAAAATGACATCACTTTGAAATTGACCCTCCTACATCCTTAAACATGAAAACGATTAAACAAATAGTGACACTGTCGAAAGATATCAAGATCGACCACGTCTGATTGTATATCCAACATCTTTTGGACATCAAAGTGCCGGGAGTGATTCAATCCCGCTCTGCTACATTACGAGTAATGGGACTAAATTCGTACCCTCGCCAAAAAAAACGAGGGTACGATTATTCCTTCTAATGTTAAATATGCACGTTTATCGTTGTATGTATTTATTAAAAGATCAAATTAAAACAATTTGTGAAGTATAAATGTTTTCCAAACGCATTATTGAGAAGTGTTTGATAAGAACTGAACTTGACAGGCATAGACTGGTTTAAAAACTACCAGGTGAAATTTGATCTAGTGTCAAGATGTACTTAGTGAGGGAGTGAAATATAAACGAATTGCTGCTTTTGTCGCCAGTTGGCGTTAAAAACATTATGACAACCTTATCTGGCAGTATTTAGCTTATTGGATATATTTCAAACTTAGACATGTAGAGAATGTTTTTTTTTCATAAGAATTACTTAAGAAAAAATCGTAGCTAAAATTTTTAATATATTTAAACATTGGAATAAACTTACCAATTTAGTATTTTGCAAAAATAAGATCGACAAACAAGCAAAATATAATAAGACCACTTGACGTTAATACTTTAAGATCAATATATTTTAGGTAAACAACCAAATTCTCAAGTTGTAGACATTAATTCTTGGTCTACAGGATTTGTAATTAAATGTTTATTTCAAAATAATCCTATTCTATTACTGACAACCGTATTTCTTATCGTGGTACAATCATACTGTAAAGGACCCCGTGTAACCATGAACATTATAAGCAGATTACAATTTTTCAACATCCGGATCATTCATATCAAGACATAGCATTTAATGATCTGACATTTTAACAGCGAAAACAAAATGATGATTTATTTTAATCATCATCCCCGGATTTACAAAGTATATATAAAATCGTACGGAAAACATAATATTATCAAAAGCTAACAGAGGTACTAGGGACACTGAATAACTTCCAGCATGAAATTTCCTTATTCTGCTTTGCTGTTGGCTCTGTTCTACACAATACAATATACTACAAATTTATATACCAATAATGTTCAGGCAAAAACTCGTAAGTCAGTATATTCTTCGATTAGAATACTGCTATTATATGTAGATATGGTCTTAAATCGTTTTTGGTGAGATTTCATCATCTTTATAAGTACATGTAACTACATTATTGTAACTAGTTATTTTCCAATTACATCGTATTGCTATTCGACTGATTGATGTAGAGCTTGGTGCTAACAAAAGTAACATGTAGTAGACAATAATCTACAAAAAAGGAGAACCTTGACAACCAGAGTTTAGAGTTCCACTGTTTTGTCGTTTAAAATTTGAAATGAATTATTTCTTTGCTATCACTACTGATAAATAAAATGTTTACTGTGTACATAAAATGAACGCTATATATCAGGGTCAGCAAATTTTCTACCTTCTTTGGTTTTCTAAATAAAATCTTTTTAAGAGTTTTTAAAGTGGGCTATTGTACAAGCTAGCTACTGTTGAAGTGATGTTAATTTGATAAAAGTTAACAGGGCTTTAAGAAGGATTCATAAGATTATTTTTAGTAGTACAAACCTCTTACTTATTCTGAATCTCTACATTCTTCATGAAAGAAAATGTGATTTATTTATTTAGCATGTCTTCAAAGTACACTTTACTGTACACTCCCATTGAGTACTGGAATTACCAGACTCTGTCATGTTGTGACATGATTAGTCACATAAACGTGATTTTTGAATACTCTAATTGGTACCTCCATGCTTGTTCCGTTCCGTTCCGCAAATTACCAATAGCCGCTTATAACAAAATATTAATTTCTTTACCATGCTTGATGTCAAATATTTCTTCACTCGCAATAAAAAGCTTCAGTCAGTATGAGATCTAAAAATTAAATGGATAACTTATGAAGTATAAAGCTTAGAAAAGTATTTTGTATAGAAATTACATTGTGAAATGTTTAAATTATTATTACAAATGTTGGTATATGAAGTACTCTATAATAATTTTGAGTGTTATGATGTTTTCGGTAATGTCAATTAATCACCTTGAAGGGCTGTAGTTGGTAGAGCTTAACAATTCAATTACAATGGCTAATAATTCTGTATTCTTTCCTCACTTTTGGCTGTCTTTATTTTGCTTTTATATCCTTAGACTAGAATAGTATTATTTATTTACAGGTATTAATGGACTGTAAAACATTTTAATAACCTATTATTTCTGTATCAGTAATTATTCGTCTTGAGGTCAAAAAGTGAAAAAAAGGCAATGAATTTCCTAATTAAAGGATACTTACTTTTATTAAAGTAGTAACTCAACAGAACAACAAAACAAGAAATAACAGAGCACAAATTAAATTTGCTGGCAGCCCGTCGTACATGAAGGACGTTTTATTTATTATCAAAACACATAAACATATAATAGATGTACAAATAATTACTCGTTTGCATTAATAACTGTACTCTTTACATACAAACTACACTGCATGAGTTAACAGTGATAATTATCCTTCGTCGATAGCCAGTTCCGACCAGGAAAAACAACAATGTTGGTGGAAACCTGTATCCGAAATCAAGGCACAAGGCTATCTCAGAATAATGATGTTGGACCTAGTTATGTATAATAAAATAAAACATACGGCACAAATTGGAGTTTGCTAGTTCAATGTTTTCTACTTTGTAAAAATGTTTTTGGACATTTTTTTTAATTTCGTCCCATTTCCATTATTTGATAAGCGTTTGATACAATTCAGGGGTTTTATCTTTAATGTTTTTATTTACATATTTTATATTCCAATATGTTAAGTCCACCATGGGAGTAGGGTTTCATTCTATCTTTTTCCTTCCCAGATAAACTTATACACTATGTGTTTGTAATTTTGTCTTTTGGCATGAATGTGTTTGCAGCAATGTATATCATATTTGGAAAAATTAAAGCCTTTATTATCATTATTTTACTTATTATCATACTTAAATTTCTTTTATTCTAACTGTTAATCAAATTTGAACATTTATACAAGATTTTAGTAATATTTCAAATTTGACATTCTTTATTATTGTGACTAAAGTACTGGTTTATTCGTCCAATTAAAATGCTCAAATTTGTCTTTTGAGATTTATAGATGAAAGATCTAAATTACTTCTGTTTTATTTCTGTTACGTTTTAGTCCAGATAACGTTCCAATTTGTTC
Organism: Limnoperna fortunei; assembly: GCA_944474755.1. Taxonomy (NCBI): domain Eukaryota; kingdom Metazoa; phylum Mollusca; class Bivalvia; order Mytilida; family Modiolidae; genus Limnoperna; species Limnoperna fortunei. Next base: position 105,803,703 of record OX104113.1, on the reverse strand, counting down.
TATAATGTTTCACGACAAAGAAATATCTTTCTTGGATTGCAGAAATAACGTTGTATCAATTTTTTTGGTATGTTTGTTTCCAGGTATTTTAATTCGAATACTTTTAAAGTTTTTATTCTCCCTAAGAAGAATCACCCTATTTTAACAGTAAGTACAAGCATCAAAGCTGATATTGGACTCCACTGCTTTATATATGGTAAATCAGGAAACCGCTTGAGATTCAGCCGTTGTTTGAAATGCATTCATTTAAACCAAATGTATACAATGCTTCAATCGTGAATATTTATTCAAGTGAATCAACGGCTTTATTAAAATCTAAAATGTTATTGCACCATCTACTTTCAACCTTTCGATTTTTAATTTATCCTGTTTTAATCTACGCTCATTATTTCAGGGAGTACAGGCTTTTGTAAATAAGTGATGTTAACCCACTTTTGCAAGTTGTATAAAATGTTAGACAGTTTGTTTATAATGTCTTTTAGATTTGTCCAGAACTTTATAAAGAATTCATCACTTAGTCCATCAAGACTTAATGCTTTGTTATATTTTATTTGAAAAATACATTTGTTGGTTCTTCGGTAGTAATTAATCCTTCACATCTTTTACTTTAATTATCATTTAGTTTATTTGTGTTTCTTGTTTCTATATTGCTGTTTCGTACACATTTTTGATATTATTTAATTTTCAAACATATTATCTGTTCCTGATTGTTAGGAACCAAGTTAAATATACTTTAAGTAGATAATTCTATTTCGTCACCATTAGCACCTTTACGATTTGTAATGAGAGTGAAAGCAAATAAAATAATTTTTCATTCATCATTTTTATATTCAGAACAATTACACATAATAATCACATCAACACATTTTCAGAAAAATCATCATTCTCTAAAGATTTATCGTATTGCGTTGCAAATGTTTTGAATTTGACCGTCCTGCTTTGACTAAAATGAAATCATTTGAACAAGTTTATCTCTTTGCTGATAGCTCGCGCTACATAAACGTTTGTATAAATTCCAGAAATATAAAAACAAGACTTGAAGTAGTACTACTTGTCACTGGTTTATAAGGATTTGAGAAAGTTGTGATTTACAATGCTTTGAAGTCCTTTTTCAATAATTAATATAGTAGATAAGCACACTCTTTCATATCTGTATGATTTTAAACCATTAATATATTTTTGTATCAATGTCTACTTTGTTTTAGTTGTCCATTCATATGAAAAATAAATTGGTTTTCATGGTTTTCGTACATTCTTGTTGCCTAACTTACTTTTTGTCTAAGACTGAAAAGGTTGATCAGCTGCACTGTGACGAAGTCCTACTTCAAACAGCATAGTTAACAAAGGGAAAACAATATTCAAAGAACACTTAATGCCCCTAATATGCCTTTCGTGCCCTAATGAAAACTACATTTGCATAAATAAACTATGTATTGTTTCTGAGTAGATCGTCGCAACGATGCGATTAATAATACTCAAATGCTTTATGGAATTCCTTTGGTTTTTTATTGTTTCTTGCTATTTTACAAGCAGGGAACAGTAACACAAAATTCAAAAGACCTAATAGACATCTTTCGGACTGGATCTCTTTCCCATTGTTACAGATTTAAAATATTTGATTTATCGACACTCTATACGGCCATCCCTCATATGCAGCTTAAAATCAGGCTTAAAAATCTTATAAAACGCTGCTTCTTCAAGAAAAAGGAGAGACGACATAAATACCTGGTAATTAGTCATGACAGAACTTATGTCGTCATCAATAACCCTAATCTAATATTGAAGACCAAATGTTAGATTTTCTGATGGACAACATATTTGTCATGTATGAAGAACATGTTTTTCAACAGATTGTTGGTATTCGAATGGGTACTAATTGTGCTCCTCTTCTCGCTGACCTGTCATTTGAACTCTTATGAGTACACCTGTGTGCATTCATGGTTTTTATTGGGTTCGAGTTACTTTCAGTTTTTTGTGTTTTTGGTTTTTGTGTTGCGTTTGTCTATATCCGGATTTGTAACTGTCACTTGACTTTTGGCTCTTGTTGTTCGGTCGGTTTTCTTTGCTATTTGTTTTAGTAGGTAAAGTACTGTTTATGCAAGGGTAAGAAAAGTGTCTGAAGCAGGAATCAGCGATGGTTTCTGTACGTATAACTGAGGGCAGCTGTACAAACCAATACTGTGTCAGACATAACAGTGCCATTATAAATAGCTATTTACAAAATGTTTTAATTCAATATCTGCCTCAATGTTATTTTTCCAATTATATGTGTGGCTGTTATCCAAATATTATGTCGCGTACATAAAGCCCAAATTTTCTTTGTCACTTGATTGCAGGGTAATGTTTTCACAATTCCCATACTGTTAATTTAAGCTGCCGCAGTTATGTTGTCTGATAATATGCTTATAATTCATTATTTGCATTTCTTATGATTTTAATCCGTAAAAAATGCTAAATCTCTTGTTCTTAACTGCTCAATTGGCCATCTATTTTATTGTCATTATCTAAAAATGCTCCCAATTCTTGCAGGAACATATTAATTCTTTGTCAGGATTAGATTTCTGAATATCTCTTTATTTGCTAACAACAATGAAAGCTCTTTAAATATTTTTATGTATTTTTTTATAAATTAAAATAACTTTTGCCTCTTGTAAAGCATTAAATTTCTCAATCTCAATATCTCTCAATATCTCTTTAAAAGAGTATACCATGTTATTCTGCTAGAAATAATGTTATAATGAGCCAAAGTACTCATGTTAACCCTCTTATTGATGTATTATCTTTTCTATTACACTATTTATTTATTGAGTCAAGATAGATAACTTCTCTTCTGGAAGAAGTACACTAATTCGATTTGAGTCTATTATGAAACCTAAACAAGTCATTATTTGTCACAGCAGAAATTTTTTCACTGCTACTATTAGTACGTGTAGCAAAATTATATGCATAATTACCTACACCTGTACTTGTTCAGGCTCAGTCTGGAGTTTTTGTATTCTCCCTGTCATGTACTCTACAGGTCTGGAACCACCCAGTGCCCTGCCTGTTCCTCGACTACCAAACCGACTTCTTGGTATATTGCACCGTGATTTCTTCTGTTGAATCCATAGCTTGAACTAATGGATCCAGCTGCAATGCTGTTTGATACTTTATTACATTCTCCAATATCTGTGACATTCTTCGATACATCACCGATAAGCAAACGTTATTAAAAGATTGAGTTTTCTTAAATTACTTATCTTAAACGGGTTTCATCTACTCCCTTTTTGTTAGCGTTATTTGTTTTTTATTTGTATGTCTAACAAAAGCCAATCCGTCAATGCAACCTTTAAATAAAGATGAAAGTTCATCATTCTGTATAACATTATGTTTATCTAGTTTATCAATTACTTTAGTTATCATTTTACTGTAATGTGTTCTGGTTCTTTGCAAAATATTTTCCAAATTAACTGGTCATATTGAATAAATGATATTCCCTCACAGTTCTCTGGCCATTTAACCTTTTGATATTTTATCAATTCTCTGTACTTATCATCAGATAAACATTTCTTAAAAAATCAGTGGTATTTAATCCAAATGATCACTAATGTCCAGATCCACATTTTAAACTGACCTAAACCTTTCGTTCATTTGTGAAAATCTGACGTTTGGTTGTTTCAATGTTAGCAGCACACTAATCTCCAAAGTCCTCCATGTCACCTTAATCATGACCATAATGATCAAAATTTTCATCTTTAATATCTTAAAAATCTTAAATTTGCTTTTTATATCTACAATTGTATCTTTTGTCTTTTTATGTTCTTCTATCATTTCATTAAGCATCGTTATGATGAGACAATTTATTATTTCTGACGGAGTCACCTCGTGCTTTACATTTGTAACAGGAGTAGTAGGCTTAGTGTCGATAGTATTGAATCTGTTTGCGCTAGTCTTTGCATCATATTTGGAGGAACTAGCACCAACTTTTCTTTTTGCGAAGCTGTACCTTCGGAACTTTCTTAATTTAGGAAGCTCTTTTCAAATGCTTCATGACCCTAATAAGCTTTTACCTTACTGACCATTGCGTCAGGGGTATTTATAAATGTGTAATACTCTACGATTGATCTCGACAAATGAAAAACATATCCATTAAATTAAAGTAGAATTTCAATCACATTGACAATAATTTTATATAATTTCTTATTTAAGCTAAATATCCCTCGAGATTGCGTTTGCGTAAGGTAAATGGTTTGCAACACTTTGAAGTTACAGTTGCGCAGTACTATCTCTTCTAAATCGGAAGTTATGATAAGGTTATAGAATCCATGTCAAAATGGTGTACATTGTTTTAATTTTTATCTTGCAGGCGTTTAAAGCATTTTAAAAACAATATGAGAGACTAAAACGCTGTGCCTGCGTGAATTTAATATTGCAGTTTCTCGAATATAAAAGGCAAATATAAAAATATAAAATATAAATATAAAAGACAACCGCTCAGACAACAAGAATAAAAAGACTACTTTGAAGTAACAAAATCGAATTAAGACAAAGACTGTAAAACGAAACCAAAACAAGCAATCTGTGCACTCAAGTGCGCTAGACGATTATGCAGTACCAGTTATAATAATACCATTCTTTACTTACTCCTCATTATTGGTCAACGTCTTCGTTTGGTCTAGAAAATTATCGATTGCAATATTTGTGTTACGTATGAGTTATAAAATGTATAAAACACACGCCGAAGCTAATATGGATATTTCTGTGAATAAAGTCTGCAATGCAGTTACTATTTTCCACAGTGACTTCATCTTATTATCTGAGATATTATTCGTTTAACATGAAAAACTCTGTTTTATTAAATTATTTAAACGCAAAAAGTTAAAAATAAACAAAACATTTTATAAATAATTTCGGCTTGAAATAGCAGATACAAATAAACGTGTTTTGAATGATCTTATTACATTAAAATTTGTGTTTTCTTATTTTGTATAGTTTGGTTTTAAATAGAGTAATGCGAAAACTGCATGCGCGATATATTAAAACATATTTTTTGACATGGGGATCGCTCTAAAGTTATTAATCATCAGTGACAAACTGGCAAGAAACAAGCAACGGAAGATAAAACCCCGAGGTTAATAACATATTAGATAATCGGCACTAGTAATTATTATACATAAAACATTCTAGTGTAAACAAGGTTTGATGTATTTGTTTCTTTATTATCTATATACAACTTTTAAACATCATTATATGGGAAAATAAATTTCTACAATGGTTTCTGTAAACTGAATTTATTTTTAAGTCTAGATATGAGCTAGAATTCTTTCCTGGTTTTTGTGTTCATTATCTACACACGGGAAATTTATCAATACACAAATTATTCTCGGTTTGAAAACAACACCCTGAAATAAAAAAAAACTAATATTCACATTCGCATTCATCTTGGGTAAAAAATCTATTTGCAGATAGTGTTTCCATTTTTTTAATTTAGTACATAGTAATGTGATGCATCTATTAAGAATATACTAAACTAAACACAACCAAGAATATGTAAATACTCTGATGTGAACTATGTAGTGTTAACTGAGTGATCTTGTCATCATATTTGTCGCGTCAAAGAAATATTTCTTTGTTCAACTTGCACATGCGCGGCAAATTTAATTGGGTAATTTTTATTTCCTACGTGCAAATACCAAGGCAGTATTTATTCGTACGTGCAGTTTTGAGCGCGGATAAAGTTCATACTCTTAACATGTATTTTATTTTATAACTGGTTCCTAAGGTAATGAAAAATTTGCATTTGCATAGACCTGGAGTATTGATATTGTGATTGTACTTAATTACGTATTGTAGTGATCTTTCAAAAACAAATTGTTGCACATTTTTGTTCAAGCCATTTATTTAACCGTGTCGCTGGTAATCAATCCATGGTAGGTCAAGTCAGGTAAAAGATGATACTAAACAAACTCTATAACAAATCTACACCTGTACTCATTTGAGCGACAGATATCTTGTATTTCTCTAAAAGTATACTATGTCTATCTTCAATGAGTCACTAACTTTTGAACAACAAAAAACCATGAATTTTCTGTTTCTGCGTTAATCGAGTATCTCAATCAAGGAAATCCTGGTATTTCATACAAGCTCTGGAGCAAGTTATTACTCGGAAACTTAACGTGTAATGAGAACTGGTAACAGTTCGTAGGCAGAAGGCCGCAAGGCTTGGCAGTACTTCGTCAGGTAGCTGGTACTCTCAGTACATGACAATAACTAGAAAAGGTCTCTGCCTGTGAAAAACTTCTTTTAGCGATTTTCATGCTCTTAAAAAGCATTCGCCTATTTATGTTCTCAATGTCTAAACGAGTTGTGGAAAGTAAAAAGAAAGATTCTGGGAAATAGTTCTACAAAATTGTAATCCTAAAAACCGTGATTAATAGAAACACATAAAATATCTCGCTGTACCATCGAAGTGATGATTGATCAGACTAATATTGAAAGCTGTTTCTGTTTCTCCAACATTCTGAATCTCGCAGGTTCCACAAATTAATTAAATAATATTGCTGGATTTACGAGACCATTTGGAGTATTTTAGAGAAAACTTTTACATACTCCTTTTATCTCAACCAACTTTACTGGGATACCGTCAACATCATGTTAAGAAAAAAGAACTCTCATCAAAACCTGGAGATTACAAACTTTGCAATCAAAAGAATTGTAATAGCTTTAATGTAGGAACATTAATTGCACATTTCAATAACCGACGAAAAGTAATAATATTCTACAAGTATTTCATATGTTTAAATGTAAATACAATTGCTGCATTTACAGGAACATTTCATATTTTAAATTATTGCTCGTCAAATGAAATCCATTTGCTTAAGCAGAAATGCCTAAGGAATATTTTTACTAATTTGTAGTTGTCAATTGTAGCTTTCTATGAAAGCGTGATAGAAATCTTTGTACGACAGTTATGTTCGTTTTTGAACGTTTGAATTGTTGTCCAACTCTAGAGTTTTCGCTTTTTTTAGCTCCTAACCCTTGTCTAACACTGCACTCCTGGTCTTTGGTATATTTTGTATAATGAATGAAAGCTAATTTGCAGTATTTCCCCTTATTCTTTATGTGCGGTATTATCCCATCTCTAACTTCTAGCGACAAATGAACCAATCTCATCTCGCTGACAATACGTTTTAAAGTAAACACCGTGACGTCTCAATATTGTAGGACAGCGATTAACACATTACTTACGTGTTTAGAACTCGATGCATTTTGTCATCTGATAAGAACGAGAAAATGCACCCCTTTTAAAAAAAATCAAAATAATTTGTAAATCTTTTAAAACTTCATCGTTACAGGCATAATCACAATCAAGGAATCCTAGCATCCTTGAAGAATACATTTAAACTGGTATTTACTTTGGTAAGCGTTGAAACTAAATGCGGAATTAATATTATTCAATCTTGAAAAGGACCCAATTTTTTATGCTGATGACTTTGAAGTAAGTTGTAGTCTTCCACCCATACTTCGTAATTAATGCACAGCTAAATCCCTCTTTCTTTTAAATATTTTTTAATTAGTACATATTAAATTATAAGCGCGATCAATATAGCAACAGTTTGATCCATAAGGTGTTTATGAAACTTTTAAATGGCGCTACAAAAACTAAGTAAAAATTAAAATCAATCTTCTAACACGAAACGCTTGTTTTGTATCTGTTAGAAATTACTTAGTATTCTTGTAAAATCTTTTATCTTTTGACACATAATAAAGGTGAACATTACGTTTGCTAAAGGTTTTTTATTGCCAAAACCAAATTTGCTAAGAAATTTGAGCTTGACTTGTTGTAGATGATACGGGAGCATAATAATTGGGCTTAGACTTTGTTACTCATCGGATAGTCAAAATTAAACAGAACTTACTTGGTAGTGCACTGTCTATGTGGGTTTCACTCGACTCTAAAATATCAAAAACATGTTCGACAAGTGATTCTGCAAATGCTTTGAGTCCGCAAACCAGTTAAAGTAATCACAATATAATCAGAAACTGTACAAAATATTCTAATACTTTTGCAGGACTTTATACCAATATTGTTTTAAACGTCTCTTTAACGACAAAATTAATTAAAAACCAAATAAAAAAATAAAAAACAATTTATATACTAGTAGTACTTAACTTTCAGCTTCTGTAATAACCAAACGAATTTAAAATGAAATGAATTTAGATATTTTTACTTGCAACTTCTAATTCTACTTGAAGCTTTCTCCCTTTCCACCATTTGGAATTGAAACACTTACAATATTTGCTTATGCGAATGAATAAAAACACATGGTATTGTCCAATTAAGAAGTTTATAATAACACTTTTATCAGAAGGCACAAGATTATTACATACATCTCTGGCAAACATAAACATGTGCCGTCATTTGTTAGACTTTATTTCAGATACACAATTATCCCTTTAGTTAAAGATTTTTATGTCAAGACAAGAACAATAATTTATTACTGCTTAATATCCAATCCAAATTCATACAAATTCAAGCAATCATGTGAAAAACTCATCCCACAAATTATAGACGTGAATAATAAATATATGATAAGAAAAATTATTTGATTGATTCAAGTCAATAATAATTGGTTTATTTTGGACTTAGTTAAAGAAAAACAATTGTGTTAATGATAATGTTTTAATAACCTTTTGCAATTATCCGAAAATGGCGTTTGAAATATTCAATTTTTCATTACCATGAAATTTACAGCCGCATTCTACCACTAATTTTCATGGAAGTATGATCTTAAAAGCAAATGTACTTGTCAATCCTTATTATTTGCTTACACAAAACGTTATTTTAAAGACAACTTTTAATAACCTAAATATTTGAGTGTTGTGCAATCAACTATGAAAGAAGGATATATATTACATTCCATACAACCTGTGATAATAATAAAATGGTAAATAAGAAGGGCCTCGGTGGCCGAGTAGTTAAGGTAGTTCGTATACTTTTGATCACGTGGTCTGCCAACACTGAGGTTGGGGGTTCGAATTTCACTGCGGGCAGGGTGCACTTGACACCAATCTAAAACTGACTAGGATTTCCAGTTTTCCGACATCGTTACTCGGCTTGCAATGACGAATAGCACCACCGTCATCAACTGACACATTACTATATGGACAGAACGTTGAAGAGTGAAGATAATTGTGTTGGAAACAACATTAAATAATATACAGTTTTAATACCAATATAGACGTTGTAAATAATACACATTTTAAGCATTCTGGTGTCATTCTTTGTTTAACATAATATTTTTCTGTTATATAAAAATATACCTGGATCGACACAAGTTAGAACGCATCCAACTCGACAACATTTCTGATTTCCTGGACAGCTATTATCATTCAAACAATCTGCTGGCATTGGAATGCATTCGGTTGTCGGTGTATAATTAGGACATCTTTCAATTTTTCCAATGGAACCTGCCGTTAAAACAAAAACAATAAAGATCACAGGCTAACAGGAATGCATTCTCCGAATCCAATTTGCTCTAGTTTAAAGTATAATATGCAAATTTAAAAAAAAAAATTACGGACAATTTTTGTCGATCAGAAAATACATTTTGTAATAACAGTATTTATTGCACTGATTGCTGTCAACAATGACTTTGCAATTACAGCATTTATTACGACGCACCCAGTAATATTTATGCTCAGATAAGCAGGATATTTTCTGAGCAAGATAAGATGTATAAATTGGTTAATAACATCACAAAATAATTTTGTCATTCACATAAGATAAAGCTTAGTGACATATAACCTGTGATGATTCAAAATACCGGATAGTAGATGGCTTTCCGTCATACGTTTTGAATTAGTATCAAAACACGTGTATTTGCTTACAAAAATAAATCGGATTTTCAATGATGGAAATTGATCAAAAATGGATTTATACGAATATAATAAATATTTCAAAGGTATTAAAATGTTTAGTAGAGATTTATGTAGATTAACCATACTACAATACATTCATCACATATTTAGCATTATCATAGTAATTCAAAAACTCAATCCACAAAAAGTGCATGTACATGAATAGTTCATAAATGTGTTTGAGACAATCATAAATATGTGTATTGGCAAATTACCTGTTGCTAATATTTAGGTCTTTCCACCTTTCTGTGGAAAGACCTATAGTTATTGTTCTGATTATTATTATTATTATTATTATTATTATTATTTTCTCTTTTCTTCCGCCAACTTATTTCGATGTCTGGTTTTTTCACTTCGCGACATGTCGATTTGATATTTTATATCTGATATCGGTTACCCATTGCGCTTTCGCAGTTCACCCTGACTCACCGCACCCTTTTCCTTTACGGAGTTATCTCCCCTTTTACTAAAAAGCTTGTTCCTGCTACTCCTCCTAAACCAAAAAAGATAGCAATACCAAACCTTTACCAAAATGTGTCATATATCCTTGCGCAACTTTGGGACAGATTGATTGAAGGGTTCTGATGACATGTTATAGGAGTTATCTCCCTTTAAATAAAAGTAGTAAGTGATATTCAAACAAATCTCAGCAACTAAAAGAGATAGAGGCCTGGGGTCTTCACTTTAGACCATCATGACCTTTGACCTTGAAAATGGACACAAGGTCAAAGGTCAAGGTCACGTTCTAAATTTTGACATTTGCTTGTGTCCGCTACTCCTTTGAAACGGTAAAAGATAGATAAACACTTATTGAGAGTAAAATGTTCGTCTTATTAAGACGCAACTTTGTCACATTAGGAGGGAAGTAATTCGACTTCATTTTATAGGAGTTATCTCCCATTATATATGTAATTTATTGGTTTTTCACATGTTACTCATTAACTATTAATGATAAAGGGAAACAAAAGAGTGCAAAATGTTGATCTTTTAATGGAGCAACTTTGTCACATTTACAGGAAAAGGATTTGAAGTCATCCTATAGGAGTTATCTCCCATTATATTTGTAATTTATTAGGTTTTTACATGTTACTCATTAACAATTACTGATAAAAGGAAACTAAAGAGTGCAAAATGTTGGTCCTTTAAAGGAGCAACTTTGTTACATTTATAGGGAAAGGATTTGACTTAATTTTATAGGAGTTATCTCCCATTATATATGTAACTTATTGGTTTTTTACATGTTACTCATTAACTATTAAAGATAAAGGGAAACGAAAGAGTGCAAAATGTTGGTCTCTTAAAGGAGCAACTTTGTTACATTTATAGGGAAAGGATTTGACTTCATTTTATAGGAGTTATCTCCCATTATATATGTAACTGATTGGTTTTTCACATGGTACTCATTAACTATTAATGCTAGAGGGAAAGTAAAGAGTGCAAAATGTTGATCTCTTAAAGGAGCAACTTTGTTACATTTACAGGAAAGGATTTGACTTCATTTTATAGGAGTTATCTCCCATTATATATGTAACTTATTGGTTTTTTTACATGTTACTCATTAACTATTAAAGATAAAGGGAAACAATAGAGTGCAAAATGTTGGTCTCTTAAAGGAGGAACTTTGTTACATTTATATGGAAAGGATTTGACCTCATTTTATAGGAGTTATCTCCCATTATATATGTAACTGATTGGTTTTTCACATGGTACTCATTAACTATTAATGATAGAGGGAAACTAAAGAGTGCAAAATGTTGGTCTCTTAAAGGAGCAACTTTGTTACATTTACAGGTAAAGGATTTGACTTCATTTTATAGGAGTTATCTCCCGTTATATATGTAACTTATTGGTTTTTTACATGTTACTCATTAACTATTAATGATAAAGGGAAACGAAAGAGTGCAAAATGTTGGTCTCTTAATGGAGCAACTTTGTTACATTTACAAGAAAAGGATTTGACTTCATTTTTTAGGAGTTATCTCCCATTATATATGTAATTTATTAGTTTTTTACATGTTACTCATTTACTATTAATGATAAAGGGAAACTAAAGAGTGCAAAATGTTGGTCTCTTAAAGGAGCAACTTTGTTACATTTACAGGGAAAGGATTTGACTTCATTTTATAGGAGTTATCTCCCGTTATATATGTAACTTATTGGTTTTTTACATGTTACTCATTAACTATTAATGATAAAGGGAAACGAAAGAGTGCAAAATGTTGGTCTCTTAAAGGAGCAACTTTGTTACGTTTTTAGGGAAAGGATTTGACTTCATTATATAAGAGTTATCTCCCATTATATATGTAACTGATTGGTTTTTCACATGGTACTCATTAACTATTAATGATAGAGGGAAACTAAAGAGTGGAAAATGTTGATCTCTTAAAGGAGAAACTTTGTTACATTTACATGTAAAGGAGTTGACTTTATTTTATAGGAGTTATCTCCCATTATATATGTAACTGATTGGTTTTTCACATGGTACTCATTAACTATTAATGATAGAGGGAAACACAAGAGTGCAAAATGTTGATCTCTTAAAGGAGCAACTATGTTACATTTACAGGGAAAGAATTTGACTTCATTTTATACGAGTTATCTCCCATTATATATGCAACTTATTGATTTTTTACATGTTACTCATTAACTAGTACTGATAGAGGCATGGGGTCTTCACCATAAATACTCATGCCCTTTGACCTTGAAAACTTGTATGGGTCAAGGTCACGTACTTGTTTTTGACCTTTACTTTTTTTAAAGATATTGAAATTATGTTCGTCCTAAAATGTTCTATTAATAATTTCGAGTAAACTAAGACATGGCGTGAAAAGTTGTATAATACTTTTATAAGAGTTATCTCTCTCAGAATGACAATCTGCGGCAAATAATACAAAATATTTTTTTAAAATATTTATAGCAAAGTTATAGCATTTTGCAAAAAGATGATTATTTTAAATGTCATCATGTAATACAAATTAAAATTAATGTGGAAAGACCCTCAAATGTTCAACCGAACAGTTGATCTTTAATTATCAATTTTATTGTGCTACAGTCTATTTCTTTCAATTATTCTCAATTGCATTTTAAATGTTTCCCATAGAAGGGGAAATCTTTAAGATTGAGTGATGCATATGTTCATGCATTTTAATTAACTCATTCTTGAAAACAGCAAATATGTTTACATATATTTGTTTGCAATTTGATAAGTGATAAGTTTTATAAATACTAAATATCACAACGGATAAAAGAAAGTTTATTTCATTATAAGTGATGTCATAAATTTTGTATCCAAATAAAAGATTTTTTAAAGTGATTATGTGTTTACCAAGTTTCATTTGGTCTAAAACTTTAAATATTTTTTCCCAAAAATCTTTGAGATATTCACAATTAATAAAGTAATGTTCATAATCTTCTTTGACTTTGCATACAGTATAAAGATTATTATCAGAAATTTTCCATCTATGTAGCAATTCTTTACATGGTGGTACAAAATGGAGTAATTTCCATCATCATTCTCAGTCTATTATCCTTTAAGGGTATTTCATATGCATATGAAATATTATTAAATATATGCAAATTGTTTCCGCTTATCTAGAACTTTATCATCTATTAAAATTAAAATTACGTTACAGTTAACTAAAGAATGTAAATCTTAAGCAGGAGCGAACCATATATGGTTGAGTAAAAAACAATTGCTCACCTTGCTTGTTTCGTACTTATATTAGTACTTCACTACCGGTCTTTTAAACACGTGTGTTTGGGACCTTTTCAAGTTTTAATTTCGTTACAGACCGGAGCTTAAGTTTGGTATGAGCGTCAACCATCGAGAGTTACAGTTTAAAATTCTTTTTTCTACGATGATTTGTACGAAGTTATTGACCTTTGGCCGGAAAATTTCTTTAAAATTAAGACTAAAATTTAAGACTATTTATCTAAACCTATGCTATATTGAGCTGATATTTGGTATGAGTCAACGATACTGAGTTTGAATTTTATTTCAGTCTATTAAAATTCTATGGCTATTGCGGTTCTTCAAAATAACAGTTTCCAGATTTGATTTTTAAACGTTGCGACATATTGAACTGGCCCCTAGACTTAACGGTAAGGAACTAAGTATTCCATATGTAATAATATGCACACTTGAAAAATTTCAAACGGTCTATAGTGTCATCTTTAATAGCTGAGTAAATTCATTTCTTGACATAAGGCTTTTTCACCCCTTTTTACTGTACATATATGGACGTTTGACCAACTGAGCCAAACAATAAACTGTTATCGCTTTTATTAAAGTTTACAACAAACCGCTAAAAGACCAATTGCCCTTTTATCTAAACGAACTTAATTAATAATGAAATTACTTTTTCGCAATACGTTCCGCAGCATAAAAGGGGTCCGCAAATCAGAAAGGACCGAAACTAGGCTTTAGACACATAAAACGTGGCAGAGCTGAACCATTTAAATGAATCCTCCAATTATCGTTTACTATACTAATACAAGAGATTCTGAAACGAATAAAACTAACATAAATAAAAACTATATCTGTGGCACATTTGCATTCTGAATGATATACGGCGTGACATTTTTTAGGTTTAAGACAATAGCTCTTAATTTTATTGCGGTCCTTATGGTCAAATTGGTTGCACTACTTACCGGGAGGCGGGGGAGTTCCTCGGCCTAGGATATTCTGAAATAGCACAAAACATAATATAAAGCTGCGATTGCAATACAATTCCTTGCCCAGTGGCGTCAAATTTATAAGATATTGCACATTTAGCCAAGCTTAAATCGTAATAGCGAAAATCGTTTTTATAAATCAATCCGCTCTTTTACGTGTCTTGCTGAAATATTGGCTTATACCACAGGACAACCTATAAAAATGTTCAACCAATTACTACTCAGATATGAGAACATGTAAGTATTTAAGTATTCGATAATGCTATAACCAGCCACAGAAACAAATGTTGCGTATTAATAATTTCCATGTTTATATTGCAAAGAATAAGCTGAAATTTTAAATGAATACTCGTTAGGTTAGTCATTAAATTAAATTAAAAACAACGTCTTAATGTTCTAAATGTATACCATGTATTAAATTCGTGCTTTTTGACAATTCAAACTAAGTCTATCAAACTAATGAACAAAATATTAGAAATTAATACATCACAATTTAATCACTTAAATACAGGATATCGAAACATCCACAAACATTCTCGAAATATTAAGTATTTTTTCAATTTTATTACAGTACTCTCGATTCCTTGTTTCAATAATCCGAAACATCTTTGAGTAAAAACAATTACAGTTCACATTTCAATAAACATATACAAAAAGAACAAGAAGTTTACCACGAGGGAAAAAACTCCAAACAAAAAAAACTAATATAATAATCAAAATGACATGGTAATTAAAAGCAAAACTAGCATGAATGTCAAATTTGATTTGAGTTGTATCAGAATACTCACAGTAAGTTCCAATAAAAAAACGCAAATCCCTATGATAAAAAATCTTGTCATAACAATTGTTGGTACTCTCTTAAATAAACAAGTATTGTATATATTATATGCGATAACATTCTTATTTATATGTGTTTTTCACACGACTTAAAAACTAGCTAAATAATCAATTACGTTTACCATAAATATTTTGTATACGTTTTGCATTAAATGTGATGTAAAACGATAAATTGTCAACATTGTTATATTTTTCCTGTAATGATTTTTAAAGTTCTGTAGTATTGTCGTTCGGTAGTACTGCGATCCAGGTTACTTGTCGAAGCTTAGGCGTCTCTTTATTTCCCACATAACACCTTGACGTCACGTTTGTTTGATTGTTTGAATGTTGTTTCACGCCACTTTCAGAAGTTGTTACAGTCATATCATGGCGTGCAGTGTTAGTGGATATTTTTCTTCGTTTGAACTTCAACAGAGGTATATACTGAGAGTGCCTATAAATCTGGTAATTCTAAGTTGAAAACTTCTTGTTAGGTTCCAATACTTCGCACAAAGATGACCATTGCATCCTTGGTAGAGTGGCGTATAAGGGATATTTTTTCAAAGGGGCTACGTAGAGACTTTATATAACCTGTGACAAACTATAATTAGATACGCGTTTGAAAGTATCACACTCATTAACGTTTTTGATTACGTTGAAATATGTCAAAAAGAAAATAATAATTGTAGCCACTACAAAATGATATATTCGCCGTCGCATACCTATGTGAGTGTTTTTGGAGAGCAGAACGATCCATTCACGTTAAGGATCCTTTTTGAAGGTGTCAAAAAAATTATAGGCAGTTACCGGAACTCATCTTGATCACAAAAATGTAGAATTTTTTGTTTTAACAGTAGTTACCCAAACATAATTTTAAAAACATAAATACACTCTGGTGCTCCATTAAAGTAATTAGACTCATCCTTTAATTAGATACCTGTCGAGTTACTCGGTCATGTCCGTAAAGGTCAAATACAGGAACGGGGAAAACACTTTTGGCTATAGTCTCGATCACCCAGACGCATATATAGTAGCGTCTGGGATCACCTTGTGGTAATTTCGCTACCAATAGGTTGAGACAAAACAATGATTCTATTTTTAGGGCCCTATTTTTAGATCAGGAAAACCGTGCAAACATGTCTATACTTATAAAATGACGTCACAGTAATATTCTCTCTTGATTATGCATCACAATAATATTTGTTTAATTAATTGATAAAGTAATATTTTATAAAAAATATTCAAATGTAAACTTTGGTACAATTTTTTATACACTTCTTGATATGAACGGAAGTAATTTTTTAGACAATAAAAATATCATCCAATCAACAATTTCGCCCAGTTTGGGCGTAATGGTAACAAGTTCAATATAAAGATGAATCCAGACGCAACAATGCAAAAGCGTCTGGATGATCGAGACTATTTTGGCTAACAAAAAGTTTTTGGTCGCATTCGGAATTATAGATTTTTCATAACGATAAACTAAGTCGTGATGACGGCCGTAGAAATAATGATGACATGACATCAATCGAGAAGCAATAAATCCCTGTTTTGAATAACGTAAATATAAGAAATACCTACTGACAGAGGAAACGTACATCACAAGACACCAGATTATAACTGATGCAAAGTGTATCAGAAGATAATTAAACGTTATATACTAGTTATCATTGAGAAAGTTGATTAGTCATATAGGTTAATAAAATATATTGTTTTTAAAAAGCTGGATTATTCAAGGACCAACGTATAATCTTTAAAGTAATGGAATGCGTAATAGCAATTGCTCTTGGTGTGGTTATTGTTTATTTTTAAATGGTTAATTTCTAATTGGAGAAATTGCCATAACATATACAGAAATATTGAATAAAGCGTACACGGTAACAAACATGGTTTTATAAATTTAAAAAACTCATTGGGATTCAAAACTCTACATCGCAGTATGATCAAAGTTTAGAGATTTTTCAGTCAAACAACATGTTGCAAAGAATAATCATAACTTAAATCTGTATTAGACTGTTCAATTTATTATATTACAATTTCATCGGATTTAAATAAACATGTATGCAAATATTAATATGATACACAATATGTAACGTATTATGACATAACTAATGGAATAAATAAGAAATGATCAAAATTCGTTGTTTGAATATTTGGACAATTCCATTCCACTTCACATACATATTTATCCTAAAACTACTTGTTTAATGACGATTAGTTCTAGCCTTGTATATCGAACGTGATATTTACATTGTAAAAGAAGATCGTTGATGTACATTTAGAGTTTATATTTTCAATCGTTGTAATATGTACAAATTGGTTAAACAGTAAATGGGTTTTACTATTGCCCAGGTGTGTACGCCTGTCTGTTATAGCTATTCGCTGATGACTATAGTGGACTATAGAAAAGAACGAACCCTCACAACAAATCCTGCAAATGGTACAAGAAATCTCATCGTACATTTTCGCTGAATCCTCAGTAGTAGATAATGAATAACTCGACGGATGACAAATTAGAGGTAGACACTGCCTACTCGTCCGTAGCTTCTATGTACACACATGTTTTAATAGGATCAGGTTACCCACTTTTTATTTTGTGTTTTTTGGTTTTGGTTCGTGTTCATTAAAATCCCGATTTGTAGATGTCCCCGACTTTGGTTTCTTTTTGTTCGGTGTTTTCCTTGCCATTTTTCTGATCTATACCACAAGCTTATCTGACTCGAGACATCGTATCAAAGTAGAGTTCGAGTCTGAATTCGGAGGTTAATATTTTGATCACATTGGATTTTTTGCCACCGTATAAACTGGTGGACATTAATGTTGAACACTGTTGAATATGTTGAAAATAGTGTATAGTGTTCATAGAACAAAACAAAATAAGAGCCATTATCCCCGTATCAGAGTTATTCCTGGAATTTGATTGGTCAATTAAACGTCGTTACAAAACTAATATAACCGGGGCGTTGCTAGGTCATATACCCGGGTGTTGCTAACCGTTAGATTCACAATAGTACGTGAGATGCGTTAATATTAGAAATGGTGATTAATTTGCGTCATATACAGGATGATGAAATCTTGGACAAAAGTGTTTTATTTGCAACAGAAAAAGAAACAAGATATGGAGTTTGACAAAAAACGACGTCACACAATTAGGACGTATCTGCAAGACATTCAGCGCCAAAACTTAATTTTTCAACATCTATTTGAATCCAACAAAACTGGGTTTTATCGAGAACTGTAGGGTTCTACCAACGGTAGTACCCTACACTTTATAAAAAAAGCGATATTTGTACTAAATTCCAATCAAACATTCTTCAATAATAAAGAAAACGTTACGTTAACGTCCGCTATTGCACTGACAATGAACCTAAAAATCCACCATTTCAAACTAAAAACGGGGATAGATTCGTTATACACGTTCATATCCGTAGATATGGAGATTTTAACACCTTCAGCACCCCTCAGGGCGTACTTGGGGCACTTCAAGTGTTAAAATCTCCATATCAACGGAAATGAACGTTTATACATAATAATGTTTTGGATTGTAACTAGTAGATCTGTGTGCATTTAATTGCTGGTGATACTAAATAAACAGCTGGAAACATTCTGGGAGGGTAAAAAGGTTTCTGGTGCTCCACATATAGAGCTGCTTAACGCATTCCCAGGTGGCGAAGAGTAGATGACCGTTCGTTTTTAATTCTAATGTATAAATATTAGCATTGTACAGCAATAGTGTGATACATATTTGTCCCGTTCCTTTTAAAAGAAGAACAAGTCATTATATAATAAAATTCATCACCGATCTGCGGTGTCGCAAAGTAGGAATAATCTATCTGGTTACAATTGCGCAATTACATTTGTATTTGTTTACATGACAACGGGAAATTTTTTAACCCAAGATAGTATGCAGAAGAAAATACACGGAGGCATCTGATTGGATGTTGGAGTTCTGAAAATAGCAAAATAGACAATTATAAACATTATTTATTGAAAATGTTCGATATTTGGACGGAAATTTTTAAGAGCCTTGAAAATTGAGCTTAAAACGATTAAAGAGGGAGGTTAGAAATTGTGTCAGTGCCATTTAAATGTCATCATTTCAACCAAAATTTTCGGTCATTTTTGCTGCATGACCTATACTTTTTTATTTGTTAATAATGAAGTTTTTCATTTCAATTTACACAAAAAACTGTTTTCCGGGGGGAAATTTTTGAGGTTTTTCGCACAAATGAACTTAATTGCCAGGGGTAACATATGGGAAATGCATTGAAAATAATTGCGCTTTTGTAACCTATATGGAACTGAGATTTCATCCAGAATACTTGATTTATTAACCCATTTTTAATTCTAAAATTTGAATTCGTCACAGAATGTCATGTTATGTATAAATTGTTTATTAATAACGATTTGTTAAAAAATTATACTCTGTTTCTAAAATATAGGTATTTTTTCATAGGAAATCTAGGGTGGGCTACTATGACGAGTTTGTTCGGTCTTTTATGTAAAAATTGGTGCTGACGTTTTAGGGGGAAATTGTTTAATACATTCAAATGCAGCGTTTGACATCAAAAACACATATTTTATGCTAGGCTTAAGTCTCTTAGCCGACTTTTTTTGTTTTGACCTCTTTTCAGCCAAATTGAATTTTTGGGGTTTTAAGCATTTTAGTATGTTGTATCCATGAATGACATCGCCTTGTTGAATTTGAATGCAGTTGGCTTTAATGGGACTGCTTCTGACATACGGACATAAAATATGTAGCAGGCTTGGTCAAGTGTTCAACTACAGGTTTAGGTTTAGTTTTATTCTGAAGAAACCGTAAGAACTGAAGATACAAAAATACAACATTTATAAGACAAAGTACAATATCATAAACATTGATAAAGACGAATACAAATAATACACAAATAGGTGATTCGTTCATTGTATGTGTTTACACATTTGTTATAAATTCTAAACATTATTTGTTATGTTTGTTTGTTAAAGTATATTAGTATTACTGTAAGTGTCGTTACGTTTTGCTAACATATACTCATTATTTTCAACTGTTCACAATCAACCATTTAACAATTAAACACTTAATCGTTGAACACCTTCTTGTACATGTAATCAGACAAAATACAGTTTACTACCTTAAAATTGTCAAATGTTAACTATGCATACCAAATATCATTCAATTTAACATTTTTATTACACTTAATCTTAACACAGTTAATGTGGCTCTTAAATACATCATTTAGTTTTCTATAATTTTTGTAAGATATTTGCTAATATAATTTTATGCGTAAGGAAAGATAACTCAATTACAATACTAAACTACAACACGTGGATAAAGGGAGATAATCAAAATTTACTCGAAAGGCGTGGACAGTCTTTACAAACTATCAAAATCAAAATTAACCAATTGAAAATCAATATAAACATTCTACATACTAGTATATTTCAACAATCATGTATCTTTTATACATTTATATGACAATAAAAGTGTGGAATAATTGTTCGAAGTATGTAAATCCGATGTCGGTTGTCGACACTCTTTGGCACAAAGGTTGTGCAAAGAGTTGTAACCAAGTTCATCAAATAGTGGAAGCATTGTGTGAATGATTAATTACCTTATTCTCCTGACCAAGTTGCTAAAATAAGCGTTAATCGTTTGTTCACGTTTTTCATTTTTGCTTCTAAGGGAATTGTACAAAAAGGGAAGTGAAACGTTTCAAAGTTTGTCAGGTTATGGAAACACACAAAAAAAATATTGAGCATACAAAACATGGCCATTTACACTCCCACCAAAATCACAATGATTTTACAAAATAATATGGTGTAGATTCTTTAACACAATGAGCCAAAAATAATACTTAACTGTAATATACATTAATAAGCATCAAAAATATGATTGTCACAATATCAAAGCACAAAAGGTACAAAATCATTGTTCTAGCAAAAGAACTAGCTTGTGTACACTGCGTTCTAACACGACAGTTTTAGAAGAAAGGTCTCTTTTGCTCATCAAAATCTTGACTCGTCTAACAAGTCCATCATCATCTGTTTGAACTTCCACGACCTTTGCGACTGGCCATTCATTACGTGGAAGATCTACATCTTTAACAAGTACAATGTCATTTAAACGAATATTTCGTCTAGGTTGGTGCCACTTTTGTCGCAACGAAATTTGAGCAACGTACTCTCTTTTCCATTTCGACCAGAATTGTTCCAGAATGTACTGAACTCTTCTCCAACGTTTACGGAGAAACAGATCCTCCTTGACGAACTCTCCTGGAGGTGGATAAGGTATTTCGGACTTTGATGTAAGTACATGATTAGGAGTAAGTGGTTCAAGATCATTTGATTCACTTACTGTAAGTGGCCTTGAATTAACTAACGACATCACTTCATAGAAAATTGTTCGTAACGATGAATCATCAAGTCTTCCAGGACACAACAATAGAACGGAGTTCAAGATATTTCGGACAGTCCTTATTTGTCTTTCCCAAACTCCTCCGGTATGACTAGAATAAGGAGCATTCAATACAAAGTCACACTGGTTCTTCGCAAGATATTTAGTGACTAAATGCCTCTCTCGTTCAAATTCGTTTTTGGCTCCTAAAAAGTTTGATCCCTGATCACATCGTATTTGCCTTACTGCTCCTCGAATGGCTATAAAACAACGTAGTCCATTTATAAAGGCATCAGTAGTCATGTCATCGATCATCTCAATATGTATAGCTCTGGTGCACATGCAAGTAAATAACAGTCCATATCTTTTAACTTCCTTTCGACCATTCTTTACAATGAATGGTCCAAAACAGTCCATTCCACAATATGTGAAGGGTGGAGACGGTTCCAATCTTTCAGCTGGCAGGTCCGCCATTCTTTGGATTTCTGTTGGGCGTCTTAAGCGCCTGCAGATAACACATTGACGTATGAATTTAGCTACAACCTTACTACCACCAACTATCCAATATCCATGAGATCGGAGTGAGTTTAAAGTCATTCCTCTGCCTTGATGCTTTGTGTGTTCATGAACAAAGGTAAGTATTAGCTTGGTAATATGACTATCACTTGGTAAAATTATTGGATGTCTACGAGTTGATGACAGGTTTGCCTTCCTCAATCGACCACCAACGCATAATAATCCATCACTGAGAACTGGATCAAGTGGATATAATCGGTTTGTTTTGGGTAAGTTTGATGCTTTCAAGCGAGCAATTTCTTCGGAAAATGCTTCACGTTGCACAAGTTTCAAAACAGTAATTTCTGCATTTCTCCTATCCTCTACAGACGGACTATTTGAAAGTACCTTTCCTTTGTTAATCAACTGCTTAATTCTAGTAATAACAGAAACAAGCGTAGACCATTTTGAGAATCTGTCTAATCTTTTGAGAAAACTACATGAAGTTGTCCTTGTACAAAGACTTTTCGCAACATGCTCCGGTCTTACTTCCGGGTCTCCAAACTGTAACTTTGAATCAAACCCTGGCGACTCAACAACATTTTGCCATAAAAAAGACGGTCCTGTAAGCCAAGTTGTTCTGGTAATATCCAAGGCGGTTAGTCCTCTGGAAGCATAGTCTGCTGGATTGTTCTCTGTGCTGACGTAACACCACTGGTTAGGATCTGTGTCATTTCTTATTATCTGAACTCGGTTTGCCACAAATGTGTGAAAACGACGAGCTTCGTTATTAATATATCCTAGAACCACTTTAGAGTCTGTCCAAAAATATTCTTTGTCAATTACAAGGTTGAGTTCTTCCTTTAGGAATAGACTCATTTTTACAGACAAAACTGCCACTGTAAGTTCAAGTCTGGGAATCGTTACTACATTATGTGGAGCAACTCTTGCTTTCGCAATAAGTAGTGTGCAGTGTATCTTGTTTTCACCTTTGATTCTTAAGTATGTGCATTGTCCATAGCCTGAATTACTAGCATCAGAAAAATGATGTAGTTCTGTGTGAATTGGATTTCCAACGCTTTCTGGTATAATGCATCTATCTATTTCTATATATTTCAAGTTATCAACATCATCAATCCAATTTTGCCAATCACAACTTAAAGAATCGGGTAGTGGATCATCCCAGTCAATTCCATGTCTACACATTTCTTGTAGGATACGTTTTCCTTTTAGAGTAAAGGGAGATAGAAACCCTAGTGGGTCAAATATGGACGCTATTATTGATAAAATATTTCTTCGTGTTGGTTTTGAATTCTTAATTTTAGTTTCAAAGCAAAATACATCTTTCGGTACATTCCAATGTACTCCAAGAGCACGCTCGACTGATATTGTTTCTAAAGCCATACTCAAATTGTTCATGCCAACTCCACGTTCGGTAAGTGGTACGGAGTCAATAACATTCGCATTGTTTGAAACAAATTTGTGTAATCGAATGCCGCCATTGGCACAAATGGTTTGAGCATCTCCAACCAACTTTATTGCTTCAGTTTCAGATTGTACACTAGCGAGTCCGTCATCAACATAAAAGTCATGTTGTACAAAGTGAGATGCTTCAGGATATTCATCTTCATATAGTTTCGCTAAGTATTTCAGTGCAAAATTGGCACAACCGGGAGAAGATGCTGCTCCAAACAGATGTTTGCACATTCTGTATTCAACTGGTTCTTTACTTAAATCTCCGTTCTCCCACCATAAGAAGCGTAAGTAATCACGGTCCTGTTCTGAAACATAAAACTGATGGAACATCTTTTCTATGTCGCACATGATAGCTATAGGGTATCTGCGGAATCTACAAAGCACGCCAGTAAGACCATTTGTGAGATCTGGGCCAGTAAAGAGATTATCATTTAGAGATGAATTTCCATACCTTGCAGAACAATCAAAGACCACACGGAGTTTGTCTTGTTTCTTCGGATGATATACCCCATGATGTGGGATATACCATGGTCTTACTTGATTAGAATCTACTTCTACTCGTTCTGCATCACCACGTTTGATTATTTCGCTCATAAAGTCTTTGTAATGATCTCCATACTGTGGATTGCTCATGATCTTGCGTTTCAAATGATTGAGTCTGAGCAATGCCTGGGATTTATTGTTTACTAGACTTGGTCGTTCCTTAAATGGTAATGGCATTTCAAAATGTTTGTTGGATCGTTGAGTTATGTTTTCTTCCATTATACTTATAAATGCTAAATCGTCCTGAGACACTTTCTTGGATTTAGTTGAATTGTCATTAAAGTCTTTCTCAAAAATGTTGATCAACTCTCTTGGTGTGCAAACTGGAAGTTCTTTCACAACAGTACGATGAACCATTCCTTTTACTGAATAATCATCATGAGCTTCCTTAGCATAGCCAACAATGCTCCATCCAAGCAATGTTTGTACAGCATAGGGTTCAGTATCGCCTCCCATTAGTATCCTTCTTGGAGCTAGTGCTAACGGACAATTATATCCGATCAAAAGACCAACCTCACATGACTGTAAGGGAGGTAATTCAGTTTCTATTTCTTGTAGATGCTGCCAATCTTTAACAGTCTCTTTAACCGGTATGTGTGAACGTTCCGCCGGTATAAATTGTCTTGTATATGCAGTATTAATTGTGACAGAATCAGATTTGGAAGATTGGAAGCATCTTACTTTCAAATCGTTTATCCTTGAACTATCAATTGTTGTGTTTTGTGACGTCATAGTTGATAAACTAAGTTTGACAGGTTTCATGTCGACACCTAACGCTGAGGCTGTTTCATTGAGAATAAAGGTTGTATCACTTTGTGTATCTAATAATGCGTAAGTCAGTATTTCCTTTGCTGGATCATCTTTGTGAGAAACCCACACTGGAACAATCATTGATGTTCCTTGAACTTTATCTTGGTTTACACGAAATGAGCTAACCTTTACATCCGCTGAACTTTCACGTCTGACAGGATTTTGTTCTTCATGTAAACACGTTGGGTGTTGTTTTTTGCAGGTTCCACATGTGTGTTTTCGCTTGCAGTCCTTGTTTAGGTGACCAGATCGCAAACATCCATAACAAAGGTTATTTTCTCGAATAAAGTCTCGTTTCCTTTGGATTGTTAGATCAAGAAATCCTGTACATTTGACAATATAATGTCCTTCATGTTTACAAAATACACATTTAATTGTTTTGTTTTCAGTATTGTGAGTTGTATTGAAGCTACTGTTTTTGACATTCTTGTTGTCAGAAACTGTTGTTAATGTTCGCACTTTGCTGGGGACAGGTTTTTCTTTGTGAACCATAAGCTCTTTGTCATGTATTGCATATAGAGATGAAACAGGATTGCATGCAATTTTCGCTTCCTTAACTACAAACTCCACAAACTTGGAGAATATTGGATATTCACATGTTGTTTCAAGAGCATTGTTGACTATTCGATTCCAGCGAACAGTAGCCCAGTCTGGAAGTTTACCTAACAGTTTTTGATTTTCAACACAGTCATTCAACACACTTAGACTTGGAACGAAATTCATAGCATCATTGCAACCTTGTAGAAAATCTGCAAAGTTTCTGAGACCTTGAGGGTCCTTTGCACCAATCTTTGGCCATTTATCAAGTCTTTCCCTGAAAGCTCTTTGCATTATGAAAGGATGGCCATAACGATCATCAAGAACCTTTCTTGCATTTTCATAGGCTGATAAACTATTACTATAGAAAAATCCTTCCAAGGCTTTCTGTGCCTCACCTCCAAGGTAACGTTTTAAGTAGAAGATCTTCTCGGAAGACGGTATTCCTTTGCGATCTATCAGCATTTCAAATGACATTTTCCATTCTAAATACTTAATTGGATCACCTGTGAATATACTAGGTTCTGGTACAGGTAAACGGTTTAAATGGAGAGTTTCAGCAAATGCCTTTGCAAGAGAGTCAGTTTCTGTATCTTGGTAGTTAACAGTAGGTCGACCTTTTGGAATAGCACTGTAGTTACACTCTGTTGTGCGTGGAGATTTATCATTTTTGAGCATTGTAGTTATTTTGTTCTCAAGTCCTTTTGGCAATGTCAAGTGATCATTATTGTCAGTTTCAACATTGGCATTTTCAAAGCAATCATCAGCTTTCTTATAAACATCTAAACGAGCTTTAGCCACTTCAACTTGCTTTCTGACTTCTAACTCTTCAAGTTCTCTTTGGTGAGCTTCTAATTCCATTTTCTGTTTCATTTCTATCTCTATAATTTTTTCCTTTTGTTCTTGCTGTATCTTCAAAAGTTTTAATTCAGCTTCACGAGCAGCCAGCTCGGCCGACGCATCAATCACTTTATCTGAGATTTTTGATCTTGTAGAATTGAAAGATCTCTCTGATGTTGAATTACTAACAGAACTGAAGATGGATGATGCATATTCTTGTGTCTTGATTTCTCGTAATAATTTGGCATCAGCCATGGGGTCAAATGTATCTATGCCACTTAAACGTTCATTGACTATCTTCATCATGTCAGCATTTATTGCAACAAGTGCATCAATTTTACGCAAAATCTCTGGTTTAATTACCCCCGCTTGACGTAGGGTTTCAAACTGTCTGATAACAGATGTTTCTGTAAACTTAATTGTATCCGCCATTTCAGCTAAGTCAGTTTCACAGCACTCTTCTTTGAGTGCTTTGCGCATGTCCCTGATTTTTGCCTTCCAATTGTCATATGCACTATTTAACTTCCTTTCTCGTTTATTAGTTTCATCCTCTTTATACGCAACCATCCTTTCAGTCAAATTTACCTTCCTGCCAGATTTAGTTGTTTCTATAATAGGTGGCCCTTTCATCTTCGCTTTACCATTTTTCTCTTGTGCGTTTAACTCCTCTTGTTGTTCATGTTGTTGCTGATCTGTTTCATGAGGCTCCTCAGAATCCATTACTGAAGATAAGTTCTTACTGTAGCAGGCTTGGTCAAGTGTTCAACTACAGGTTTAGGTTTAGTTTTATTCTGAAGAAACCGTAAGAACTGAAGATACAAAAATACAACATTTATAAGACAAAGTACAATATCATAAACATTGATAAAGACGAATACAAATAATACACAAATAGGTGATTCGTTCATTGTATGTGTTTACACATTTGTTATAAATTCTAAACATTATTTGTTATGTTTGTTTGTTAAAGTATATTAGTATTACTGTAAGTGTCGTTACGTTTTGCTAACATATACTCATTATTTTCAACTGTTCACAATCAACCATTTAACAATTAAACACTTAATCGTTGAACACCTTCTTGTACATGTAATCAGACCAAATACAGTTTACTACCTTAAAATTGTCAAATGTTAACTATGCATACCAAATATCATTCAATTTAACATTTTTATTATACTTAATCTTAACACAGTTAATGTAGCTCTTAAATACATCATTTAGTTTTCTATAATTTTTGTAAGATATCTGCTAATATAATTGTATGCGTAAGGAAAGATAACTCAATTACAATACTAAACTACAACACGTGGATAAAGGGAGATAATCAAAATTTACTCGAAAGGCGTGGACAGTCTTTACAAACTATCAAAATCAAAATTAACCCATTGAAAATCAATATAAACATTCTACATACTAGTATATTTCAACAATCATGTATCTTTTATACATTTATATGACAATAAAAGTGTGGAATAATTGTTCGAAGTATGTAAATCCGATGTCGGTTGTCGACACTCTTTGGCACAAAGGTTGTGCATGTTTTGACAAAAATAGAGTAATAAAGAGTTGTAACCAAGTTCATCAAATAGTGGAAGCAATGTGTGAATGATTAATTACCTTATTCTCCTGACCAAGTTGCTAAAATAAGCGTTAATCGTTTGTTCACGTTTTTCATTTTTGTTTCTAAGGGAATTGTACAAAAAGAGGGAGTGAAACGTTTCAAAGTTTGTCAGGTTATGGAAACACACAAAAAATATATTGAGCATACAAAACATGGCCATTTACACCCACAAGGTTATCAACTACGGGATAGAGGTTCCTCACCCTCTAGATCAACACGAGACAACCGTACAGGCCTACACCGTTTCTCATTGTGAGACCATCATACAAAACCAATCAGGTTTCTCAGCACAAGACATTCACCCACGGCCACTTAGGTCCTCACATCGAGAAAATCAACCACAGCAACACAGTTACTCATTTCGAGAAAATCGCCCACATTAACAAGGTTTCTCATCACGAAATACCGATCCACGGTCTCAAGGTTCATCAAAACGAGAGATTCAACCACGAGCAAATCACAAATGGCCACAAAGGTTCGTTATCAAGCAATAGTCACCCACGACCACAAGGTCCAACATCACGATTCAACTACGCACGACCACAGGGTCCCACATCACGATTCAACTACGCACGACCACAAGGTCCAACATCACGATTCAACTACGCACGACCACAAGGTCCCGCATCACGATACAACTACGCACGCCCACGGTCCCACATCACGATACAACTACGCATGCCCAAAAGGTCCCTCATCACGATTCAACTACGCACGCCCACAGGGTCCCACATCACGATTCAACTACGCACGACCACAAGGTCCAACATCACGATTCAACTACGCACGACCACAAGGTCCAACATCACGATTCAACTACGCACGACCACAGGGTCCCACATCACGATTCAACTACGCACGACCACAAGGTCCAACATCACGATTCAACTACGCACGACCACAAGGTCCCGCATCACGATACAACTACGCACGCCCACGGTCCCACATCACGATACAACTACGCATGCCCAAAAGGTCCCTCATCACGATTCAACTACGCACGCCTACAGGGTCCCACATCACGATTCAACTACGCACGACCACAAGGTCCAACATCACGATTCAACTACGCACGACCACAAGGTCCAACATCACGATTCAACTACGCACGACCACAGGGTCCCACATCACGATTCAACTACGCACGACCACAAGGTCCAACATCACGATTCAACTACGCACGACCACAAGGTCCCACATCACGATTCAACTAAGCACGTCCACAGGGTCCCACGTCATGATACAACTACGCACTGCCACAAGGTTCCACATCACGATGCAACTACCCACGCCCACTAGGTTCCTCATCACGATACAACTACGCACGCCCACAAGGTTCCTCATCACGAGACAACTACGCACAGCTACAAGGTCTCACATCACGATACAACTACGCACGCCCACGTTCCCACATCACGATACAACTACGCACGCCCACGGTCCCACATCACGATACAACTACGCATGCCCAAAAGGTCCCTCATCACGATTCAACTACGCACGCCCACAGGGTCCCACATCACGATTCAACTACGCATGACCACAAGGTCCAACATCACGATTCAACTACGCACGACCACAAGGTCCAACATCACGATTCAACTACGCACGACCACAGGGTCCCACATCACGATTCAACTACGCACGACCACAAGGTCCAACATCACGATTCAACTACGCACGACCACAAGGTCCCACATCACGATTCAACTAAGCACGTCCACAGGGTCCCACGTCATGATACAACTACGCACTGCCACAAGGTTCCTCATCACGATACAACTACGCACGCCCACAAGGTTCCTCATCACGAGACAACTACGCACAGCTACAAGGTCTCACATCACGATACAACTACGCACGCCCACGTTCCCACATCACGATACAACTACGCATGCCCAAAAGGTCCCTCATCACGATTCAACTACGCACGCCCACAGGGTCCCACATCACGATTCAACTACGCATGACCACAAGGTCCAACATCACGATTCAACTACGCACGACCACAAGGTCCAACATCACGATTCAACTACGCACGACCACAGGGTCCCACATCACGATTCAACTACGCACGACCACAAGGTCCAACATCACGATTCAACTACGCACGACCACAAGGTCCCACATCACGATTCAACTAAGCACGTCCACAGGGTCCCACGTCATGATACAACTACGCACTGCCACAAGGTTCCTCATCACGATACAACTACGCACGCCCACAAGGTTCCTCATCACGAGACAACTACGCACAGCTACAAGGTCTCACATCACGATACAACTACGCACGCCCACGTTCCCACATCACGATACAACTACGCATGCCCACAAGGTCCCGCATCACGATACAACTACGCACGCCCACGGTCCCACATCACGATACAACTACGCATGCCCAAAAGGTCCCTCATCACGATTCAACTACGCACGCCCACAGGGTCCCTCATCACGAGACAACTACGCACAGCTACACGGTCTCAAATCACGATACAACTACGGACAGCCACAAGGTCGTTCATCAAGAGATGACCGCCCATGGCCACAAGGGTTCTCATCACTAGAAACAGCGGACAACCATCACTAGATTACTGGAGAAAAACTAACTGTACTTGCAACACTCGCTTCTAAAACAAATTTTACCACCGGTTGGGAAATACATGTATTTTCCTAAGAGCGGAAATAACATTATAACGGGACTCCTTTCGAGTAAAAGTTTTATATAATTTATTTTGTACTTAAACTTGTAAATTTACAGAGAATCATAAATAGCTTTTTCTAACGTGTGTGTTTCCCGATAATTAGGAAACTTTTGCAATATTTTGATTTGACTGACAAATAGTAACACAATGAGACAACTTATGTTTACTAGCATCGACATTTAGACAAAACATGACAATCAGTTTGGTTGAAACAATCAAAGCCTTGATAATGTGTTCATTCCTGGGAGACATGAACAATACTGTCAACAATAAATAAATTAGGCCACATAGTTTTCTAAACAAATAACAACACAAAATAACTATTATATTTATATTTATAACACGTGATTTATGAAGTTTGATTTCACCATGTACTGTGACGGGAAAGCTATATGCTGCTTCTTTTGTACTATGTTTGTTTTTCTAATTATTTTTAAAAATCAACGAACGCACAAAACTAGAGATAAAGACAACATGAACTTGAATAACAACGAAAAGTGACGTCATATGCTCATGAAGAGTAAAACTTGTTTGCTGTATTATCAATGACACTCTTTTTTTTTAGTTTTGTCGTATATAATGGGTAAGTCGGGAAGACACTATAAAAGATTAGATGTGACACTTACCTAAATCCATAACGTAACTTTGCGTCGTGTATACTATCAACAATTCTTCGCGTAATCCGATAGCATAAGACTGTCATAGTTTGAATGCAGTTTGCAAATACAACGTGATATAACATTGACATTGTGTTTAAATTTACACCAGCCTGGTAATATCGTGAATATAATTCTAGATTTCAAGATTTATTTAAAAAGCAGAGTTATAAATGTTACACATATTGTGCCTCAATTAAGTCATCTTCTCAGACTAAGACTGCGAGTCCACGTTCACTTGAGGAAAAGACCGTGGACTAACAACCTCTGAATTAACAGAATGATTTATGGTTGGAACATTAAAATCGGAGGTTTTCTTCAGTACCCCGGTCCTTCTTCCCACCAATAAATTGCGCCAAGATATAGCTGAAATAATTGATGAAAGTGACGATAAGCCACATTCAAACTTAAAATACGATTGACCGCAATATAATTCAATTATTTCAAAACAAAAACCCCCAGCTTTTAACAAAACAGGCAAATGAGAAAATCACGTGTGTGAACGACACCATACCCACGTGTCAGAATTTGACACATATATAGGTATGTTGTAACAGGAACCTATAAATAAACTATATACTAGTCCCAGGTTGTAATTATTCATTAACTAATTTTTGGAGTTCATATCTACAAGTTGACTAGAGAAAAACTAGCGGTAAGAATCTTTAATTTACTGCCGATAAACCTAACAAATATTTCGGATAAAATAAATTCAAATAACTTTCTTGTGGTTGTATAGTAATATACAGACATAAGTGGACACTGTGTATCTTGGTTTTGACAGCTAAATATTTAATAAACTTCACTCCTAATTAAATGTTATTACACAAGGTGCACAAAGACTATCTACAGGTGGTATATTACTCCGCCGTCCATTACTTACTGTATACGAGGGTTATTAATGCAAGTATCTTTACAAATAACCATCATACACATGATATCAAAATTTCACTTAACACTGGGTGGAGCTGTTTTGAGGAAACTAATGGTATGAATGGTTGATACTTATCCCTGTACGAGCTTTAATATTTACCTAACAATATCACCTAGTGGTCACAGGAACAGCTAAATGATTTGCCTGCTACCTTAAAAAAAACTATCAATTAGAACGAGAGCCTGTTATGTTTTCTCAAAAGTAATGCTGTTTAAAATTAAAAATCTTAATTTGAAAGAAAACATATCACCTGTGCAAGTTTGCTTTCTCTTGGTACAGTAGTTTATCAAAAGCGCATAATATTCTGTACTTACAATAACATATCACTGTATTAAATAAAACTAGGATTTTGTTTAAACTTTGCAAAACTGTTACGTACTTTGAAATAAAGATCAAGTTCTATTTTCAGCAAAATCCAATGTGTAGTTTTTGACTTAGGCTAATTAAACTTTTTTGGTCATCGGTTGGTGGTTTCCAGATGATGTGAAAATGCGTCAGAAGATTTTGTTTGTCAGCAGATTTTGTTTAAACTTTGTATAGCTGATAAGTACTGTAAAATAAAGATCAAGTTCAATTTTCAGCACAATCTTTTTTATAGTTTTTGAGTTGTGCCCCCAATGTGCATGAAATGGCGGAGCTTGTCGCAAGTCAGGTTCTGATAGTTTCTTATTTCTTGGATCTTAACGCTCATACCACACGAGAGTATTACAAAATTGAAGTGTTTTAACCCACTTAAACTGTTTCAAAGGGTTTGAAGATTAGGGACAATTTTCCCGAACTCTCTGATTTATTTTATGTGATCTGTCGATGTACGCATGTACTGATGGGTTCCTCGGTGATCGAGTGGTTAAGGTAGTTCGTCTACTAATGATCACGTGGTCTGTCGGACTGAGATTGCAAGTTCGATTCTCACTGCGAGCAGGGTGTACTCGATTCCAATCTAAATTGACAAGCATTGCCAATTTTCATACCGGAAGTCAGGGGTTTTCTCCGGGCACTCCACTCTTTGATGATATAGATGAAAAATTGCTGAAAAGGACTTTTATCACCATTATACAAAAACATTACTAAGGCTTCTACGAGATAACTATCACAACGTGTTACATCATGTATCTCCATAGTCTCGTACTGTCAAATAATAAAAGCTGGACAAATTTTTGTTTTGGAGTCTGTACGTGGTAGTACAATTTCAGGAGACAAAATTAAAACAAACCAAAAGTATACAACTTCTTTTACAAAAACTTTTTATTGTAGCAGATATAGATGAACAATAGATGATAACTATTTAAACATGTTTGTTACGGCGATCAGGAAAAAATAACTACCTAAACATATTGGATACTGCTACCAGGAAAAAATAACTACCTTAACATGTTTGATAGGGCGATCAGGAAAAATAACTACCTAAACGTGTTTGATACGGCGATCAGGAAAAAATTACTACCTAAACATGTTTGATACGGCGGTCAGGAAAAATTAACTACCTAAACATGTTGATACGGCGATCCGAACGAAATAACTACCTAAACGTGTTTGATAGTGCGAAAAAAATAACTACCTAAATATGTTTGATAGGGCGATCAGGAAAAAGTAACTACCTAAATTTGATACGGCTATCAGGAAAAAATAACTAACTAAACATGTTTGATACGGCGATCAGGAAAAATTAATCTCCTAAATCTGTTTGATAGGGCGATCAGAAAAAATTACTACCTAAACATGTTTGATACGGCGGTCAGGAAAAATTAACTACCTAAACATGTTTGATACGGCGATCCGAACGAAATAACTACCTAAACGTGTTTGATAGTGCGAAAAAATTTACTACCTAAACATGTTTGATAACTCGAGTACACTAATTTATGCAGCAAAGATGTATTAAATCGCTCTTGTTCTTTGAATTTACAGCATACAGCGACTTCTTTTAATTTAATTCTTATTTGAACGCACACTGGTGTTCTTTTTAAAACTTGCCGAACCAGTGAAAAACATTTAAAAAAAATACCAGGGGCAACGGGGGGGGGGGGGCGCTTTGGCACCAATAACAAAAACTAGTTATATCCCTAGTTTAACTGATTAAGCTTTAAAATATAATACGAAGAATGAGTAAATGATAAGATAAACTGATAATTTGAATGTTTATCGGCAATTATGGATGTGTAGAATATATTTGTAAATTAATTGAATATAAATGAAGAGACATAAATCCACAGCCATTCAAATTAACACCTTGTAGAATGTTCTTAAATGGTCGGATATAAGAGAATCAACGGCAAACTTACTGGTACTGTCGACACCGTCATTGTCGCTGAACGAAGTAATGGTTGTCTTGCAAGGGAAGTGAGTGTTAAAAACAGTATGCCAAAATCATGTCATATCATTGTCCACTTATCAATCAAGCGCATTTATTCAAAATATAAATGTATCCACCGGTCATTAAATTAAGAATAAACACTTACAACTTGACACAAAGAATTTTGATCTACACATATATAATGAAAAGGATAATCCACAGGATCGAATGAATATCAAAATATCATCATATTATCACTCATGTTGCCAAAAGCATCAAGTTTAACTCATAACAGTTACAAGTTCCAAACTGGTTTAATCAGACTTTTTTATGGCACTCGTTTCAATTTTTTTTATTTACTCAAATTAATTATATGTTAATAACTACATTTATATCACAGGTAATATATTTCTAACAAAATGCTTAGACACCAACATGACGACACTCACCATTCTAATAAAATGCTTAGACACCAACATGACGACAACTCACCATTCTAATAAAATGCTTAGACACCAACATGACGACAACTCACCATTCTAATAAAATGCTTAGACACCAACATGACGACAACTCACCATTCTAATAAAATGCTTAGACACCAACATGACGACAACTCACCATTCTAATAAAATGCTCGGACACCAAAATGACAACAACTCACCATTCTAATAAAATGCTTAGACACCAACATGACGACAACTCACAATTCTAATAAAATGCTCGGACACCTACATGACGAAAACTCACCATTCTAATGAAATGCTCTGACACTAACATGACGACAACTCACCATTCTAATAAAATGCTCGGACACCAACATGACGACAACTCACCATTCTAATAAAATGCTTAGACACCAACATGACGACACTCACCATTCTAATGAAATGCTCGGACACCAACATGACGACAACTCACCATTCTAATAAAATGCTTAGACACCAACATGACGACAACTCACCATTCTAATGAAATGCTCGGACACCAACATGACGACAACTCACCATTCTAATAAAATGCTCGGACACCAACATGACGACAACTCACCATTCTAATGAAATGCTCGGACACCAACATGACGACAACTCACCATTCTAATGAAATGCTCGGACACCAACATGACGACAACTCACCATTCTAATAAAATGCTCGGACACCAACATGACGACAACTAACGCTTCTAATGAAATGCTCGGACACCAACATGACGACACTCACCATTCTAATGAAATGCTCGGACACCAACATGACGACAACTCACCATTCTAATAAAATGCTCGGACACCAACATGACGACAACTGACCATTCTAATAAAATGCTCGGACACCTACATGACGAAAACTCACCATTCTAATGAAATGCTCTGACACTAACATGACGACAACTCACCATTCTAATAAAATGCTTAGACACCAACATGACGACAACTAACGCTTCTAATAAAATGCTCGGACACCAAAATGACAACAACTCACCATTCTAATAAAATGCTTAGACACCAACATGACGACAACTCACCATTCTAATAAAATGCTCGGACACCAACATGACGAAAACTCACCATTCTAATGAAATGCTCTGACACTAACATGACGACAACTCACCATTCTAATAAAATGCTTAGACACCAACATGACGACAACTCACCAATCTAATGAAATGCTCGGACACCAACATGACGACAACTCACCATTGTAATAAAATGCTCGGACACCAACATGACGACAACTCACCATTCTAATAAAATGCTTAGACACCACCATGACGACAACTCACCATTCTAATAAAATGCTTAGACACCAACATGACGACAACTCACCATTCTAATAAAATGCTTAGACACCACCATGACGACAACTCACCATTCTAATAAAATGCTTAGACACCAACATGACGAAAACTCACCATTCTAATAAAATGCTCGGACACCAACATGACGACAACTCACCATTCTAATGAAATGCTCGGACACCAACATGACGACAACTCACCATTCTAATAAAATGCTCAGACCAACATGACGACAACTCACCATTCTAATAAAATGCTTAGACACCACCATGACGACAAATCACCATTCTAATAAAATGCTTAGACACCAACATGACGACAACTCACCATTCTAATAAAATGCTCGGACACCTACATGACGAAAACTCACCATTCTAATGAAATGCTCTGACACTAACATGACGACAACTCATCATTCTAATAAAATGCTCGGACACCTACATGACGAAAACTCACCATTCTAATGAAATGCTCTGACACTAACATGACGACAACTCATCATTCTAATAAAATGCTCGGACACCTACATGACGACAACTCACCATTCTAATAAAATGTTCGGAC
Organism: Limnoperna fortunei; assembly: GCA_944474755.1. Taxonomy (NCBI): domain Eukaryota; kingdom Metazoa; phylum Mollusca; class Bivalvia; order Mytilida; family Modiolidae; genus Limnoperna; species Limnoperna fortunei. The sequence continues at coordinate 105,766,650 of OX104113.1, read as the reverse complement.
ACCTACATGACGAAAACTCACTATTCTAATAAAATGCTCGGACACCAACATGACGAAAACTCACCATTCTAATAAAATGCTCGGACACCAACATGACGACAACTAACGCTTCTAATGAAATGCTCGGACACCAACATGACGACAACTCAACATTCTAATAAAATGCTCGGACACCAACATGACGACAACTCACCATTGTAATAAAATGCTCGGACACCTACATGACGAAAACTCCCCATCGTAATAAAATGCTCGGACACCAACATGACGACAACTCATCATTGTAATAAAATGCTTAGACACCAACATGACGACACTCACCATTCTAATAAAATGCTCGGACACCAACATGACGACAACTAACGCTTCTAATGAAATGCTCGGACACCAACATGACGACAACTCACCATTGTAATAAAATGCTCGGACACCAACATGACGACAACTCACCATTCTAATAAAATGCTTCGACACCAACATGACGACACTCACCATTCTAATAAAATGCTCGGACACCAACATGACGACAACTCACCATTCTAATAAAATGCTCGGACACCAACATGACGACACTCACCATTCTAATAAAATGCTCGGACACCAACATGACGACAACTCACCATTCTAATAAAATGCTTCGACACCAACATGACGACACTCACCATTGTAATAAAATGCTCGGACACCAACATGACGACAACTCACCATTGTAATAAAATGCTTCGACACCAACATGACGACAACTCACCATTCTAATAAAATGCTTCGACACCAACATGACGACAACTCACCATTCTAATAAAATGCTCGGACACCAACATGACGACAACTCACCATTGTAATAAAATGCTCGGACACCAACATGACGACAACTAACGCTTCTAATGAAATGCTCGGACACCAACATGACGACAACTCACCATTGTAATAAAATGCTCGGACACCAACATGACGACAACTCACCATATACTTTAAGTTCAAAGCATTGTGTGTTATTCTGTGAGCTACATTTGTAGAATCCCTCATATTCTGATTCACCATACCGCAGTAGTAATAGCCCATTTTTCACCTCACATTCTTCTGGATCACAATCTTTTGCCCCACAATTACAGAAAGGAAAAGGGAAGCGGCTCCAACCTTCGTTAACAGTTTTTCTATAATGCCAGGTAATTCCACTCGTATTTGTAATATCTGAGCAGTGAGTAACATGTGAAAAACCAATAAATTACATATTTAATGGGAGATAACTCCTATAAAATGAAGTCAAATCATTTCCTTGTAAATGTAACAAAGTTGCTTCATTAAAAGTCCAACATTTTGCACTCTTTAGTTTCCCTTTATCATTAATAGTTAATGAGTAACATGTGAAAAACCAATAAGTTACATATATCATGGGAGATAACTTCTATAAAATGAAGTCAAATCATTTCCTTGTAAAAGTAACAAAGTTGCTATATTAAAAGACCAACATTTTGCACTCTTGAGTGTCCCTTTATCATTAATAGTTAATGAGTAACATGTAAAAAACAAATCAGTTACATATATAATGGGAGATAACTCCTATAAAATGAAGTCAAATCCTTTCCCTGTAAATGTAACAAAGTTGCTCCTTTACAAGATCAACATTTTGCACTCTTTAGTTTCCCTTTATCATCAATAGTTAATGAGTAACCTGTGAAAAACCAATAAGTTACATATATAATGGGAGATAACTCCTATAAAACGAAGTCAAATCCTTTCCCTGCAAATGTAACAAAGTTGCTCATTTAAAAGACCAACATTTTGCACTCTTTAGTTTCCCTGTATCATTAATAGTTGATGAGTAACGTGTAAAAAACCAATAAGTTACATATATAATGGGAGATAACTCCTATAAAATGAAGTCAAATCCTTTCCCTGTAAATATAACAAAGTTGCTCCTTTAGGAGATCAACATGTTGCACTCTTTCCTTTCCCTCTATCATTTATAATTTATGAGTACTATGTGAAAAACCAATCAGTTACATATATAATGGGAGATAACTCCTATAAAATGAAGTCAAATCACTTCGATCCAAATGTGACAAAGTTGAGCCTTAATAAGAAGAACATTTTACTCTCAATATGTGTTTATCTATCTTTTACCGTTTCAGAGGAGTAGCGGACACAAGCAAATGTCAAAATTTAGAATGTGACCTTGACCTCATCTTCGCTAGCCAAGTGTTATGATCAGGTCCCACCGCTCTTCAACCTTGGCAGATCTAGATGAGTTTTTTGTAATTCCCGCCAACGCCACCTTACGGATTCACAAGTTGCGTCCCTTTATATTACATCATAATCAGCCAATCAGAATAAGGCTTGTGTATCGGTTTGATGTTATTTTTGAAGTAAAATGGCAGCGCCCAGCTTCGAGAAAGCTTGTGAATTTCTACCCGCGCTAGAAATCATGTTACATCAAGTTACATCAATTTAGGCAATTTTACAACGAAAACATGTATACATGTATTGTGAACAATACTTGTATTTAAATTTTGTACAAGTATTTCTCCATGTATTGTCCATGTATTGTTACCTGTATTGTTACCTGTATATATCTAATTAGTGGTAAATAGTTTTTTATTGTATTGTCACAATGTATTGTCACTATATACATGAATTGTTTATTTTATGTTTATGGTTTCGTTAATTAAAGAAGAAAAAAAACAGAGATAATTAGAGTTGGTGCTATTTATGTTATCTACTGTAGTTTTGGGTGTTGTAGTCCTTTTATATCATTTGGTAATAAACTTTCCTATAAACTTATTAATTATAATTAATGGAAAGCCTACAGCAACATAGAGAGCGAACTTAAATTACAACATGGTACAGTAAATCACTCTGTAAACTTTGTGGACCCTGACACTGGAGTGCACACTCAGACTATAGAATCGTACTGGGCTAAGGCCAAATACAGGTTTAAAGAGATGAAAGGTTGTGCAAGCCATCTACTTCCAAGCTACCTAGACGAAAGAATGTGGCGTGACCGTTGGGGCAGTACTGGTGATGATGCATTCAACAACATTATTTCCCACATCGCCGAACAGTATAAAGTGTAGTGACACTGACATTTACAACCATATATATCATATTATTCTTTATTGAACTGTAATATTATATAACATGTTATTCATTTTTTTTGTTGTTAAATGAGCAATGATCAGTTTTATTTGGTAAATTAATCATAAAGATAATATATTATGTAGTGCTCTATATGTTGTATTTGTTAAATATATCATATAATCTTGTGTATTTGACAAATAAATTATATATATTTCTTAAATTATTTCTCATCATCCATTACACAAACAAAAATGAAATTAAGCCATAAAGCTGTCATATTAATCCTTTACATAAACACAAGTTAATTCACAGCAAGCTTAATTGGTAATTAATTTAAAACCCTACAGAAGCAATTTATATCATGTTTAATTACCTAGCCCTCATTATATTGAGAAATGAAATATCTGAAAACTCATTAAGAACAAAAACTATTCTAATAGAGATATATTTATTGTCCGAAATACAGTATATAACCATCTATGTTTTTATGTAAAAAACTACAATACTTGTACAAAATTCATATACAAGTATTGTTCACAATACATGTATACATGTATTGTGATCGTCAAGTACAGGAGATCCTTTGTTGGTACCACGGGAAGCTGAAAATCATTAGCGGATAGTTCGAATTTGTCGTTGGTAGACCAAGAGCTTGTTACATGTTGTTGGCGACGACAAGTGGAGAGGGATATTGAAGTCAAGCGTCTACCAGGAGAAATTAAAATTGATTGCTATATGAGACACACACAGTTCAGTGGTAAGCAACATTAATAATTTATTTCTTCGTTTATTCATTGATATTTTATGACTTTTCGTTCGTTTACTGGTGAGTGGTGTCATTACACATAGGTGTGTTATTTTCGCTGCAGGACGATTCATCCCAAAAGTAAAACGGACCACGGAAAATATATAATAGTAAATACAGATATTGTCATATCAACAAATAATTATTTATATAAAAATAATATAATAGAAAAAAATTAATTAATGCATAAAAATTAATAAGGAAAAAAAACTTTTACAATGATGATTCATTATACACTACTAATTAATATTGATTGATTGGATGGCTGCTTTACGTCCAGCGAGCAGTAGTTCAGCTATATTCCGGACAGGAACAAGTTAACAAACAATAAATCAACAGAAAATGGGGGTTGGATGGGTCACAGGGAATAAAATTTTGACTGCCACTGGAAAAGTATGGAGTTTTGGGTGGTATTTGGACGTTTCGGCCATACTATTTTTCGTCTATAGTAAATGTCGTCCACAGTAGACATCGGCCCCGGACATTTCGGCCATACTATTTATGTTGGTATATTGTTGATTTATTCAGTATGTACAGGGATTAAAATGAACTAATTTAGTTATCTTTCAATAGACACACTATGGTGATCAAAACAGTTGTGAGAAAAAGTCTCTCCTTTGCTCCACTTTTATGCATTTTAGTCGTTTCTACAAAGATTACTCAATGTGCTTGAATATTCCTTTATATTTTCTCCAAACTCGTATCTCTATTGAAGTTTGCTTGTTCTTTAGCTTGGTTCATCCTTTGATATTTAACAATGTTGTTTTGTTTAATTGACATCAAAGAAGTTTTTTCTTTGTCTAATTGGTGTTTAATTTCTTTTAATTATTTTGAATCATTCATTTATTAATTAATTAATCAATCAAAGATTGACAATGATTTACAATTAACATAGTAACATATTATTAATTAAATGATTTTATTTAAGGATTAATATCTAATTTTTCATTGGTAATATCATTTATTCACTCAATCTTTGGTTTTTTAAATAACTTTATTAATATTCAATCCAAGGCCGATCTGTACTAGGGCCGAGGCGTCTATGGACGAAGTGTCCATGGCCGAAGTCATTCTATGGCCGAGGTGTCCCTAAATCTTTTGGGTAGGGGCGGAAAATATAGCCTTTTGTAGCAGCTACAATGAGCCTACTCTTTTTCGAAATCTACAAAAGGGGTCTTTATCGTGCAAGGAGCGTGACACCCTCCAAACATGTTACCCACTACGGTCTGTGGTCAGGCTTTCCATATTATGACCTGACAACCCCCAAACGAGAGGGTCTCCCCTATCCACCACCCGGGGATGCGCTGGGCTGCTCTGCGGGTCAAGCACTGGGAACCCTCCCAGTATGGTCCCAGAATTAATATCGAAGGTTGTCAATTGCAACAATATATGGTCGAGCTATTCAGAAGACACAATGACAGCTGTACATGTATGTCTAACAAATGTTTTAAAGTTTTTTTAATTAAGGTTTTATTGTTGTCTTATTAATACTGGTATGTACTTGCAATTGACTATGTCGACTTTGTTGTTATGTGGCATGTCATTAAAAAATAAAAATTCTCTACACTGCCTTTTCCAATAAAACCTGGATGCCATGATAGTGTTGAACACCATTAAAGCAAACAAACAAAATAACTGATAATCTACTTCATTAACCAACTGTGGGAGGGTATTTCAGGTAAAACAGTGTAATGTTAAAGTGCCAAATAACATGATAGTTAATATATACTTGGAACTAAATTTAATTTTAACAATTTTGCAGGGGTGAACAAAGTAAGAATGATGACCCATTTAGAGAATGGTTTTCAAGGTTAGAACTAAGGTCTCCTTGTCCTAACCTTCCATTGGCTGCTTTAACAGCTATTCTGGACCCAGTGAAAGAAGAAAAAATATGAAAAGGCTGTGCTTAGCTGCAAGAGCAGAAGTAGTAATGGAGTCTTGAGACGCACCAACATCAAAATATCCACTGTTTCCAATCCAAACAAAGATAATCTTGAACATGTGTTTGAATGGGTAATAAACAGCATAAAAACAAAACACTTATGTATGTGATTTTCTGTACAACTATAGCAGATGTACATGTAGCAAAACTGTACCTGATGTTTGTAAAATTATTGGGAATCAGTAGTGAACATTTTCAAATGTTCCACAGCAAACCAAATGAAAAAGTGAAAGAAAAAATATGTCACGACATGACCATGGATGACAAGATTCTCATCCTGATATGCACAAATTCAGCAGTAATGGGAGTGAATTTCTAGGGTGTTCACAATATCGTACAGTGTGAATAACCCAGGGAAATGGATATAATTGCACAGCAATTAGGTAGAGCCGGCAGAGATGGAACACTTTTTGATGAACTTGTTTTGTTTATATAACACGAAGGACATATGAAGAAAGTAGAGTGTGACAATGTGCAAACACCAGCTTTTGTGTTCTAGTTATATGACTAAACCTTCTTCTATTGCACCTTTCCACAATTGTTGTGATGTTTGCGACAAAAAATGCCCTTGTCATGCTTGTGGAGAGGAGACATGTTCAAGAACACATGTTGCTGCTGTGGCGACTCAACAGGATTCTGATTCTTCTAATGAAGAAAGTATGAACAGATTTATTTATCCAGGGAGTCTAGAGCATTCTCGAAAGAAGCTTCAGTCATTTAAAAGTTCATGGACCGAATATAAATCTGGAGCATTACTTCACCATGAAGTCCTTCAATGATTTACTGATACAGTAATGTCAATATTGCACAAAGATGTGAAATATTATTTACACCAGATGAAGTTATGAGAAACTTTCATATGAATATATGCCAAATAAAATGCATTGTTTTTGAAGATACTGAAATGTACAACATGTCGGATAGTGATTGTAACACCTCATCTTATTTAAGTGTCAGAACTGACATGTCATCTCTATAATTACTATGGTTAATGTATATTTTGCCAATATATTATAAATTTTAAGGTAAAAGTTGTGTTGTTCCTCTCCAAAGAGTATATTGTTGCCTTTATTTATATTAACATATATCAGCATGAAGCCAGGATGTTGCATGCTTGCAATACAATCTACCAAAATTTATCATCTTCCTATTTCATGCGGATGATTTAATACAAGTTCTAGCTGCCATATCTTGACATGTTGTGTACAGTAGTTAAAATAAAAACTTGACAGAAAATCATTGTAACATCTTAACTAATTTCTCCAGGTATTAGGGCTTCCTGCCCTAATAAAAAATGGAGAATATGGCAAAAAATTGCTGAAAGTGGCATTAAACATCATTTACAAAAACATGCATTAAGTGGTGCATGGAATTCATTCACGTGTGATAAAGTTGTTACAGGTTAGGGTCCAAGGTTGCCAGTTGTCTCTAAGCACTACAGCTTTTTTAACCAATAAAATTACTATTGGTCACCACGAAACAACTGAAATATTGTCGAGTGATGATCAATGCTAACAACCAATCAATCAATATCATACAGGTAGCAACCAATAAAAAAAAGTACCAATGTAAGACAATAACAAGCAGGTTTCACATGGATTATGATTTTTTATGTGACAGTACAGTATTACAAATGTGGTGAAATATATTTTACACTGATACATACAAGTCGCTCCTTGTTTTTTATGATCCATTTATGAAGATTGTCTTTCTGTATACATGACACATTTTGGAAACGGTATTCACGACCAGGTTTATAATATACTTTTGATCACATGGTCTGTCAAAAATGAGGATGCGGGTCGAGTCTCACTGCAGGCAGGGGTGCACTTGACTAATCTTAATTCTCCAAAAAAAAACAAAATCAGAACGATATAGCTGAAAAAAGTTTATTATTCCTTGGACTAGAAGTTCAACCAAATTGTCATTGGGAATGTTATGGCAGTGCCTCCATGAAGGTTTGTGCAACAAATCCATTTACATTCAGAACCTTTCTGTGGCAATAAAAGTGAAATACAGTATGCTATGAAACCAAACAACCATAACTTTTATTTTGTGCGATTACCAAGGCGGAACATTTGAAATTTAGCATTGCATAATATTCTGTCAACATCTCCCATTTTACAGGCATCATATGTATCACTCAGCAGACATGCACATTTCATTAACTATGCTATGTACAAGGCAATTTTATATTGGATTTTGAGCTAACTGGTTCATCAATGTCTAGATCCTCCAATGATCCTTCCTGAGTTGTCTTTTTAATCCACCAGTTGTCTTTTATTTTTTGGTGCAAACTTCACAAATTAATTTGTTTTCCAGATTGTCAAACATTATTCTTTTTTTTTATATGTTTGGTCATCAAGGGCTGATGTTCTTTATGAAATCTTGGATACCTCTGTAAAAAAAAGAATGCATTTCTAAGTACACAATACTTCAGCTCAGGAGGATGGTACTTTCCTTTACATTTGATGACACGACAATGTTCACTCTACTTCAAACCCTTTTGGTGTGAATGAAGTGCACTGCCTTTGCCTTTTCGATGGTAATTTGTATTAGACACTGCATGCAAACTACATGATACCAGTGGAGAGACAAGCTAGTTTTGTCCACATCCAGAATTTAATCAATAATACAAGTTCAGTCAACTGTTGTGATGTTGATAACACTAGTACCCAACCCCCCCCCCCCTTTTTCTGACATATTTTATATCAAATGTTAAATGCCTAAAGGAATGTATCCATATGACCAATGATGGTTTTTTTTAATATAAAATATTATTACCTTACTTTATCTGGCAAAAACTAATTCACACAAATTCTTTTCCTTTTCAATACATTTTTAGAATCCATAGCAGATATGTAGTTACTGACGCTATTTGCCTTTCTTGGAGTTATAGTTATTGATATCTTCGTTTTTCTGGCTGTTGGCGAGTGCAATATTTTGCAGTTCTCGTCGGGGTCGTTACTTCTGGGCTAATTGCTGCGTCTGGTTGACATTTTCATCGGACATTTCAGTAGGCGCCACAGAGAAACGCTGACGGAGCGTACACATTGTTGACTTGTGAATTTTTATCTGAGCAAACTTATCAGTTCATATTTCTCCTTTTTAGTATGCTTCTTCGATGTATCATATTCGATCTTCGAATGCTTGGAAAGTATGTTACAAAAACCCCAAACATACGTATTTATAGAAATCCCATAAACACGGGTGCGGTATGTAATCCAGAATTTCACGTAACTTATTAAAAACACAGAAGGTGTTGACAAAAATCGTACGACTGTCCTTCTTAGGTAGAATTTTTTTATATATCATTGTACCATTATTATACACAATCTATCGTCGCCATGAGTTGTTTACTTTCTTAAACGTACACGTGTTTTTTGTTAAACACACTCTGATTGGTGCAGTTGTTAGTTCCTGCATCCAATCAAAACCGTTCCTGTGTGACACCGAAATACCGTCTAGATCTGCCAAGGGTGAAGATAAGAGTATCGGATCGTAACCCTTGGCTAGCGAAGATGCCTTGACCTTTGACCTTGTGTCCATTTTCAAGGTCAAAGGTCAAGATGATCTATGGTGAAGACCCCAGTCCTCTATCTCTTTTTGTTGTTGAGATTTGTTTGAATATCACTTACTACTTTTTATTTAAAGGGAGATAACTCCTATAAGATGTCGTCAGAACCCTTCAATCAATGGATCCCAAAGTTGCGAAAGGATAAAGGACACATTTTGGTAAAGGTTTGGTATTGATATCTTTTTTGGTTTAGGAGGAGTAGCAGGAACAAGCTCTTTAGTAAACGGGGAGATAACTCCGTAAAGAAAAAGGGTGCGGTCAGTCAGGGTGAACTTCGAAAGCGCAATGGGTCACCGATATCAGATATAAAATATCAAAGCGACATGTCGCGAAGTGAAAAAACCAGACAGCGAAATAAGTTGGCGGAAGAAAAGAGAAAATAATAATTAAAGATCAACTGTTCGGTTGAACATTTGAGGGTCTTTCCACATTAATTTTAATTTTGTATTACATGATGACATTTAAAATAATCATCTTTTTGCAAATGTTATAACTTTGCTATAAATATTTAAAAAAGAAATTATTTTGTATTATTTGCTACAGATTGGCATTCTAAGAGAGATAACTCTTATAAAAGTTTGATACAACTTTTCACGCCATGTCTTTATTTACTCGTAATTATTAATTTTGCACTCTTTAGTTTCCCTTTATCATTAAAAGTTAATGAGTAACCTGTAAAAAACCAATCAGTTACATATATAATGGGAGATAACTCCTATAAAATGAAGTCAAATCCTTTCCTTGTAAATGTAACAAAGTTGCTCCTTTAAAAGACCAACATTTTGCACTCTTTAGTTTCCCTTTATCATTAATAGTTAATGAGTAACATGTAAAAAACCAATAAGTTACATATATAATGGGAGATAACTCCTATAAAATGAAGTCAAATCCTTTCCCTGTAAATGTAACAAGTTGCTCCTTTAAGAGGCCAACATTTTGCACTCTTTAGTTTCCCTTTGTCATTAATAGTTAATGAGTAACATGTAAAAAACCAATAAGTTACATATATAATGGGAGATAACTCCTATAAAATAAAGTCAAATCCTTTCCCTGTTAATGTAACAAAGTTGCTCCTTTAAGAGACCAACATTTTGCACTCTTTAGTTTCCCTTTGTCATTAATAGTTAATGAGTAACAGGTAAAAAACCAATAAGTTACATATATAATGGGAGATAACTCCTATAAAATGAAGTCAAATCCTTTAACTGTAAATGTAACAAAGTTGCTCCTTTAAGAGACCAACATTTTGCACTTTTTAGTTACCCTTTATCATAAATAGTTAATGAGTAACCTGTAAAAAAGCAATAAGTTACATATATAATGGGAGATAACTCCTATAAAATGAAGTCAAATCCTTTCCCTGTAAATGTAACAAAGTTGCTCCTTTAAGAGACCAACATTTTACACTCTATAGTTTCCCTTTATCATTAATAGTTAATGAGTAACATGTAAAAAACCAATAAGTTACATATATAATGGGAGATAACTACTATAAAATGAAGTCAAATTCTTTCCTTGTAAATGTAACAAAGTTGCTCCTTTAAAAGATCAACATTTTGCACTCTATAGTTTTCCTTTATCATTAATAGTTAATGAGTAACATGTAAAAAACCAATAAGTTACATATATAATGGGAGATAACTACTATAAAATGAAGTCAAATTCTTTCCTTGTAAATGTAACAAAGTTGCTCCTTTAAAAGATCAACATTTTGCACTCTATAGTTTTCCTTTATCATTAATAGTTAATGAGTAACATGTAAATAACCAATAAGCTACATATATAATGGGAGATAACTCCTATAAAATGAAGTCAAATCCTTTCCCTTTAAATGTAACAAAGTTGCTCCTTTAAGAGACCAACATTTTGCACTTTTTAGTTACCCTTTATCATAAATAGTTAATGAGTAACCTGTAAAAAACCAATAAGTTACATATATAATGGGAGATAACTCCTATAAAATGAAGTCAAATCCTTTTCCTGTAAATGTAACAAAGTTGCTCCTTTAAGAGACCAACATTTTGCACCTTTTAGTTACCCCTTATCATAAATAGTTAATGAGTAACCTGTAAAAAACCCAATAAGTAACATATATAATGGGAGATAACTCCTATAAAATGAAGTCAAATCCTTTCCCTGTAAATGTAACAAAGTTGCTCCTTTAAGAGACCAACATTTTGCACTCTTTAGTTTCCCTTTATCAATAATAGTTAATGAGTAACCTGTAAAAAACCAATAAGTCACATATATAATGGGAGATAACTCCTATAAAATGAAGTCAAAACCTGTCCCTAAAAATGTAACAAAGTTGCTCCTTTAAGAGACCAACATTTTACACTCTTTAGTTTCCCTTTATCATTAATAGTTAATGAGTAACATGTAAAAAACCAATAAGTTACATATATAATGGGAGATAACTCCTATAAAATGAAGTCGAATCCTTTCCCTGTAAATGTAACAAAGTTGCTCCTTTAAAAGACCAACATTTTGCAACCTTTACTTTCCCTTTATCATTAATAGGTAATGAGTAACAGGTAAAAAAACCAATAAGTTACATATATAATGGAGATAACTCCTATAAAATGAAGTCGAATTACTTCCCTCCAAATGTGACAAAGTTGCGTCTTAATAAGACGAACATTTTACTCTCAATAAGTGTTCATCTATCTTTTACCGTTTCAAAGAAGTAGCGGACACAAGCAAATGTCAAAATTTAGAACGTGACCTTGACCTTTGACCTTGTGTCCATTTTCAAGGTCAAAGGTCATGATGGTCTAAAGTGAAGACACCAGGCCTCTATCTCTTTTAGTTGCTGAGATTTGTTTGAATATCACTTACTACTTTTATTTAAAGTGAGATAACTACTATAAGATGTCGTCAGAACCCTTCAATCAATCTGTCCCAAAGTTGAGCAAGGATATAGGACACATTTTGGTAAAGGTTTGGTATTGCTATCTTTTTTTGGTTTAGGAGGAGTAGCAGAAACAAGCTTTTTAGTAAAAGGGGAGATAACTCCTTAAAGGAAAAGGGTGCGGTCAGTCAGGGTGAACTGCGAAAGTGCAATGTGTAACCGATATCAGATATAAAAAATATCAAAGCGACATGTCGCGAAGTGAAAAAACCAGACACCGAAATAAGTTGGTGGAAGAAAAGAGAAAATAATAATAATAATAATAATAATAATAATCAGAACAATAACTATAGGTCTTTCCACAGAAAGGTGGAAAGACCTAATAATCATAAACTAGTACGTGACCTTGACCCATACAAGTTTTCAAGGTCAAAGTGCATGAGTGTCTATGGTGAAGACCCCATGCCTCTATCATTACTAGTTAATGAGTAACATGTAAAAAATCAATAAGTTGCAATGGGAGATAACTCCTATAAAATGAAGTCAAATCCTTTCCCTGTAAATGTAACATAGTTGCTCCTTTAAGAGATCAACATTTTGCACTCTTATCTTTCCCTCTATCATTAATAGTTAATGAGTACCATGTGAAAAACCAATAATTTACATATATAATGGGAGATAACTCCTATAAAATGAAGTCAATAAGTTTCCCTTTATCAATAATAGTTAATGAGTAACATGTAAAAAACAAATAAGTAACATATATAATGGGAGATAACTCCTATAAAATGAAGTCAAATCCTTTACATGTAAATGTAACAAAGTTGCTACTTTAAGAGATCAACAATTTGCACTTTTTAGTTTCCCTCTATCATTAATAGTTAATGCGTACCATGTGAAAAACCAATTATTTACATATATAATGGGAGATAACTGCTATAAAATGAAGTCAAATCCTTTACCTGTAAATGTAACAAAGTTGCTTCTTTAAGAGACCAACATTTTGCACTCTTCAGTTTCCCTTTATCATTAATAGGTAATGAGTAACATGTGAAAAACCAATAAGTTACATATATAATGGGAGATAACTCCTATAAAATGGAGTCAAATCCTTTCCCGTGTAAAGGTAACAAAGTTGCTCCTTTAAGTAATCAACATTTTGCACTCTTCAGTTTCCCTTTATCATTAATATTTAATGAGAAACATGTGAAAACCAATAAGTTACATAATAATGGGAGATAACTCCTATAAAATGAAGTTAAATCGTTTCCATGAAAATGTAACAAAGTAGCTCCTTTAAAAGACCAACAGTTTGCACTCTTTCGTTTCCCTTTATCATTAATAGTTAATGAGTAACATGTAAAAACCAATAAGTTACATATATAATGGGAGATAACTCCTATAAAATGAAGTCAAATCCTTTACCTGTAAATGTAACAAAGTTGCTCCTTTAAGAGATCAACATTTTGCACTCTTTAGTTTCCCTCTATCTTTAATAGTTAATGAGTACCATGTGAAAAACCAATCAGTGACATATATAATGGGAGATAACTCCTATAAAATGAAGTCAAATCCTTTCCCTATAAATGTAACAAAGTTGCTCCTTTTAAAGACCAACATTTTGCACTCTTTAGTTTCCCTTTATCCTTTATAGTTAATGAGTAACATGTAAAAAACCAATAAATTACATATATAATGGAAGATAACTCCTATAAAAAGAAGTCAAATCCTTTCCCTTTAAATGTGACAAAGTTGCCCCTTTAAGAGATCAACATTTTGCACTCTATAGTTTCCCTCTATCATTAATAGTTAATGAGTACCATGTGAAAAACCAGTCAGTTAAATATATAATGGGAGATAACTCCTATAAAATGAAGTCAAATCTTTTCCCTATAAATGTAACAAAGTTGCTCCTTTAAGAGACCAACATTTTGCACTCTTTCGTTTCCCTTTATCATTAATAGATAATGAGTAACATGTAAAAAACCAATAAGTTACATATATAATGGGAGATAACTCCTATAAAATGAAGTCAAATCCTTTCCGTGTAAACGTGAAAAAGTTGCTCCTTTAAGAGATCAACATTTTGCACTCTTTACTTTCCCTCTATCATTAATACTTAATGAGTAAAATGTAAAAAAACCAATCAGTTACATATATAATGGGAGATAACTCTTATAAAATGAAGTCAAATCCTTTACCTGTACATGTAACAAAGTTGCTCCTTTAAGAGATCAACATTTTGCAACCTTTACTTTCCCTCTATTATTAATAGTTAATGAGTACCATGTGAAAAACCAATCAGTTACATATATAATGGGAGATAACTCCCATAAAATGAAGTCAAATTTTTTCGCTCCAAATGTGACAAAGTTGCGTCTTAATAAGACGAACATTTTACTCTCAATAAGTGTTTATCTATCTTTTACCGTTTCAGAGGAGTAGCGCACACAAGCAAATGTCAAAATTTAGAACGTGACCTTGACCTTTGACTTTGTGTCCTTTTTCAAGGTCAAAGGTCAAGATGATCTATGGTGAAGACCCCAGGCCTCTATCTCTTTTAGTTGTTGAGATTTGTTTGAATATCACTTACTACTTTTATTTAAAGGGAGATAACTCCTATAAGGTGTCGTCAGAACCCTTCAATCAATATGTCCCAAAGTTGCGCAAGGATATAGGACACATTTTGGTAAAGATTTGGTATTGCTATCTTTTTTGGTTTAGAAGTAGTAGCATGAACAAGCTTTTTAGTAAAAGGGGAGATAACTCCTAAAAGGAAAAGCGCAATGGGTCACCGATATCAGATATAAAATATCAAAGCGACATGTCGCAAAATGAAAAAACCACACTTAAGTTTGCGCAAGAAGTGGGAGAATAATAATAATAATAATAATAATAATAATAATAATAATAATCAGAACAATAACTATAGGTCTTTCCACATAAAGGTGGAAAGACCTAATAATCAGAACAATAACTATAGGTCTTTCAACAGAAAGGTGGAAAGACCTTATAATAATCAGAACAATAACTAGAGGTCTTTCCATGGAAAGGTGGAAAGACCTAATTAAAGATCAACCGTTCGGTTGAACATTTGAGCCAGAGGGTCTTCCCACCTTTCATTTAAAGTGGCGTTAAACGTCAAACAAGAGATCCCAGAGGGTAGAACATATATAACGTCGCAATTTAGCCGTATTTCACGAAATTGAATTTTTGATCGGAAGAAAATTATTAATAATAATATAGGTTCATTTTTCTTCCTTCGGAACAAAAAATCATGGCTACCACTTTCATCGACATTTTTTACACCGCAGTGTAAAAACATGCAGTTTTTTGTTTTGTTTTTTTTTCTATATAAAAATCCATAACTGCATAAAATATACGTGAAACGTAGCAGAAAACCATGCAAAAATGACATGTCCCATCCTAGTATCGAACTCAGGATGTCAGTATTGCCAGCCCAGCGCTCTATCCGCTGCGCCACGGAAGCCTGTTGTTGAAATATCAAATTTTGACGTATATATACCTAACTATATGTTTTTGACATTTAAAATACAAAGACATTTTGTAATGTTTTCGTGTATTTACAAATGAAATAAACAAAAGAGAGAGAAAATTCTATAATTTTTATTTATGAAATACATATAGAACGCTTTGATCTGAATTTGGCAGCGTCTGATGTCACGTGACAATGCTATATATTATCTTGGACTTAGTTAGCTACAATAATGTAGCTCCTTTTTTTTTTGATGGACGGAGCTACAAAGCGGTCCCATTACTCGTAATGGAGCAGCCCGGGAGTGATTCACACCCGGGGGTTTTATGCATATTATAAGCAATTACACTGTTTCCCTGGTTTGCTACATACTTTTTTATGTATTTGCAGTTTTACTGATATTTCCACAACACCGTATTCGTTAGTGTTATCACTGTGGTGAAATTAGGCGCCTCCTTATTCTGGGGATTAGTCAGACCCAGTTACGCCCGGGGTTACTTGGGGATGTGCATTACCATTGATGCTGGACGGATGAAGAGCCTAGAGGAATCCGGATGCAGTGCAGTGTGCAGTGTGCAGCGTGTAACGTAGACGCATGGTGGTGTGAGGAACCTTCTCTGCTACAGAGACTAGACGCCATCTTACTGACGGGTATTATCAGGTAATTGCACATACACATAGGGCTCCTATCTTTACCCCACCTCAGGGAGCTGGGATTAGCAACCCCACTGGGTCTCCCTCGTATTTTACTACAGTGGCGACGAGGATATTTGGTTAACTTTAATGTTAGCGGGAAGCTGGGTAGCCCTGATAGGAACCTGTTGGGAAAAACAGGGGTTTTCATTTTTGTGCATGAAATTGCAATTTTTGTGTATGTAGAAGACTGTCGTGACAACTGTTTTATACTTTTTAGTAGTTTTCGAAGGTTGTTTTGGGGTTTGAAAACTTTTTCATTTTTGAAGCGGAGGTTGCACACGATACTTTCTCGTGGTTTTTTCCCGCCATTAGTTCAGTCTGGCACACGTTTATTGTGTAATCCAAGGTCGACGTACCGGAAATTGGATTGTGGGGAATACACCACTGTGTATTGTAAACCGGAAACAAGGTCATTGTTTGTTTACATTTTGTTTCTGTACGAGTTTATGGTAGATCACAGTAAAATCGTGATCGATTTAGTTACAGTAAGGCTGTGTTGTATTAATTTAGTAACCGGAAGGTTGTTTCGTGTGATTCCAGTAGTTTTTAAGAAGTTTTCAATTTATTTTGCCCCAGTTTTAGTTGTCAGTCGGAAATGTCTAGTGTAGTCAGGAAAGGTGTTTTGTTTCCAAAAGTTGATATAAATAGTTGTGAGTATAAACAACTATTGTTGTTACCGGGAGTAGGAACTGCTACAGCGCAGAATATTTTAGTACTGAGAGACAGTAGTATTACAATTACAAAGGAAATAGCAAGTCGTATACCGTACTTCAGACCGACTGAAGCATTTTTTGAGTCAGTGCGTTGGCCTGAACCGTTCGATACGTCGAATCTCACACAGGAAGGTGCTGAGTTGTATAAAACTATTTTGCAAACTGAACAAGAATGTGCAGATGCCATATTTGCGTTACATTACCAAGTGGATAAAGGTACATTGCAAAAATGTCAGGAGTTTAATATAGGAAACATTGATCAAGGATTTCTTGATAAAATTATTAAACAAGAAATTGAAACCGATAGTGGAAATTCGTACGACACACCGTATCGTGAGTTTAAACAGGATCTAGTGGATCAACCGTACACGTCAACACCGTCCGTTGGTGTGCTTAGCCAACAAGATGATACGCTTGAGGATCAACCAAGTATACCATCCGAACAACAACCATCAACCGTTGACCGACCATGTCAACAACTTCAACAACAACATTCACTTGTTGACCGAATAAGTCAACAACCGCAACAGGACACACTTGTTGATCGACAACATCAACAACCGTTTCAACAACATACAACCGTTGATAGACCATGTCAACAACCACAACCGTACATGTTTGGTGACCAGCCAATGCATCAACAAGTTCAACAACAACAAATGATGATGGACCGACCAAGTCAACAACATCAACATATGTTTCAACCGACATTTGGTGACCGACCAAGTCGTGAACTTGAGATTCAACAACCGATTATGGTTGACAGACCAAGTCAACAACCGTTTCAACAACATTTATTTGTTGATAGACCAAGTCAACAAGTACAACAAGACATGTTAGTAGATAGACCATATCAACAACAGTCGAATATAGACAGACCAAGTCAACAACAACCTCACACATTTGTCGAACGACCATTTCAACAAATGCAACACATCACTAGTGATCAACTAGAACAACACCGTCAACAACCGTTTCAACAGACACCTGGCGTTCAGCCAAGACAACAACAAGTTGGATTTCAGCAACAACAACAGATAGTCGTTGATCAACAACAGGGACAACAAGATTTCTATGTTGATAGAACACGTCAACATGATGTTGAAGACCTTCAACAGAGGTATTTCGAACTACCGAGTTATCAACAGTCAGTAATACATGTTCAACAAGATAGGTTGTGTGACCGAAAAAGTCAACAACCAGGAAGTCAACAAAGGGTACCAGAGCAACAACTGTTGCTAGAACAAGAGGCTCAACGTGAACATCTATATGCTGAGAGGAAGCAATTACAGGATCAGTATAGGAACCTGGAGAATGAGTACTTACAACTTCAACAAAAGGTTGCTGAACTACAAAAGGAACATGAACACATCTATCAACAAGGAGGAAGATTAAGCCAATGCTTACAGGGAATAGTACAACAGGGTAATGGTGTGAACCCCATGCCCAGATCACATAGTACTTCAGCAGTAGAGTACTATACTCCACCGACATCGATACCGTTTGAAGAAATGTCCGTGCAAGGAGCACCACCGAGTATGGTCAGAATGGAAACGGATAGTAAGCAGGAAAGACCTAGTCGACGGGAGTTACCCCGCCGTATGTTTCAACAGTATAGGGAGGCGAGAGGTTCTTCATCGGAAGATTCACTGCGTAGATACCGCAGGGGTAGGAACCCTCAGTCTCAGACGAGAACGTTACAAACACCGAAAAATTTGAAATTTACAGGAAAGAATAAAGCAGCATGGCGATCATTCTTCCGGAAGTTCCAGGAATATTCGACAGTCAGCAGACTGACAGACCAGGAAAAACGGAGTCAGCTCTGTTGGTGCCTTGAGAATGAAGCAAGTGATTATTACACTTTATTGCTTGATCAGGATCCAGACATTACCTATGAGAAGGTAATCCGTAAAATTGAAAAACGTTTTGGGTACCAGGAGTTACCGCAAACACTGAGAGCCGAATTCAACAATAGTGCTCAGAGGAAAGACGAAAGTTTGGATGAATGGGCCGACCGATTACAGCTTTTAGCAGTAAGAGCCTTCTCGGGAGTACCTGAAGAATTTGTTAATCAGACCGTTATTGACCGTTTTTGTCAAGGATGTATGGATAAACAAGCGGCGAAACATGCTTGTCATGCTCGTCCCAAGACATTGGATGAAGCTTTGGACATTATAAAATATTTTCAAGAGACTAGTAAAGCAATCGATGCTACTCAAGCTGATACAACAGTAAACTATGGTAGTCCTATGGCAACGGACGATGAACCAGTTAAAATACAGGTCTATGGCAAGAAGCCAGATGGTAATATGGAACAAATTAACTCACTGAAGGATGAAGTGAAATCAATGGCATCGAACTTGATGAAAATAACGGACACATTAGCTCAGAATATGGCAGCTATGTCTAGTCATATGACAGCTATGACAAACAACATGACAGCAATGTCGAAGGAGCTGAACCAGCTGAAACAACAAAGGGCTGAACCCTTTAACCAACAGTCTAAGCAAACTGGTTCACAGTTAGGATACCCTCCTAGAGCAGGAAGAAAACAGGATAGTAGGCAATATGAACCGAACACGTATAGACCTACCGAGCCGAGTAGGCGAGAACAGCAAAGTAGTGACTATAGATGTTTTTATTGCAATAAACCAGGGCATTACAAGAGAAATTGCCCGGATCTCCGAGGTACGCAGTTTACCCCGAGGGAAAGACCGAAATACCCTAGTAGACAAGGGAAGAACACACAGTCTAGTGATGGAACACTAGGAGTAGGAAAATTAGGGACGTCAGCTATGCTGAGAGTTCCCGTTACTGTACATGGGTATCCGCTCATTGCTGTAGTAGACACCGCAGCTGAGGTTACAGTTATTTCAGATGAAGTATACAATAAGTTTAGAGAGAAACCTAAACTGGTTAAGGACGTAATCATGTTCAACGCAGGGCGTGGATTTGAGATGCGTGCGAAAAGGACAGCTCCAGTAAGTGTAGCTATTGGATTGCGGAATTGGCAAGAAACATTACATGTAGCACCAATCGATGATGATATGCTACTGGGACTAGATTTTCTCAAGAAGCACAATGCTATTGTGGATATCAGGAAGGACATCTTGTTTATGCATGGCGATACAATCCAGTTGCATTATGGGAAGAAAGGAGCAATGGAATTGTCAAAACCTAAGATATGTAGGGTGACAGTGGACAGACGAACTGTCATACCCCCACACTCAGCTGTGAGACTCAGTGGTAAATCTGAACATATTGATCAGGAATATGTCGTTGAAACCGTAGAACAAGATCATCTGTTAGGAGCTAGAACAGTTTGTAATCCAGGTTGTCAACCGGAATTATGCCTTATTAATGTCACTGAAGACAATATTATCCTTAGGAAAGGACAGCATATAGCAAATGCTGAAGAGATCTCAGTTATCACTGGACCCCCAGTGGTGGGCCAGGTGAATAGTATACGAAACAAGGAGAAATCTAATGTTGTTTTACCAGAGTACTTACAACAATTGTTTGAAAAATCAACTGAAGAGTTGACCGAGGGACAGAAATACAAGCTTAAACACCTGTTATACGAGTACAGGGATGTCTTTGCGAAAGACGATTATGATTTAGGAAATTTTACACATATTAAACATGAGATCGATACAGGTACAGCAAAACCTGTGAAACAACGGATGAGACGAACTCCGTCATGTTTTGTGGATGAAGAAGAACAACATCTTAGAAAAATGTTAGATGCAGGAGTTATACAACCCTCTACGTCGGAGTGGGCGTCTGCTCCAGTGCTTATCCGGAAACGGGATGGAGGTGTCAGGTGGTGCCTTGACTATAGGGCCCTGAACTCAGTCACTGTCAAAGACGTGTACCCATTACCGCTCATAGAGGAGTGCTTAGATACACTTGCAGGAAACAAGTGGTATTCTAAACTTGATGCGAACAGTGCGTACTGGCAGATCAGTATAAAACCGGAAGATCGTAAAAAGACAGCATTTATAACGAAGTATGGACTCTTTGAATGTGTTAAGATGAGTTTCGGACTATGTAACGCTCCAAGCACTTTTGCCCGAGTGATGAACTTGGTGCTGAGAGGACTGACATGGAAAACTGTCTTAGCTTTTTTAGACGATATTTTAGTTTTGGGATCTGATTTCGAGAATCATTTGGAAAACCTGAAACAAGTTTTTGAACGTTTGAGGGAGTACAAACTCAAATTGAAACCTAGAAAGTGCGAATTATTTAGAACTTCCGTTGAGTTCTTAGGAAGGAAAATTACCAGCAATGGTATACAGATAGGTCAACAGCATCTTGAACCTGTTATGGGTTGGCCTGTACCGACTTGTACCAAGGAAGTAGAACAATTTCTTGGATTTGCGAATTACCACCGCAGTTTTATTAAGGACTATTCTAAGATTGCAGGACCACTGCATGAAGTAATAGGAAAACAGCAGTTCAAATGGACTGAGAGTCAACAGAATTCATTTGATCAGATCAAGTTGAAATTGACTTCAGCGCCAGTGTTAGCATTACCGACCAAGCACGATTATTTCATCCTAGACACGGATGCGTCCGACAAAGCCATCGGAGCAGAACTAATTCAGGTGCAGAACGGCAGGGAAAGGGTCATAGCCTATGGTAGTTTTGCATTGACCCCAGAGCAACGTCGTTACTGTACGACAAGGAAGGAATTACTAGCTGTAATCAGGTTTACCAGGCAGTTTAGACACTATCTGCTTGGCAGGAATTTTACGGTCAGAACAGACCACAGTAGCTTAACCTGGTTACTAGGTTTCAAGGAACCACAAGGTCAACTTGCAAGATGGATGGAAGAACTTAGTCAGTATGATATGAACATTAAACACCGTTCAGGTAGACTCCACGGAAACGCTGATGGACTATCACGAATAGGAGAAAGTGAGGTGCCATGCCCAGGTTTCCAGGCAGAACTGGAGTTATTGGACTTACCTTGCAAAGGTTGTACTAAGTGTGAAAGAGCACACCGTACATGGAATAAGTTTATGTACGAAGTTGACGAAGCAGTATCTCTGACTAGATACAGGAAGTGCAGAGATAAACCTGTTCAGGACTTTGCTACAGCACTGATAACATTATTCAGTGAGGATGACCAATCGAACACACTGTTGGAAAGTGTAGATAATATCTTGTTTACCACAAGCATGGACATATGCTCTGGTAACAGACCAGTGATATTAGTTGAAAGTGAAAACCATTACACTGTGACAGCCGTGTCACAGGAGGGTGGATTACTGATTAGTGGATTCAGTAATGATGAAATTAAAATAGCACAATCTGAGGATCCAGATTTGAAGATTATCTTGACTTGGCTTAAGGACAAGATAGAACCACCGGACAATGTATTATTTTTAGCATCACCAGCAGCTAAGAATTATTATATAAACAAGTCTATGTTTTACTTAGATGAACAAGGAATCTTGAGGAACCATCCAAAGAAGGATGGAGCGGGAACCAGGTTGGTTGTCCCTGCTAGCCTCAAGGGAGAAGTACTTGAACTTTGTCATGAGTTACCGTCAGCAGGTCACCAAGGGACCGAACGCACAATGGTTAGGATTAAACAGAAATATCATTGGTATAACATGTCTAAGGAAATTAGAAACTTTGTAGTGACATGTGATATTTGTAGTAAGAACAAGAAGCCGAATAGATATGCTAAGTGTAAGATGACGCAATACCATGCGGGTGCGCCGATGGAGCGTGTACATCTTGATTTTATGGGACCGTTGCCTAAGACCAAGAATGGCAATGAATATATACTCATGATGGTAGATCAATTTACAAAGTGGACAGAGTGCATTCCGTTACCGTCCCAGACTGCGGAAGTAACGGCTAGAGCAGCAATCAACGAATTTTTTACCCGGTTTGGGTACCCGTTTCAAATATTTACCGATCAAGGGAGAAACTTCGAAAGCTCACTTTTCAAATCAGTTTGTGAGTTGTTGAGGATACATAAGGCTAGGACTACGCCGTACAGACCATCGGCGAATGGTCAAGTTGAGAGGAAAAACAGAGTCCTCATGGACGCCGTTCGTTGTTTTGTGGATGGCTCCCAGGACAAGTGGGATGAGCACATAGCTCAGTTAGCAGGAGCTTTACGTTCATCAGTGAATAGAAATACAGGATTTACCCCTAACAAGCTTATGTTAGGATGGGAGACAAATCAACCGGCAGAACTTATGTTTTCACATGGACAGGAAAAATCGTATACAGGAAGTGATGATTATTTAGCAGGTTTGGAAACTGCTATTCGCAAATCTCACGAGATTGCTAGAAATACTTTGAATACAACGCAAAACAGGATGAAACGTGACTATGACATTAAAATTTTAGAACATCAATACAAGATTGGAGATCTAGTATACGTGCTAGACACAGCACAAGTTGTTGGGAAGAACAAAAAACTTAGTAGTCCGTGGAAAGGACCAGGAATTGTTGTTCAAGTGATTACACCGTACGTGTATAAGATTAAGTTACAAAAAGTTGTGTTCAACACAAATCATGATAGACTTAAAACATGTAGGGACAGGAAAATCCCTGCATGGCTGGAGAAAGCCCAGCAGAGACTCTTACGAGGAGAGAATATTTTAACGGAGGAAACTAGTCAGACTAAGAAAGATAGGAAATACTGTATTTGTAGAGGACCAGATACCGGTGACACCATGGTGCAGTGCGACACTTGTAAAGAGTGGTATCATTTGACATGTATAAACTTGTCGGCATTGGAGGCCGAGGAATTAGATACGTATAAGTGTCCGAACTGTCAGGTAGTAGGCAGGAAGACCTTACCTCGACCGAGGAAGGGGGAGGCAGGAAAGTAGTTTTTTCATGGTCAGGAACTCGGTAGGTGGCTAGGGAACCACTACTGCAGTTGTCACGGCGGGTCTCTGTGTTGTTTCATAGGTCTGACAGGTTTGTTTTATCTTTCAGGTCTTACAAAGGACTATGTTGAGATACACTGGTATTGGCAGGGGTGCCCACCTCCGAGAGGAGGTTATCGCTCATAATGTCGCAGAGGCTATCGTTGAAAATATTGGAGAAAATAGGGAAGTCATACCTCGAGGTAGAGGGGTGACTGTTGACATAGGTGTAGATGCGATGGGTGCCGGGGACGTTGCGCCACTCCCACGCGGAGCATTACTGGCAGGAGGAGATATACCTGCACCGCCCCCAGGCCATGGGAGGGCAGGATTACTATGGGTACAGTGGCAAAGAACAAGGGTCACTGTGAGGGAACGCTTTACAAGGAGAATAAGGTTACATAGAACTATCGAATTCCCGCATGCGGAAACTATCCGGGAAGAAATGGAGATCACCCAGGAGGAAATACCCACCGAGGAGGAGGTGGAGGATTCAAGTAACGAGGATCTCGTATCTCACTACAGTGGCAGTGGCGAGGAACGTATAACACAGGCTATTGGTAATACTGAAGCATCCTGGGAACAGGACTTATTGACAGTAACAAGTCAGTTGGGTATTAATCCTACGATAGAGGAGGGTATTTTTTCAGATGCTGAGAGCGACCACCCTCTTTCACAGGAGATTGTGACCCAGCCACAGGCGGAAGGAGTCTGTAGGATACAGATGACTGGCGTATACACACCAGCAGGAGGAGAATCGCCAGAGGTGAGCGACTACGAATTTTGGCCAGAGGATGAACAGGAGGAGGAAGACGTAAATCCCCGTTCTGGGAAGAGACTTCACACTGAACCCGGCGATACTGGGGTGTCAGTGCCGATAATGATTAAAGTAGAAACGGAACAGCCGAGTACAAGTCAGGAGGGAGCTTGTGGAGGAGCTCAACCCTCATTTCAGGAGAAGGAGAAAACGAACAAATTGTCAGGAAGAGAATCACCTTGTTTAGTGGCAGGATGCGGAATCCGTACGAGGAAACTCCGTAAACATGTTGTTCAAACACACCTACCGTTGTTATTAACTGATAAACAGACGGAGGCACAAAAGCAGAGTCCCGAGTTTCAGAGGGAAATAGGACGTCTCCTACAGGAGTTAGCCAGGACAAAATGTGGTCAGACGGCTAAAGTTTAGTCGAGTACGTCAACACACGGTGTAGGATACCGTTGGACTCGAAAATAAAAGCAGAGGATCGTTTTCAGTTAATAGCTCTGTGTAACGAGATGGACTGGGATGAACCAGATTATTTCCGACTACATCCCATTAACTGCAATGCGACTTTGTCGTATTGGCGTGTAATGATGCACCTTATGAGGGTGCTGCAGCCATGGCAATTGGACATGTTGAAGGGTTGGTACACCCCGGACGTTTAGTCGGGAGATCGTTACACTGTGGCCGATGGGAGAAAAGCTTAGCGGCTGCGGCTTTTCCACGCCAGGGTGGCGTTAGTGGATTTGATATTTGTCATAGGTAGTTGAGTGGTTGTATATTCTGTATATACGTTTCATCATGTTGGTCTCATTTTACTCCAGGAAGGAGGACTCTTCTATCTATCCCGTCTTCGTACGGGGGGGTACTTAGTTGTTAATTTTGTTAGTAAGTAGTTATTCAGTAGTGTTAGGTAGAGTTAATTTCTAATGAATTCAGAAATTTACTGTTTTTTAAGATGGCGTCTTTACTTAGGTATTTTTTCTAGTCCTTGTGATAGGAGCTAGGGGTTCAGTTATTTATAGGATCCGGGAAGGGCTCGTTTTTAAGTCAGGGTAGAAGTCACAGTCCCTGTGGAGTACCTCGTTAGGGAATTGTTTTACTCGGGACAGGGGTCCCGCGCTGAAGAAAATGGGGGGGGGGGGTGTGGTGAAATTAGGCGCCTCCTTATTCTGGGGATTAGTCAGACCCAGTTACGCCCGGGGTTACTTGGGGATGTGCATTACCATTGATGCTGGACGGATGAAGAGCCTAGAGGAATCCGGATGCAGTGCAGTGTGCAGTGTGCAGCGTGTAACGTAGACGCATGGTGGTGTGAGGAACCTTCTCTGCTACAGAGACTAGACGCCATCTTACTGACGGGTATTATCAGGTAATTGCACATACACATAGGGCTCCTATCTTTACCCCACCTCAGGGAGCTGGGATTAGCAACCCCACTGGGTCTCCCTCGTATTTTACTACATCACTTTATTCGTAATCATGGCATTGTTTGACAAAATATGAATTCCGGAAGTGCATAATTTCGATAATATCAGAATCGATTTGGTAAAAAATGTAATTCCGGATGATTTCAGCTGTATTCATTTGCATTATGATTATGTCCCCTTGTTACAAATTTTACCGATACGATTCCGAAATTCTACACTCCACAATTTTAATTATGTCAACAATGCCACGATTACGAAAAAGTGTTAAAATTACAATGTATTTAATTAGACATTGTAGACATATCAGATGAACGGCGGAGGAAAGAAAACATATTTATTTAATAAAGACAAAGGTTAAATAGCGGAAAATATGTGTAAATCCCAAAAGTGTTTTTGCTCCATTACGAGTAATGGGACCTCTTTGTAGCTCCGTCCATCAAAAAAAAAAAGGAGCTACATTATTGTAGCTAGGACTTAGTTTAAATAAAATCACTTGGGGGGCAGATGTTAGACAGATAACATGGATATATTAGATATGATCGCGATATACATATAAGTATCATCAAAATTACGTTTCGCGACGTCAACAGTGGTTACGTTCAATGAATACACAAATCGTACGTAACAGACGAGACACATCGCGTGGATTTTATTGTGATTTCAAAATAAATGCAAGTACAAAACATGTTTGTTTTAGCTAGAACAACTCACGAAGAGACGATACAGATGTAGATTTCAAGGATTCATCAATGCACAAAAATTCAACCGATGAAATCTAGGGGGTCCCGATGGGGTCTCGACATTTGATTTTTTTCTGCCGATTTTCGAGTTTGTTGACATTTATGCACATCCGAGATACTTGGTTGGGGTAAAATCGACATTCTAAATCGATTGGCACCATTTTCGAAAAGCTAGGATTTATGGTTTTTCTGAAAATCGCGATTTTTGCATAAAAAACCTATCTTCAACTTTCATGACCTGGAAATTTTTTTATCGTTCGTCAGAACGATTTCTACTGTAGGGACAATTCAAGGACATCGATCCCCGAACGATTTGGCGTCCATTTTGTTGGAAAAGGGAAGATACTAAAAACTATAAAAGATGGAAACTGTCTAGTTTGCAATGCAGGAGAAACTGAAAATGAAGAACACTTTCTGTTGCATTGCAAAAATTATCAGCTGATAAGAAGTACATTTCTTAAGAAAATTAAAAGTTTAATCCCAAATCTTTTAACAAATCCCTATTATGCTTTTTGTTGAATAGCAAATCTGAATTTTGTCTAAAACTTACTGCTACATTTATTTTAGAATGCTCTGAATTAAGAAAAAGTTATATCATATAAAACGTAATTTTAATTGATTATATCATCTGTATACTATATAATAAAATATAATAATAAATACAATTAATGTAAAGAATTGTATTACATTTGTATAACACACTTTGTATTGATCCTTTAAATTGTTGTGTCTTAACCATGTACTGTACCATGAGTTTGTGCTAATAAATATTTGTATTCGTATTTGTATTTTGTCCACATTTCCTTTTAACATGAATTATTGTTCTGTATTCACAGGAATGATTACACCTTAATTTTCTGCAACCATTTGTGTTAAAGGTACAAGTCATACCGGACCCAGCTTAACTAAGACTGGTTACAAAATTTATTGAACTACCGGGATCAGTTTCATTTTACATAATTTCTTTTATGGTAACCGCTGTTTTTGCAACAATTTACGATATGGCCAGTTAAAATAAATGAATTACATGCATCTCCGGCAATTTTTATTATCAAATAATTTAACATCTTATTTCATGGCACACGCCATCTGGGCGTCCATAGTTCTGCGTTTAAGAGGCCCAGACTTGATCTAACACGCAGTGGGCACCGGACTACCTGTTTAATTCAAAGACTGATTTCACATTGGTATGGCAACACATTCCTCCATGGAAGGAATTGTCAACTGAAGATATAAAATCTCTTGGAATGCAGAAATCCAATGTTTTTTTCAAAAATTATATTAGAATCCCTTCATGTAACTAAACTTTAAATGTTTACACATAATTTACACTTGATATCTTTATAAATGTTTGTTGTTTTTTATTCTAGTATATACATGTATATTAGCAAAACACTACAGATTCCGAATGCTATACAAGTATGGCAGGTCAAACATCTTGTAATATATTTTGCTTACTCATTAATGAAATTGGTACTTCGCTTCCTTTTCTCGAATATTTTCAGGTATTGGGTCAGCTTGTGAATTGAGGAGCCTTGCAAGGAAACACACAAGTTCTGCCTTGTTTGCTTATACATCATAAGGAATGCATTAACTCAGTGGTTATATTGCAACCTTTATTAAATTGGAAGACCCTCCAAAAATTTATTATGATAAATATTAGGCGGAATGATCTTGGTAATGTATTGGTTAGAATGCAATTCTGTATGTTATTATTCTCTGGTCGCTGGAAATTTTTTAAATAATTTCTACAAATTGTGTTCATGTTATTGACCAAAAATGTTACATAAACAAATATTTAGACAAATCTACATGCTGCAATTATTTAGTTTACTATGACATATGCATACTAAAAATTCGTAATTGTATATCTGTTTCTGCAAATATTAAGTTAAATTTATATACTAGAGCAAGTTTTCCTACCGTAGGTCGGGATGTTCTCCGGCTTTCTCCCCCCAATAAAAAACTGAACGCCATGATATAGTTGAAAAATTGCTGTAAGTGGCGTTCAACAACATTCAAACCAACAACATAAATATACTAGAAGTTCTGAATTTGTATATACATTCAAGCACAGACATTCATGTGCTATTTCAATTTGTTATTCACATATATATTGATGTAGATATGCTATATATATACTAGAAATATATTATATTGAATATAACAGTAATATTTCAATTTGTTATTCATATTTATCAAATAAGGACTTTTTACGAGGTCAATACGTAGTTATATGGACCGTGGAGGAAAATATTGACCGAGGACGAAGTCCGAGGTCAATATTTTTCTACAGGTCCATATAACTACGTATTGACAGAGTAAAAAGTCCTTAATTGTTATATTACATATGGATTTTTCTCTATTTATTTAAATTTAGAATAATGAGTCGGAAGAGTATATCCGGATCTACTTTTAAAAACAAGCCTTAAATATGCTTTATAAATAGTAACATATTCGGATCTATTTTTAGAAACAAGCCTTAAATATGCTTTATAAATAGTAACATGCCTTAAATATGCGTTAAAAATAGTAACAAGCCTTAAATATGCTTTAGAAATAGAATATATACACAGAATATTTTGGGGGGACATTGTCTACACGAACCAATCAAAATTAGGACTTAACACACCATATGTAATATATATAAATATGCCATATATATACTAGAAATACATTATATTATATATTTGTTATATATTAGTTATAGATATATATTTAACAGTATTGGCACAGCTGTGCAGTTCAACCCCCCCCCCCCCATTCTGTGGCGGTTGCCTGAAACGACACATGACGAGCATCTGTCATTTCAGTCAATTTGGCAGATTTTTCACTGCACTGGCCCCCTTTTTATTAACTGTCAACTAGCAAATATCTAAATTCTGGAGTAACCTCTGTTTCCCAGGGTTGCTCATCCCCCATATATCAGTTGCTAATTCATTTATGGTCTGCCATCAAGTTGCTGCGACCAATATATAGACTTGAACTTTAATATTATCTTATATTTCAAATATATTTATTTATTTATTTATTTATTTATTTATTTATTTATTTATTTATTTATTTATTTATTTATTTATTTATTTATTGTTGTACTTGTATAATAAATCTGTGACCAAATACTGCCAATCTAGATCTTTGTTTTTATTCAGCATTCTCTGAGATAAGTGAATTTAATGTATTCAGCATTAAATTCCTTTATCGAAGTAAGACTGACTAGTATAGTTGTTGGCTGTTGTTTCTTTCGCTCTAGTATTCCTTAAACACATGATTGGTGATTGGTTAAACCTGTCCTAAAATAAAAACCAAATCGAGGTTCGGCCTTTTTGAAAATCGTCTGCAAGCAGGTGACAGGAAAAATGTCTGTTTGGCAATCTAAATTTTTTAAACCCTCCCACCCACCTCCATTACATAACACGCAGAAAGTTAATACATTTTGTAATATATTTTGCTAATTATCTTGTTAATGAAATTGGTACTTCGCTTCCTTTTCTTGAATATTTTCAGGTATTGGGACAGCTTGGAGCTTGAGGATTGAGGAGCCTTGCAAGGAAAAAGCACAGTCTTGGTATCGTCGTGGAGTGTGAGACGCGTGCAAATGGTGGTTTCGGACAATAAGGCAGATTTTTCACTGTACTGGCCCCCCTTTTTATTAACTGTCAATTAGCAAATATCTAAATTCTGGAGTAACCTCTGTTTCCCAGGGTTGCTCATCCCCCATATATATCAGTTGCTAATTCATTTATGGTCTGCCATCAAGTTGCGGCAACTTGAACTTAAGTATATATATACACGTCTAGAAGATTATGCAACGATACAAATGACGGTGTTTCTTGTCAAAAATTTAGACAAAGACTGACCAACAAATGGCCTTAGTCATTGAATGTCAATATAAATAAATGACGTAAACTGGTCATAATATATTGATCTTAAACTTTCTCTTTTCCAACTTAACCCAAAATAGTTGCTTCCCAAGTCCGCCAGCTGCGGACGTGCCGTGCTGTTACTTGGCCTTGCTCAAATATTCCAACAAGATGTAATCAAAATTACCAAGGTGACAAATTCTTTGCGCCAGACGCGCGTTTCGTCTTCTTAAGACTCATCAGTGGCGTTTAACTCTAAATGCTTAAAGTATTTTTTCATTCGGTGATGGAATAATATAAGTCCACTGGGATCGTGTAAAAACACAATACAGGTAGTTCAAAATATTATATAAAAGTCTAAAGAGTCTACCAACCAGCAAGCTTATTAAGTATCGGATCGACAAACATGACGATACAGCATAAACAAAAAATAATATACACGTCTAGAAGATTATGCAACGATACAAATGACGGTGTTTCTTGTCAAAAATTTAGACAAAGACTGACCAACAAATGGCCTTAGTCATTGAATGTCAATATAAATAAATGACGTAAACTGGTCATAATATATTGATCTTAAACTTTCTCTTTTCCAACTTAACCCAAAATAGTTGCTTCCCAAGTCCGCCAGCTGCGGACGTGCCGTGCTGTTACTTGGCCTTGCTCAAATATTCCAACAAGATGTAATCAAAATTACCAAGGTGACAAATTCTTTACGCCAGACGCGCGTTTCGTCTTCTTAAGACTCATCAGTGGCGTTTAACTCTAAATGCTTAAAGTATTTTTTCATTCGGTGATGGAATAATATAAGTCCACTGGGATCGTGTAAAAACAATACAGGTAGTTCAAAATATTATATAAAAGTCTAAAGAGTCTACCAACCAGCAAGCTTATTAAGTATCGGATCGACAAACATGACGATACAGCATAAACAAAAAATAATATACACGTCTAGAAGATTATGCAACGATACAAATGACGGTGTTTCTTGTCAAAAATTTAGACAAAGACTGACCAACAAATGGCCTTAGTCATTGAATGTCAATATAAATAAATGACGTAAACTGGTCATAATATATTGATCTTAAACTTTCTCTTTTCCAACTTAACCCAAAATAGTTGCTTCCCAAGTCCGCCAGCTGCGGACGTGCCGTGCTGTTACTTGGCCTTGCTCAAATATTCCAACAAGATGTAATCAAAATCACCAAGGTGACAAATTCTTTACGCCATATTTACGAATATTTGAGCAAGGCCAAGTAACAGCACGGCACGTCCGCAGCTGGCGGACTTGGGAAGCAACTATTTTGGGTTAAGTTGGAAAAGAGAAAGTTTAAGATCAATATATTATGACCAGTTTACGTCATTTATTTATATTGACATTCAATGACTAAGGCCATTTGTTGGTCAGTCTTTGTCTAAATTTTTGACAAGAAACACCGTCATTTGTATCGTTGCATAATCTTCTAGACGTGTATATTATTTTTTGTTTATGCTGTATCGTCATGTTTGTCGATCCGATACTTAATAAGCTTGCTGGTTGGTAGACTCTTTAGACTTTTATATAATATTTTGAACTACCTGTATTGTTTTTACACGATCCCAGTGGACTTATATTATTCCATCACCGAATGAAAAAATACTTTAAGCATTTAGAGTTAAACGCCACTGATGAGTCTTAAGAAGACGAAACGCGCGTCTGGCGTAAAGAATTTGTCACCTTGGTAATTTTGATTACATCTTGTTGGAATATTTGAGCAAGGCCAAGTAACAGCACGGCACGTCCGCAGCTGGCGGACTTGGGAAGCAACTATTTTGGGTTAAGTTGGAAAAGAGAAAGTTTAAGATCAATATATTATGACCAGTTTACGTCATTTATTTATATTGACATTCAATGACTAAGGCCATTTGTTGGTCAGTCTTTGTCTAAATTTTTGACAAGAAACACCGTCATTTGTATCGTTGCATAATCTTCTAGACGTGTATATTATTTTTTGTTTATGCTGTATCGTCATGTTTGTCGATCCGATACTTAATAAGCTTGCTGGTTGGTAGACTCTTTAGACTTTTATATAATATTTTGAACTACCTGTATTGTGTTTTTACACGATCCCAGTGGACTTATATTATTCCATCACCGAATGAAAAAATACTTTAAGCATTTAGAGTTAAACGCCACTGATGAGTCTTAAGAAGACGAAACGCGCGTCTGGCGTAAAGAATTTGTCACCTTGGTAATTTTGATTACATCTTGTTGGAATATTTGAGCAAGGCCAAGTAACAGCACGGCACGTCCGCAGCTGGCGGACTTGGGAAGCAACTATTTTGGGTTAAGTTGGAAAAGAGAAAGTTTAAGATCAATATATTATGACCAGTTTACGTCATTTATTTATATTGACATTCAATGACTAAGGCCATTTGTTGGTCAGTCTTTGTCTAAATTTTTGACAAGAAACACCGTCATTTGTATCGTTGCATAATCTTCTAGACGTGTATATTATTTTTTGTTTATGCTGTATCGTCATGTTTGTCGATCCGATACTTAATAAGCTTGCTGGTTGGTAGACTCTTTAGACTTTTATATATATATATATATATATATATATATATATATATATTTATTTATTTATTTATTTATTTATTTATTTATTTATTTATTTATTTATTTATTTATTTATTTATTGTTTTACTAGAATAATAAAGCTTTGGCCAAATACTGCCAATCTAGATCTTTGTTTTTATTCAGCATTCTATGAGATAAAATGGTCTCACGATGAAAAACTGTGTAGGCATGTGTGGTTGTCTCGTGTTGATCTAGCGGATGATGAACCTCTATCCCGTAGTTGATAACCTTGTGGTCGTAATTTATTGTCTTGTATTTGAGGACCTTGTGGCAGAGAGTGATAGGTGGCATTGTGGTCGTAGGTTATCTGAAAAGAGTGTCCAAGTTATATAATTATGTATTATTATACCATTATCATAATTTAATATAATAGGGGAATTACTTGAATTTTGTACAAATTATTTGAATGAAGGTTGAAGAATATGTCACGGGCATCCTACATATAATTGTAAATTATATCAGTTACAACATACTGACCTTTATTTTATTGCCAACAATTTTAAATATAATAAATCCACAATTTGTAACGTGTCATTGAATAACCGTTAGAACATTACATTTACTATAAATGTCATTCTTGCAGTGACAACAGCACACTACGTTATTAATTATTTTTCCGTCTTGATTCTTTCTGATAAACAAAAGGAATCTAAGTTCTTATAAGGTTTGTCGCAAAGCCAAGGGGTTGTGATTCTATTACGCATGTTTCATTTTGTAAGCTGAAACTTTTGTGTGAATAATATACTGGGTATATTAAAAGATAAAGGTATCTATAAACAATTCTACGGGTCAAAAGCATCTGAAATAATTTAGTCCCGTGCCATATCGCCATTATTTGTTTACGAAAAATGTATTAAAAAAACTTATTTTTTGGATTCAAGGTAATTGACGATTAAGCAGTGATTCAACTGCCAATAGCTTTGCAAGCGCGTTTTATTCTGAAGCCTAGGAGGTTTCGTCTTAATCA
Organism: Limnoperna fortunei; assembly: GCA_944474755.1. Classification (NCBI taxonomy): domain Eukaryota; kingdom Metazoa; phylum Mollusca; class Bivalvia; order Mytilida; family Modiolidae; genus Limnoperna; species Limnoperna fortunei. The sequence continues at coordinate 105,732,213 of OX104113.1, read as the reverse complement.
CTCAAAAAGTCTTTAGTTTAAAACCCCAAACTTAGAGTCTTCATTGGATGACCGATATCCTTTTTGGCTTAAACAATCTTTATAGGTGATCAAGCCAATGTGAGTTTGAGGCTAACTTTAGAAAGTGTTATAAGACAAATTCGACTATTCTCCTGCTTAAACTTTTTTTCAAGATAGACAGTGACATTAAATTTAAATTGAAACACTGCTTTTTTGAAACTTGATAATGTGGTGATCAAATGAACAAAAACTTAATATCACATAATTTTATACTTTAAAGTTATGATTTGCTACAAACAGTAATCTTAATATTCCTAAACTATACTACGAAAATATTCGATACAAAGTTAAAATTAAACAGACTTAAATTTGCCAGAATGTCAAGTAGTGTGGAAAAAGGAGTTTAATAAGAAAAAAGGCGTCTACGAGTTGAATTTTACCCTGAACTTGAGCTTTATCTAGGCTGTACCTACCGTCTTAGCTTTATTTAGGCTGGACCTATAACCTTAGCTTCATCTAGGTTTTATCTATAACCTACCTTAGCTTTATCTAGGCTGTACCAATTACCTTAGCTTTATCAAGGCTTTACCTATAACCTTAGATTTATCTAGGCTTCACCTATGATATTTGCTTTATCAAAGCTGTATTTTAACGTTAGTTTTTTTCTAGGCTTTACCTATTACCTTAGCTTATCAAGGTTCTACCTATAACCTTTGCTTCATCTAGGCTTTACCTATTACCTTAGCTTTATCAAGGGTGTACCTATAACCTTAGATTCATCTAGGCTTTACCTATAATCTTTGCTTTATCAAAGCTGTACTTATAACCTTAGCTTTATCAAGGCTTTACCTATTACCTTAGCTTATCAAGGCTCTACCTATAACCTTCGCTTCATCTAGGCTTTACCTATTACCTTAGCTTTATCAAGGGTGTACCTATAACCTTAGATTCATCTAGGCTTTACCTATAATCTTTGCTTTATCAAAGCTGTACTTATAACCTTAGCTTTATCAAGGCTTTACCTATTACCTTAGCTTATCAAGGCTCTACCTATAACCTTCGCTTCATCTAGGCTTTACCTATTACCTTAGCTTTATCAAGGGTGTACCTATAACCTTAGATTCATCTAGGCTTTACCTATAATCTTTGCTTTATCAAAGCTGTACTTATAACCTTAGCTTTATCAAGGCTTTACCTATTACCTTAGCTTATCAAGGCTCTACCTATAACCGTAGCTACATCTAGGTTTTACCTATTACTTTAGCTTTATCAAGGCTGTACCTATAATCTTTGCTTTATTATGGTTCTACTTATAGCATTTACTTCATCTATGATCTTTTTTTATCTAGGGTGTACTATTAACTTTGCAACCTATCCTGACAGGGATATCCAGTTTTCATGTCATATTTGGGGATTTCTTTAGTTACTCTGGCTTCATCCCCCATGATATAGCTGAGCTTACCCTGTTCAAGCAAACACAAAAGAAAGGAAAAGAAAAAACGTTTATGTAAACAAACCAAAAGTCAGGTGCTAACAATAACGAATAGTGTGTTCTGTAAGGGACATCTAGTCTATTAGCAGTACATGTTGGTGACGTAGCACCCCAATATTTCCTCCTATCAGAGCAATATAATTTATTTGCTCTTCAATGTATGTGCTGTGTTTCATGAGAACAAATTATACCAACAATTATATAAGTATTTGTTATAAATGTTGACACTAATAGACGATTTATAACGTTAATACTGTAATTGGTCAAGTATATATACATATATACCGATGTCAACTTGACTCTATGTGATAAGTCGTCATCACGATGAGAACCACAGTAGCCATTCTGAGTATTTCCTTGTTGCTGATTGCCAGAGTTCAGTCATATTGTAGCTATTATGAACTTTCGGATCCTTCATTAGGCAAGTAACCATGGTTTTTTTTCTACTTTTCGTTTTAAATCGCTTTATCTTGATTGTTAATATCTCAATTTGATCTTTCTTGAATTAGCACAGAAAATTAACAGTAATGAACATTGATAATAATTTATCTGAAATCGCATACAGTCATAACAAAAAAAAATTAGGATTTTGATCATGACACTAATACCGAGTAAAGTTTCCTTCTCCATTCGGGGATGCAAAATCAGTATTGCAGTACAAGATAAACGGCGGAAAACATCAGTCTGTGTCTTGTTATTACTTTAACACCAAAGATTGTTAGAACGGTAAGGCCGAATTCACCTTAACGTTGACATTTCTACAAACAGTATTGTGAACCCCAAAACGTTCTGAAGTTCTTCTATACCCCTATCATTGCTTTATGGTATGTCGTTGGCGGACATATAACCCAATACTTCTATTTATGTGTATAGGTGTAGACTGCGATATTGAAGGCAGACCAGTGAAAAATGGTGAAACCAAAAAATTTGAAGACATTTGTATGGAATGTACATGTGACCGTGGAGGTGCTGGCTGTTGCTCGTGAGTAAATAATGTATCAGATAAACACAAGCATTATATTGACTTCGTATATTGTTAATTTGTATTTAGCTTTATCTCAGTCTCATTTGACTCCTCCCCTGTATCTACATATCTAAAGGATCCGCACACTGTATTCTGACTTTTTTCATTATTTTATATCTTGAAAAAAAGATATTTATATTTATATAAAGATATTATCTGTAAGTAGATCTATGTAATATTTATAGCCATACAAAAGATTTTCCTGTTTCTATTGTGAATTGCCAATCTGTCTTTGTTGTAATTTTATTTCTTGATTGTTGTCTGTAGAGTCAACTTGTAATATTTCTCCACATATGCAGACTATCCTTGTATTTCAATTAAGGTTCGAGTCGACACTCCTTTGGCACGCAAATAGCAATAATTCTATTAATACAGAATGTCACATGGGGATACGGAAATATATGAAATATATTACGTATTGTTGGCGTCAGGGTTGGTAGAAAATCGCTTCATTTCACAAAGGCAGAATACAATAAAAACACTTTAGCCAATAAAATGACAGTATTTATTAACACAGTTGGGATAACTTTTTATGCGTGCAGGTTCTGCTCGACTCCAACCTTAGTTGACAAGGGTTTACATTTTTCTTACCAAAGAGGTTGGATATTTTCTCTTTGGTTTCTCTCTCTTATACAACCTGAACGCCATGATATTCCTCAGTGTGGTTTCAAACCATTTTCAAACATAAGATAATATTTTTTATGGAATCGTGTTTGGTTTTGCTTATATTAATTTAGAATATATTATATGTCATGTTTGGTTAGAAAGCGAATATATAGCTGAAATGTTTCAGAATGCATTCTTTTCACATAAAACATAATCATACATTTAGTATACTGCTGAACGAAAACTGTAGTGAATATTAAAGTTAATTTTCAATAGATCCATCTTATTATAATGGCACACTGACATTGCGAGTCCGAACCTGACTTTGAACAAGATTCCAACCTAAATTGACAAGAATTGCAATTTTCCGAAGATAAGAGGTTTTCTCCCCTTACTCCTGCTTCCTGCTTTACTAAAAACCGGTCGCCATGATAAAATAAAAAAATAATAAATGCGAAGATTTATCTTTCTATTTCAGATTACGTTTGTTCTACATTTGCCGTCTTTAATTAACAAATGCAATACATGTTTCAGGTATGGACAAATCATAAAAACGCACGGTCCTGATTGTAAAGTCATTGAGACTGAGAAATGTCACCAAACAGCTGTCTTAATTGCCGACGAGACTGTTCCGTGCCCATTTATTGGTGCCGTTGGAGGAAGGTAGTCACGATAATGTGAAAACATTAATGAGCTGTGTAAACGGTCATCTCCAATACAAAATCTTTACAAATGTGCGTTTGTTTGTTTTGAAGTTAACTACACTACGGCCTTTCGGATAAGATCACGTAACTTGGGTCATACAGCTGGGCGAGAATACATTCCTGATGGGACCTTTAATTTGCATACAATTCATGGTTACACAGGATTGCAAATTACTCTTTCATTATAGGAAAAGCAAAACAAAAATGTATTAATATAAATTTCGTTTGAAAAAAAACTGTTAATTTTACTTTAAAAGGGAATACAATCAAAAACAAAACGCGAACACACAAAAAGGAAACGGAAAAAAATCCACAGCAAATGAATTACGGGAAAAAGTCACACATGCGATGTAAATGTCACAAAATACGTATTCATAGTTACTTTTATTCTTGGTTGGGCTCATTTAGATTTTTTCTGTTAGAGCTGTTGGTTTATTTTACCGACAGGCGACACTAAACATTTGTATGGTAAACTAACGTCTTTATTTTTAAGAATCAATAACGTATAATAAAACATACGTTTTGGTAACAAACACCAATTATCTTTGGAGAAAAATGATTTCGTCAATTTTACGGTGAAGCACTTTTTTCTTCTTTAGATGGACAAATACATTCACAGTTATGTTTGGCAGCTACATTTTAAAGATTGATTAATTTAACCCTCACGGTCCCTATCTGTATGAACCATTTTTATTTCTTTTCAACCAAAACAAATCTATGTTGCCAACTCTAAAGTCGATTTGAAGCAGATCAATTGTGGATTTAGCTGTGAATTAAATTTATATCATTAGAAATCAACTAAGTTCAGATCCTGTGTCCTGTGCATGGTGTGGTTAACATACATGCATGACGATCATTTTAATTAACGGCTCTTTGACTGATAGTTTTTGCGTGCAGATTGGAACTTTTTTTTGTTGCATTACTCATCTATCAACAAGCTGAGTATGGTGTCGACAAAGATTTGCCCCAACCTTGCGTTATCCTGCTCCAATGATGTGAGTGTCAGAACAATCCATCGTCCGTGTTCGTGAAAATATCTATAGTCTAGGGTAACGTTAGAGTAACGTATTACTTGAGATGTGTAATCTATGTAAATTAGCAGTATACTTTTGATTCAAATAAGTTTGCAAGTACGGAATATTGCTGTTAACGAATTGGAAGTTTACAATTTGAAAATTATAATAATATCTTTGTTAGGGTCTTTTTAATTGTTGTCAATATAAATAAAATGATCCCAGTAAAACGCTGATATGTTAGTGCTGTTTGTAACTACAACTCTATAGGATGTATAAGATGTAATATGTATACAATTATGGCCTTTAACGAAGGTAATATCCATGATTATTCAATCGAGAAAGGGTTATTTAAATATCACCTTTTCGAGATTTAATAGTTAGGATATTACTTGCAGTCGATTAAAGGCCATAACTGTATTATTAAACTGAACTGAACACAAACAGGGGAAAATGGACTGTGTAGTAATAACTGTGTAACCCTTATATACTTGGCCCGCTTATGCACATCAAACAAATAACTTATTTCCCCTTTCAAATTTGGCGCGTTTTGGCACGTCGAACAAATAGCTAGTTATTTTACCCACGTGCAGTTTCGAGCGGGGAAATCAGTTAAATATCTAATTTAATTCAGTACTGGTTTCCATAGTAAAGTAATATGGAGTAAGCATTTCAAAAATGCGAGCACAGACAATATAGTCCTTTATTATCAATTTATAATGTAACCTGGTCTCCTGGTGCAATATTTTTCATGACGCAAGCTTCACTTCAAATATAACACCAGGTCAAGACCTCCGATATAAGCATTTTCATTGGTTGATAATATGACGCCATTTAATATCACATGCAAATGTCAACTTTTTTAAGCCGGGAATACATTTTCTTTATAAAATTTAATTATAAATTACATTTTAACTTTACGGTTAAATTTTGAAATCTCAATGTAAACTCAGCTAAGAAATGTAAACAATGAACGTCATAAAGAGAATGACATCACAATACGTTCGCTCTACTTGAACTTATCTATATTACCAAAAAGTTAGTCTAGAGAATGCCCGAATGTCAAATTTCAACGCTCTCATCGTTGAAATCTAATGCTCCAGACCTGACGTTATATCCGAAGGCCGCTTAGGCTAAAGATGATATCATCGTCAGGGTACCAGGGCCCGGTTTCATAAAACATCTCAAATTTGAGGATTTTCTCAAATCATCCTCAACTCAAATATTGACCAATCAGATTGCTGGAAAATTCAACTTTAGGGAAAAACTCAAGGATTTGAGGAAAATCTCAATTTGAGAAGTTTTATGAAACTTAAGGCCAGAATATATATAAAATGTGCATTTCATAATTGACGTTACTTCCTATCAACCTAAAAGTGCCTCTAAATTCCAGTGGTCACGTGACGTTTTTCTTTGTAACTTTGACGTCATATCAAGTGTAATTTGATTGTCAGTTTTAAAGATCGATTTAGAGATTGCAATAAATAGTATGAAATGTTTGTTGTTAATTTTAAATATAACATTTATTTTTTATCGATGTCAACTTTATTTTCAAGTCTTTCTTAAATTTTTTTTAGTACTTTTCTTCATTCACTTTTTTCCAGTTTTTTGACGATATCAACTTTCCGGACAAAGAAAAATCAATGTCAGCATTAAGCAGATTTTGATCACGTGATTTCATTTTTATCACATGACACGTAATTGCCGTAGAGCTCACCGCTCTTGGCGGGCAGCTTCGCACTGCGAGCTGTGCTCGCTATAATTATATACTATTATTTAAGGATTAACTACAAAAAATATTTTCTCCATCGAGGGATAACAAAATTTCCGTTTTGCACATTGTATAATCCGCGTAAAGACGGCCTTGATTACATCTGAAACATCGTTTAGACTGTGGGAATTTCCCAAAATCTGTTTTATGCATTGACTTGGAATGCGAGTGCGTTGACCTTTGTACATGAATACGATTTATCTCTGTTTTAACGTTTTCCATTGAACATGCCTGTGTCTAACTAGCTTCTAAAGCTCTTGCGATTGCCCGTAATTGTGCTAATGTTAGATCTTTACCACTTTCTTATAATTTACGTCTGAGGTGTATGGAATTACATTTTTCTATGACCTGATCTCTAATGTTTTCATCAATTGTGTCATCATAATCACAAAATTCTGCCTTTTGTCTTAATCAGGTAACATCATTTGGCATGTGTTTCATTGCTCGAAATAAATGTCTTTCATAAGCTGAATTTACCTGAGGTGTGAAATAATTGTCCAACTGCTTCATGTCTACATTATACACCGTTTCGTGTTCTCCTGGTACGGGTGCGGGTGGGCTAAATCGGGAGATAGTTGCCGATTGGAAAACAAATAAGCAGAGCTAAGTTACGTATGAAAACCCGGCATAATTACGGGGCGGTAGCAATCATAATAGGCTAAATCGGGAGACAGCTGCCGATTGGCCAAACTGTCATGTCTTGTTCAGGTAACTACCGCCGTTAGTCGGCGCACTCTATCCTCTGGATAGATATATGTGGTGCACATCATTGCATGTGTATGGTGCATATAGTCACAGTGAGAATACGAATAGTTGACGGAGTCAGGTGAACATTTATGTACAGTGTATGGGTTATAATACAGTTAGGCATCCACATATAAGTTATTTAAATGTAGAGTTATTAAACTCAGTCAACAATTACTACTTTATCGTAAAAGCACTAAAAGCACTAAAAGGCAAGAAGCAGCATTATACGTAAAATATCAGGCACTAGTCATAAATGCACTAAAATGTTTAAATATTGTTAATCTAAAATTTTACTTTCTGATATCAAAAAGGGCATGTATAGCGGTTTCTAAAACTATAAAAACTGCTAAAACACGATGCTTGATTTAAAACGATAAGATGCACTTGGTCAAGCGTGGAGTCAAAATAAAATTCATAGATATATATACAAGAAGGGTATCATCACTATTGCATTTTTTCTATTAAAAACACTAAAAGCATCGGATTATACATAGTTTATATATTTATAGAATCCTGCCCCCCCCCCTCCTTTAACTGTCTCATCATTTCCATATGTAGGTATGTTCCTGGTTAGTTCCTCCAGCTCTATATACCCTTGTTATTTCAGCTTACTGATATACGGCATCTGTTGGTTTGTACAGTCCAGTATGAGTTGAAGTAGGTTGTTTTGGGTGACAAACTCTTGGTAAACATCGTTTCTGAGGTTATCTAGGTAGCTTTTGATATGTCGGAGATGCCTTCTCCGAACGTTTTTTCAGCTTTGGACACTTGAGAATAAAATGTTGTAGATCATCTAGCTCATCTCCGCATAGGCAGCATATAGTTTTGATATAACTATCTCCATACTTTTTTCTTGTTGTATTAAACAGGTATGTTCGAGTTACTGTAAAGCTGATCTTGTGGCGAAATCCAAACTAACACGGAATCAGGTTTCTAACTTTTATTAACTGCAAACTTCTATTTACAATATGTACAGCTACTTTCACTTTCAACAATACCACATTGGATAACTGCTATTGTCACTGTCTAATCTTACAACTATTACTTGGCTTATATACTATTTTATAAAGAATATTGTAGAAAGTTCTTTTTCAAGTAGTTTCTATAATTATCTAAATCTTTCTTATCTAATAATAGTAACATGTAAATTCCAGAAGCTTCCAGATAAACAATAGTACAATCAACTAATTTCTAGAATAAACCATAACATCCTTGTTCTAAACAAATTATATAACAATAATAATATGGCATAATTAAAAAATAATCACAAGTAAAAATAATTACAATTGTTCATGTAATATCGTGAATACAGTTCGCGACAGATCTTGACTTCTGCCGCTCTTATTTTTCTATGTACATTTTCTGCGCCTTCCCAAATATTATGTGGTTGTGACATCGGGTTTTTCTGTAATTGGAGGTAAAAGGGTTGACTTCTTAGCTATATCTTCCTCACATTGTTGAGACCAGTATAATTTTTGTGCCTTCCTTACTTCTTTTTTCCACGCCTTTTTTGATCTAGGGTTTTTCATTAGTTCATGTATTGTCTCCATTCCATATTTCTCTAAAACTAGTTCAGCCCTTTCTGTAAAAAGTTCGTCAAACTTGCTATTTCTGTTGAAGCTATGTTGTCTAATTACGATATTATACTCTGCTGATGATGGGCATCTGATTATATTCTTCAGGAGTGACAGTATATTATTAAGATCTATATATATCTGTATTGGAATTGCACCAACGAATAGGTAAACTGCAGTATTTGAGGTTTTGTTTGGAAGGCCTCAAGATTTTCCTCTGCATCTTTTCTAGTTGTTCTATTTCATATTGCCTACATTTCATTATCTCAAGCCCATATATCATTCCTGCTAGTCCAAACCAAACTTAAAATACTCAACAAATAAGCAGAGCTAAGTTAGTGATGAAAACCCCGCATAACATTGCGGTAGCAATAATAATAGGCCGACCGCCGTTCGTTGCCACTCGAGAAAAGCCGAGCGATCACGAATCTGTTACGATAAAAAAAGATTGATTGATTAATGGTGTTTTACGCCCGAGCAGCAATATTTCAGCTATATTCAGGCGAGATAAAGAAAAAAAAAAGAAAAAAATATGAAAGATAATGGGAATTTAACTGTTTTAAAAGGAAAGCCGCATTGATTTGTGTATGTTTATCATAAAATGTGTATCATAAAACTCAAACGGAGAAAAACGGAAAAACAAGTGAGAAAAGGAGAACAATTTTAATCTTTTCCTGCTTACTGACAAGGTTCACATCAACTATCTTACCGCGTAGAATGATGCATCTAGAGATGCTTAGCATAGTGCATGCTTCATATGCTGACTCTGACCTATATTTTGCGGTTGCCTGATTTGGCTATCTAAACATTGTGTACTTATAATGAAGTGATGTTAATAATAACAATACATAATAACATTAAAAAACAGTACGTATTTTTGTCCACGAAAAATAAAGCTTAGAGACGGCTAGCTTTTTAGGAAAGCTAATACTTGTTATTCTTTTTCCTTCAACGAAAAGTTCGAATGCACGTTTTCATTTTTTTCCAACGGACGAAGACAGTGGCTTGATTTGATTTAAACATATTTTATTCATGAAATACATGAATTGGATTGGATAGCAGGACCAGGCCTATATATATCCTCTCCATGGTAACATCAAACAATGGCACAGACATGTCATAATTAAGTCAAATAAAGACAACTCAAATTCTATTGTAAGCCAAAAATCTCAGTTATTTTAATGTTTTTTTGTAATTATTAATTAGAAAAATAAAGACGAATTATCTGATGATTTACATGTATATATCATAACCAAATGTAAATAGATTCCAAGCAAGGATATGGAATGTGAGATCTGTGGCTTTTTGAGTATATGAGAGAAAAAATCGCAAGGAAATATAGATGATAGATAACTAGTAATAACAAATAAATACACAGAACAAACATATATACAAACAAAATAGAGAAATAACACATAATGCATTAATTATATTAATTAATATTCATTTATATACCTGTATCACTATTATTTAATTAATTAATTAATTAACTAATTAATTAAATCTTTTACTTCCCTTTATGAAATCATGCACAGACAGGACCAAAGTTTTATTTTGTTCATTATTACAAATTGGACTGCCATATAAAATATTTTGAATGTTAAAGTCAATATATAAAGTTGCGAATGTATACAGAAGGTTTTGTCTCTGAATAATATAAGAGGGGCAATAGATGAAAAAATGGCTGGGATCTTCATTTGGATGGTTACAACGAGGACAGGCAGAACTATCAGATAGATGATGACATAGTAAGTGTTTATTCAGATTACTGGCATCATTTCGCATCTGACAGAGTATTATATTTTCTTTTCTATTTCCTTCATTGAAATATTCAGGACAGGCCAGTACATCAGATTTTAACCTTTTCTTAAATATTTCAATGGAGGGACTTGTTTTAATTGACTCTGGAAGATTATTCCAAAGTTTAAAAGTGTTGGGAATAAAACTCTTATCATAAGATACAGAATTACAAAAAAGGAATTCTAAAATTACTCTCTGAAATAGCATTTCTCAGATTATAGTTATGAATATTGACTGTAAATGGTTGTGCAATATCAAGTAAATATTGTGGCGTTAAGCCGTGCATAATCTTATATAATAATATAAGTTTATGTTTTTCTCTTCTCTTATAAAGAGGCTCCCATCCAAGTTCTTCATAAAGTTTAGTTTTAGACGAATTTATTCTTAAACCGGTGATAATTCTGCCTGCCTCAATTTGCACACTCTCCAATAGATTAGCTTCATAAGTTGTACAGTTATCCCATACAACATCAGCATATTCTAAAATTGGTCGAATAAATGACATGTAAATAGTTATTAGTACTTTTCTGTTCACTTGGTATTTAAGCATTCTAAGTATATTTAAACGCTCACATGCTTTGTTATATATTTTATTTATATGACTATTCCATTTACAATCACTTTGGAATTCAAGACCTAAATGACAATGGGAGGTTACATCTTTTACAATATTGTCTGGATTGCCAAAGTAGATTGGAGAATGGTTAACTTTCTTCCTGCTAAAAAGAAGTGATTCTGTTTTATCAGGATTAAACTTTAAAGCCCATTTCTTAGACCAATCATGTATAGAAGCTAAGTTAGAATTTAATTTATTTGCTGCTTCTATGTAGTTATTATTATCTACTATTACGAACAGTGATGTATCATCAGCAAAGAGTTTTATTCCACAATCAATACCCTCAGTAATATCGTTTATATATATTAGGAACAGAAAAGGACCAAGTACTGATCCCTGGGGGACACCTGCATCAACCTCTTCCCACCCTGAATTAAAACCATCAAGTACTACTTTTTGTTCTCTATTCTGTAAATAGTCAGATATCCAATTGAGCAATTTTCCTGAGATCCCCATTTTATTTAACTTATGTAGTAGCCCTTTATGCCATACTCTGTCAAATGCTTTTGAAACATCACAGAATACAAATCTAATGTCTTTTCCCACATCTAAGTTGCTAATTATAGTGTGATATATTTTAAGAAGTTGATTAATAGTTGAGTCCTTGGGTTGAAACCCTGACTGATGTTCTGTAATAAGGCAATGTTCAAGCATATAGTTATGGAAATGTTTAACTATAATTTTTTTCATTACTTTACACAAGACACAAGTAAGAGATATTGGTCGGAAATTTGAGACATCAGATTTTGAACCCTTATTTTTGTAAACTGGTGTTACAAGTGAGCGTTTCCAAATATAAGGAAGACGTCCACTCTGTATTGATTGATTGAATAGTATTGTAAGTGGTTTAACAATAGAACTTGAGATGTTACGTAGGATTTTCGGTGCCACACCATCAGGACCACTTGGTTTACTACAATTTAATATCTCTAATTGATCTCTGACCTCATCCTCAGTTATCTGTAGATCAGGACATATATTTTCAGAGGTAACATGTATATTTGTGTTTGGTAAATCAGGTTCTTCATCAATATGGGAAATATCACTGAAAAATTTATTAAAGATTTCACACTTCTCAGAAGGATGAACAATGATTCTACCTTCATGCTTCAGGGGTTGGGACACTTTTTCACACTTGTTTAATTTACAAACTGACTTAGCTATGCTCCACCATTTTCCTGGGGGGATAGTTTTATCAGTCAATTGTGAGGTCAATTTCTCTCTATAACATAATTTCGCCTCTCTAACTAATTTGATTAGATTATTTCGCAGTTTTCGATATTTTTCCCAGTGTTCCATTTTATTACTTTTGTTTGCTCTATAGTGAGCTCTATCCCTCTTTCGTATCTCTTTTCTTATATTAGAATTCATGAATGGCTTATCATGGGGTCTTACAGTGATAGTTTTTGATGGGATATTTTTTTCACAACTATCATTTAAAATACTGAGAAAATTGGAATAATTCTCATTCACAGGGTTCCCTTTGAATAAAACATTCCAATCCTTACTCTGCATTTCATTGATAATAGTAGTATAATTGGCTTTATCATATATTTTAATTACCCTTTTAAAACACAGTTGTTTGTTAACTTTTATATTGATATCTACAATAACTGGACAGTGGTCACTACAAAAGTTAGTGGAAACATCAACATCACTTATTAGGTTTGGTCTGTTAGTTATAAAGAGATCTATACATGTAGCTGAGTATTCAGTAATTCGTGTTGGTTCCTTTACAACATTTACTAAATTAAGGCGTGAGAAAAGATTACTTAAATGCTTACTATTTGGATTACTTAAATCAGTATTAAAGTCCCCGCCTAGAAATATAGGAATATTTAAGTCCAATACTGGTTGAATATTTGACTCAAGTTTATTCCAGTATTGAGCATCAGACTGAGGAGGTCTGTATAGAACTCCAACCATTGCTTTCGTATTATTTATGGTAACTTCTACCCATACTATTTCTATTTCAGTGCTACTAAACTCTGGTTTCTCACATGCATATATTTCGTTACGGACATATATGGCTACACCCCCACCATATCGATTTCTATCATGACGAATAGGATTTTGAAAACCATTCAAAATAAGGTCATCATTTTTAACCTCCTGACTGAGATGAGTTTCTGAGAAGAGTATGATATCATTATCAGAAAGTTCTATGTCAATCAGGTCAAGTTTAGGTAGTAAACTACATACATTCATATGCACAATTTTCAATTTACCAGTACATATATCTTGTCTAGTTTTACTATAAGGTAATCTAGGGCCTGGGTTGGACTCAACGTTTCCTATCAGAAGGATGTATGTTAGAACGACAATACCATATTGTAAGTTTTTTAACGGGAATACAGAATAAGTAATAACACTTACTTTTAAAAAGGTCCTTCTATGCATGATTCCCAAGCAGGTTGACCTCCATGTATTAATTAAACAATATAATATACATAACTCAGTCATTTGTATTAAAGATAAACATCATTATGCTGGAGGTCGCCATCTTTAAAAGGTACAGGATATAAATAAGTATTAACCTAGTTTTGGTCTGATCTATCACGTTATTAAATTGTAATAATGCATTTATATGACTAAAATTAATAATTGTACATCGAAATAATAGAGACATATATAGACTATGAACAAGAATATGAACAACGAATGGTAACAAACGAAGAGATACTGAAGTTAAAAATAACCACGATAGTAAGGGGAAAACCCAGAATAGTAAATAAGCTGGTACCCTAATGATAAGTTATCATTGTGAGCATACAAAACGATATTATACAATTACAAGTCCAGTACATTTGGAAAATATAGTATCTATAGATAGAAAGTAAACACTTGTCAATGTTATGAAATGGATGATGCTTGAGACGATGGTAATAGTTCAATACTATCACTAAGGACTCTATTACAGTTGATATCAGCTACAAGATTTTCATCCGGAACGTTTGTATATTCGGCGTTTGGTATCGATGACATTTTGGGCAGAGCAAAGGAGACAGGCAGCTGATTTTCTCTAGTACAAATTGATACTTTGCCGTTCGGCATTTTAATAAATATATTACCGTCCCGGGTCCAAGTATCTTTTATAATCTTTTGCTTCTTAAGCTGTCTTGCCTTATAAAACAACTTAGAACGACATTTAGAGAGGGATTCGTTGATATAGAATCCCTTTCTTAGAAACAAGCGATTATAGTATATATGTTCCTTTAGCCGATAGTTTACAAATTTTACTGCTATTGGTCTATTTACACCAGGTTTTTTCACTCCCAGACGATGAGACCGATCAATATGCCCGGAGTTTATATCGATTTCTAGTTCATTATGTAGGAAATCGCATATTAGAAGGTCGGTATCTTCCTCATCAGACTCCTGGATTCCACAAATTCGTAGACTATGACGTCTCCCATATTGTTCAAGATCGTCTACTCTAAGATCGGTTTCAGAAACCTGCTCTTGTAGCTTTTGAACAGATGAATGTATAGGCTTTGTACTATCTGGTGTAAGAGTTTGGCATGGCGCAGTATCAAGACTACTTAACAGCTTGTTTTTCACCTCAGGAATATTGATAAGTGCATTTATGAAACGATCAATAATGTCTTTATTTTCTCTAATAATGCCTAAAAGATTTTGGTTTGAATTACTTGAGCCATTTCCTCGGTTTAAATTTAAATGTTTTTAAATTATATCCTCGTCGCCAGATGTTGAGTTTGTGTACCAGATAATTATCAGATTGAACCTCGAATTAAATCAGATGTAACAAACACGTTTCAGCATCACAACATCTTTATTGCTAACTACGCATGTGTATACCCAAAATATATAACACAACAGATAGACGATGTAGTTGGTAGAATTTAACAAACACTACACCGCCATCTTTGTTTACATTGGTTAAAATAAAAATAGTTCGGTCAACGTCATTTATCTCGACTTCATTTATCAAACAATAAATTTCGTTAAAAACTTCAACCGGAAGTAATCTAGACCAATGAAATAAATGATTTCTAAATATGCAAATCTTATTAGAATTATTGTCATTTAACATCTTGCTTTTGCAAAATGCATCTTTCATTCTTTTCAATGACGATTTGCAGGTTTTGTAGGCTTAAGTCATCTCGTTGTCAAACAGCTGCATTTCACGCATTAGCTTCTTTTGATCTTCCTCTCTCCCTCTGTTTCTATGTCTTCTGAATCATCTGTAAAAATTGGAAATGAATTTACACTTACCATTTAATGGAACTCGGACAACTCATCCTCTTTTTTTATTATTAAAAATCAAGTAATACACTTGTCATTTTTGATTGGGGTGTGAACACTTTTAAATGAAAATATTGTGCTGCCGCAAAACTTTTGACTTTACTTATATAACCCAAACATATTTTTCAGAGTTGTAAAAATCGAGAATGTTCTTTTAAAGTTCTGCGAAAGAAATTGTGGACCAGGAAATTTTACGATGATTGTTTGTTTGAAAAATGTTTAACGCCACTTTCAGCAATTTTTCAGCTATATCATTGCGCCCAGTTTTTACTGGGGGAGGAAGCCGGAGTTCCCGGAGAGAACCCCGACCTTCGATAGGAAAACTGGCAATCCTTGTCAATTAAGATTGGAGTCGAGTACACCTTGCCCGCAGTGAGACTCGAACCTGCAACCTCAGTGTTGACATACCACGTGATCAATAGTAGACGAACAAGCCATTCAGCCACCGAAGCCCAAAATTTTACGATGATATTTGATGGTCAGTTTTGAACATAAAAATTTTTGAACAAAAAAGAAACATTGTTCCTGTATTGGATTTGGATGAAAGTTTGTTTCGCCTACGTCACAAAAATGTTTTTTACGGATGTCGTTGCCAGTAATATTTAAAATGTATGTAATTATTTATTAATGGAAAGTTGGACGTCGATGTATAAAACTGTTTGTTACAATGGAGTTTAAAAACTAAAAAATGAATAAAAAACACAATTAGAACTTTGCCATATACGTCCTTAACATTTGAATTCTTCCTTCGGTCAAAAGCTGACAATTAGAACATGAAATATTTGCAAACTTAACATGCTAACAGTTTATCAGCTCTGTTTAAAAACAGGTAAATATCACAGCAATGACGCACGAACTTGGATTTGATACCTTAAGACGAACATCCTTGTCAGTCTACAAAACGAATTATGAGACAGTTATTTTTTTTTTAATTATTTGCATATAAAGTTGTATTTTATAATATAAATTATATACAATGTTACTAGCAACCACATTCCTGAGCGTGGTATCACAATATTACACAGGATTTTATACAAGATTAAAAGTAATGTTGTCAATATACGCATCATTACATCATCAACATGATTTTAGAAAAGATATTTTCAGTAGGTCTAACGGAAACGAAAATTGATATCAAGACATCTCAGAATAGGTTGTCATCATGCAGAGATCCAAAGTAGCCATTTTGATGATTTTCATGTTGATTGTCCGAGTTCAATCATGGTGTGGTGTTTTTAAAAATCCGGGTGTTTCTTCAGGCAAGTTTTCATTAACACTATTTATTAACTAATTGATATCAGTAATACTAATTAATTTACAAGTTATAATTTCTTTCAATATAGACTTACAGTAAAGGACATGTGTAATTGTCATGCATCACTCTTGTGTAATTGTCATGCATAGATGATAACTACCTTTCGTAACTGTTTTCCGTCTTCTTCTTTGAGCCTGCACGGTTTATAATAGAACCGGTCTAATAATCTAGTTCACCGTAGTTTACCGCTGGTTTTAATCTGTATCTTGAACTGCAAATGTTTACGTTTGTTCGTTGCTTTAGTTTGATGATTGATTTATAAGATGTTAAGTGAACTGTTTTTAGCTATCTTAAGTCCAGAACAAGTAACAAACGAACATAATCTATTGAGGTTTATAGAGTACAATGATCCCCAGTCAGACATCCCGTGTTATAACTTGACAACCTACCAGTGAGATGGCAATCACAGTCCGAGACCTTGTTTAAGTTTTTGTTGTTGTTTGTCGCCAGCTTGTTTTGGGATTGGTTTTAGCGTGCGATATGCTCTTACGTTCTTTTTTAGCACTTTATATTCATATTTTTTAAAAGGTGGATCATATGGTTGCCGATTTATTCGCCTTTCATCCGTCTGGCTTCTGTGCGTTATAGTTACGGGTCTGGAGCATATTTCCAAACCGTTTGACATATTGACTTCAAACATGGAGATTGATACATCATGATGAGTAAGAGTGCAATGAACAAGAACGTAAATTTTACCTACAATAAGTGTGAAGTTATTTCTCAATATTTATTTTTCTTGTCTGGAAAGTTACTTAATTCCTGCTGCATCAACTTAATTCAAGCTTGTATGTATTTAGTGATAACAAAACTGCAGTTCATTAAAACCACTACTCTACGCAAGTTGATTGTTTAGTTACCTTAGTAAAATTGAACGCGTGTCATAGTTTTGCCCGTAACATATCATCAAAACCGTTTGAAATATAGACATTGATGCAGGATAGATCGTGATGATAAAGAGTGCAGTATACAATTCTTTCTGCGTTAAGTTATGAAAATCAGTCAAAACCTTCTGGATGGAATCACTTTAGATTTAATATATAACAAATGTTGAAATGTCAATGAGTAGAAGTGCAGCGCACAATAAGTATTACTCTTTCCGATTTGATTTTGTAGTTATCATCAGAAATTATTAAACCCCGGGCAAACTTGTTGGGAGGGTATATAGGAATCACCCTGTCTGTCTGTCTGTCTGTCTGTCTATCCGTCTGTCCACATCCCTTGTAAGCGCTTCTCCTCCTAAACCGCTTCATCGTATGAAGATTTGCATGAAGGAATTTCGTCGCTGTCAGGTATTATTCAGGGGAGATAATTGTACACAAAGGTAGGTTGGTCACTGGTAATTGTCAGAACGCCAAGTGACTAGTATGAGACACATTGTGTTTACTATACACACAGCACATAGAATTAAGAGTAAAATTCACTGATTGTTTCGTTGCAATTATTTATTTGGACCTCAATTACCCATACGGTTTATTCCCCCCCATTTTTGGGACAGTATACACATTACCGATTTCAATTCACATTTAATTAGCATTGAATTGACATTTAGCGTTCATGTTAATACAATTCTAATTAAAATATTTTACTTAGAAGTTCCCATTTTAAAAGATAGTCAAATTTATAAAATAGCAAACTGTAATGAATACATGTGAATGAATATTACTTGGTGAATGTAAGTACACATTTGCTTATGAAAATTATTTAAAAATATGTGTTGTTTTGAAATTAAAAAAATGTTGACTAACTTGTTTTCGAGTTATTATATATCACAAGAACTTACAACACCGACATATACATAGAAAGGTTTGTATGTTTTTTATGTACCATTGTGGTCTTCGACTTCTGAAATAGTTTTTTTATTGTGGATATTTAAATACGTTTATTAATAGCTCTATGATTTTTAAAGCCATTAATGCCTATCTTCTTTCTTTGCGTCCGTCGTAACTCACGTGCAGACAGGAGATGGAGCTCTAATTGCAAAGTCTCTTTTTGATAATACCCTATTGTTTAATTTTTTTTAAATCCATGATTCTAGCAATATTCTAGCCTTATTTTAATTGGATACAGTTCGCAACACGCTAATTTTTTACCTCCCCCCCCACACACACATCAATGAAAGAAAACGTTAATGTTTCTTGTCTCTTTCTTTCGTTTGATAATTTTTTTTTAAAGTTTGTTGTTTATTCAGTTTCTGTTCTATCTTACATATATCTCTAGGAGTTAACTGCGTCGAATAACTTTTTTTAAAGATAGTACTTGTTAAATATAGTATTCAGTGGGAGACGTCGTAAGCGCAACTCCCCCTAAACCGCTTGATGAAATTTAATGGGACTTCATAATTGTTCAAGTAGAATTAAAAAATAAATACGCTTGGTAAAAACGGCATTAAACATTAAATTAAAATAATTAGTTGATTTTATAGGAATTGCACTTTATCTTGAAATCAAAAACTTATGTTCGGTAAATATATTATAAAGTCCTATAACTGGATAAATAAATACCAGTAGTGATTACTAACTATTGTTCATTTTCATAGTCGATTTGAAGCATGTTCATTCATTCATTCATATCTTCATTTCCTCATTTATATGAGATTATAAACTTTATTGGTATGTTATTTTGTAATATCTCTTTCTAAAAAAAATAGGAAAAAATAGCTCTGATTTGGAATTTATAATCACGATCTACAAGTAGGAGCGTGTGTGCCAGAATGGTTAAGGATGTTCATTTTCATAATAACAACGTTTTCAGATGGTTGCAAGAACTTTAGTACAGATAAACACACTAGTCAAACTATAATGATGTTAAAATTGATCGTGTTAGTTTGCATGTTAAAATTGATCGTGTTAGTTTGCATGTTAAAATTGATCGTGTTAGTTTGCATGTTAAAATTGATTGTGTTAGTTTGCATGTTAAAAGTGATCGTGTTAGTTACATGTTTAAATCTATCGTGTTAGTTTGCATGTTAAAATGATCTTATTTTTTTTATTTTAAAAAAACACGAAGAAGCTTGCAAACTTGTATTTGTCGGATAGTAATGTCATGCTATTAAGTATTGTTTGCTTACATTTGTGCATTTATTAACAGGTAATATCGTCGGACTACTTAATGTCGATGTTCTGACGATCTAAATGCTGTAAAGCACACACATTTGTATAAATATGTTTATTTGTATAATCCTTTAAAATGTTATATTACAAGTGAACTGCTTACATTGTAACGTGTCATAAATAGAATTTACTACATTATAACATTGTATATATTTTGATCAATAAGAGTGAAAATTAACAGTAATGAAATTTGTTGTCAATTTATTTACCCTCATAGAATACAAACATGTTTATTGACTATTCTAATTACAAAATGAATTCTAGTTGCAAAGTTTAAGTTTATGACACTAATGCCGAAATAAGTTTCAGTGCTGTTAAAGTTTTTAGTTTATGATAATTTTATTGCTCATATATAACAATAAAAATCTGACACAATTTATAACAAACCTACGAGGTATCCCCTTCTACAAGATGAATGAATACTCATACGTGCTGTTGTAGTTTCATTAGTAGTCACGATTGTCTGTATCGTTTCGGTTGGTACTACTTTATATCTATTTATTGTAAGTACTATATAACCGAATTTTTACAACTTTTTATATTTTTACAAATTAGTGTGTGCACCCTACAACCTGCTAAAGTCATCCTTTACCAGTATCATTTTGCTTTCTGGTATGTTGTTAAAATATATCTAATAGTTCAGTTCATTATTTTAGTATAGAAATATTTGTATAATTTTAGACTGCGATATTGATAGCAAACCGATGAAACATGGAACAACTAAACGATTTGACGAAATGTGTTTGAGATGTACATGTAACCATGGAACTGCTGACTGTTGCTCGTAAGTTTGTTTTCAGTAAACGAATATATATCTATAAGCAAAACAAATACAAGCAATACATTGGCTTCATTTTTTGTTTTTACCTACATTTGAATTCACACTCTACCCTCATTGATCGTTTTAACGTTTTATATCAGGCAGCTATGATTGTTTTGTATTTCGTTTGTTATTATGTTATTTTATCTTCTACTGGTTATGAGACAAAAGAACTTATAACCTGAAAAAAAACACACAACGTAATCCTATTAGGAAAAAACTCTACCTGGAAGTAAGCAGATTGTATAAATACAAATAAGTCACGAAGAAATATTGCCTATTTGTATTGTGAAATATCTATACTAAATGTCACACCTCCTTGGAGTACATTTTTGCTTGCCTTTTTTTTATTATTCCATAGTTTATCTTTTTATTACGAAAATCCAGAAGAAAAAATTTAGATACGATAGCCTGTCCATGTTTCATACTATGCATCTGTTGTTAACTTGTTACAAATCGTCTTTGATTTTGGATACGGGAATTTTACACAATAAGTTAGCCATATTTGTTTCTAAATGGACCTTGAGTACAAAAGTTCGTCTGCTTTAGCGACGTTCAATGTTATTCGGACAAACCGCGAGACTTGTCCCTCCTTAACTGCAGACGACATTACCGAAGGATTTCGAATAGACAACAATCGATTGTTCCTAACGTACACCTCCGTTCTAATTAAGGTCAAATTTTACTATGGAAAAACGCCTTTATCAAAATGAAAAAACGCCATATTACAACACGCCTGCTGAATGTATCATGGAAATATTGTTTGATTACAAAAAGTACCCTTCTTGATCTATAGAAGGAGCATAAGCTGAACCATATGCGGTAAGTAGTTTTTATCTGGCACCTTAAAAACACTCACCAAAATACTTTCACTTGTAGTATAGTATAAGAAAAGCTTTGGGGCTGAGTGGTAAGGTAGTTATTTATCTACTATTGATTATTCCATTTCTTCTTCAAATGCCCTAAATACAAATCTATTAGAGATGAATTCGAACATAAAAATATTAAAACTTTCAAACTGGAATATGACATAATACAAATAAATAACCTACTGAAAATATTGTCTTCATCGAATCACTTGGAAGACGTTGCTCCATTTATAAAAAAGTCACTTGTACTGAGGAAAGTGGAACCTGTGATTGCATGATTCACCACTACTGATAATACTTTTATCTATCACATATAGTTGTTATTCTCTAAATAAATGCACTTAAACAATCTTGTGTATTTGAAGTTTCAATGTTTATTTGTAATTGTTTATTTGTATGCTTTCAACCCTTAGGGTTATAATTATGCATTATTGAATAAAGACGTTAATTATGTGGTCCGTCAACACCGAGGTAACTTGTTCGAGTCTAACTGAGGGCAGAGCTTACTCGATCCAATCTTAAGTGACAAGGATTGCCAGTTTTCTCACTAAAGGACGGTGTTTTCTAAGAGTACCCTATTTTTCTCGCATAATAAAAACAGGACGCTCGCAGAAAAAATGCTGAAAGTGGCGTAAAACACCATTCAAACAAACAACAGTCTAGTTTATGAATTTATTATATTTAAAATGTTAAGAATGAATTCTATCTATGGAAACTTTAGAAATTTTTGTTTTCTGATATAATAACAAAACTATTAACTATTAGATAAAAATTCAAATAAGTGCTCACCGGCATCTAGTTGAAACAAGACTTTGAGCTATGTGTGCTTGACTCCAAAATAAATGATACATTTCTGCGAAGGTCAGGTGTTCAATAGTCGATCTGTCGATATCAAGATGATGTGCTATAGATCCGGTCTTCTTCCGTAATAAATATTATGAATATTTCCAGGTATGGGCTAATCATAACAGACCATGCTCCAGAATGTAAAGTCATTGAGAGGGAGAAATGTCATCAAAGTGCCGTTTTAATTGCCGACGAAACTGTTCCATGCCCACAACAAGGTGGCGTTCCTGGAAAGTAGTAGAGAAAATGTGAAAATATTAATTTACTATAAATACTGTTTGTCCAATGTAAATTAAAAAATTTGCAACTGAACCACGTCGTTAAAGCATCTTCGTTTTTGGTGAAATAAGGGATAACAAATGAATATATTCCGTTTGATGTTTTTTTTCAAAAATCACGAAAATGTCGGAAACAGACTAATTGAAAGTTACTTAAGTTTGTTTAAATGTTGCATCTAAGCTTTTCTGTAAGAGAGTATGTTACAGACATGGAGACGCTTAAAATGTGTGGGTAAAGTAACCTTTTTATTTTAAAGATCCATTGACTTATGATTTACAAAAGTAGTTTTAAAAAGTCATTAAACGCTGGAAAATATCTGGCCGATTTAATTTATTTTTTGTTAAAAACGTTGTTTTTTAGAGATCTTACATCTTTTAATGATAGCAGTGATCTAATCCGACATGATTCAACAAACCTAACATTGCCAAATTATTACATAAAACACCCTTCTGTTGAGAAAATTAAAGCTTTAATAACATTGTGTAATATGTTTGTATATATCTCAAACATCTTGAAAAAATTATGAATACTGAATTGTATTATATGTAAATATTTTTGTATATTTTTTATATTTAATTGTGTAGTCTTGTTTGTACCGATGACTTGATCTTATATGAAAGTTATAATAAACCTGTCTTGACTTTACCTGTTTTGAAATGAATATAAACAAAGTTCGCAAAACTGACAACGGCATAAAAACAAGACCTACATACAGTCAAACCTGTCTTAGTGACCCGTCCATATAACGACTTCCTGTGTTATGCGACCGTATTTATTAATCGCGAGAATTTTCCCATTCATTTTAACTTTCTATAACGACTCCCAGTCCTACGAGACTAACGACCGTGTTTTCCGTTCGTTTTGACCAAGAAAACCTGTCTTAAACGACTATCAGGACTTTTAAAATCATTAAACAATAAATAAAACCCTGTCTGACGAAAAGAAGATTCGTAGACCATTGGCATTGTTGTCAATTATCAAGGTTCTTCGAAACGGAAAACTAAAGTATTAAGCGATCAAAAACTGTTTTATTATCTAAGAAACGAAGTTTAGATTGCCCTGTAAAATTTGAATAGTCGTTATTCGATTTTGTTGCCATTCGGGTTGGAAATGATGATGTTTCTCATAACGGCGTGTTTATTGTAACGCCATTTTGTTTTACAAAGGGAAATAATCAATACGAAACCGGTGTACACTGGTCCTAAACCGACTTGCACTTTCTACTTAGAGCGTATTGTTAAAACACAAGGAAACCAGTAACACCGGTACAAAGAAAAATACAACAACCAAAAGTGGGAATAAAGTTGACCTGCGTTAATACAATCGGAAATCAAAACGCTCATTATTGTTCTATATTTTGTACTTGCGTTATATACATAAAATAAATGTCATATTTTATTGTTTACTTAATAAAACAAACAATACAGGTCTTCAATTCACTCTTTCACATGTTGACAACATGACTTTGTTGATTGGTCTGCAAACATCATGACCTGTGTATAAAGACCCCCTGTCTTATGTGAGCTTTTTTTACAATTTCCCTTCGAAGGTCGCCTAAGACAGGTTTGACTGTACATTCTTTAGTCATTTTGTAAGCTTTTCCAATTATATCAAAAGAGCGGAAGTACCATAAAATTACTTTATACACCCATGTTTTCCAAACGCAGTATTAAGAAGTATTTGATAAGAACTGGACTTGACATGCAACGAAAGATTTAAAAACTTCGAGTTGAAATGTGATCTACTGACAAAATATACTCAATGAAGGAGTAAAAAATAAGAATATAAACGAATTGCTGCTTTGGTAGTGGGCGTACATGACAGTGCGATAACATAATGACAACCGTAGTTTAGTTTAACTTATTTTATTTGCTCAAATATGCAAAAAATGATCAGACACAAGTTAATCAAACTTATGAAGTCCTTTCAAGTATACAGTATGTTATAAAAATATTGATAGAGCAGCGCACATTGTACTACAATAAAAATGATAAATGTTAATTGGAAACATAACACATTTTTTATGCCAAATATTAAAGGAAAAAAAGGAAAGAAGAAGGAAATTAAATAAAGAAAAATTGATGTGATAGATGTGATGGACGTGATGATGAGTGTAGTTTCAAATCCTTGTGAATAAAGATTCAAACTATGGGGAACCTTTCTGACCCTTTGATATACTCAAATACATGCTTAAGGACTTGTACATTCTGATCATTAGACAATTGCGAATTACCAGATGTAAGAAGTTCTAGATTTACTGAACAGAAGATTGGCAGCCAATGAAGGTGTTCGAATAATCTATTTCTAATATAAGCATATTTCGAACATTCAAAAAAGTAATCTTCGCGGTCGGATCCACAGCGACAAGATGGGTAAGATATAATATTTACCTTGTATGGGTCATATAGATATAATGAAAACCGTATCTGGCAGTTTTTCAGTTTATTGGCTATATTTAAAACTAAGACATGTAAAAATGTTAATTTCAAATCAAGACTTATAATTAGATCACTTGGCGTTAATACTTTAAGATCAACAATCACATTCCTAGGTTGCAGACATTAATTCCTAGTGTACAGTATTTGATATTAATTGTTTATTTCACAATAATTCTATTTTATTATTGACAACCACATTCCTTATCGTGGTATACTCATACTGTAAAGGATCCCGTGTTACCATGAACATTATAAGCAGATTACAAATTTTCAACATCCGGATCATTCCCAGTACAAATAAGACATATAGCATTAAATGATCTGGGATTTTAACAACGAAAACAAAATCATAATTTATTTGATATTATCATCCCGGATGTACAAAGTATATATAAGATCGTACTAAAAAAACATAATATTATCAAAAGCTAAAAGGGAAACTAGGGACACTAAATAACTTCCAGCATGAAATTTCTTCATTCCGTGTTGCTGTTGGCGCTGTTCTTCACAAATTTAAATACCAATCATGTTCAGGCAAAAACTCGTAAGTAATTTTTACAACTAGTCAGTCTATTCTTCGATTAGAAGACTTTCGAAATTTTAGTTATACATGTTATTTGTAGATATGGTCTTAAAGCATTTAAGTGAGACATACAGCTGACTATATATTTCTAAGGACATCGTTTTGCTAATTGAATGACTGATGTGTAGAGTGGTGTTAATAGAAGTGTCATGTAGTTAACTTGGTAATACTATTTTCACGTCTACGATGATCTCTAAAAGATCCTTTACAACCACAGTTTAGAGTCCTGTGTTTTGGCATTTTAACCTAGGTCCGTGAATAATATCGTCGCTATCACTACTGGATACAAAAAGTATCAGGATCAGCCACATTTTATACCAGAGTTCTTCTTCAAACTTGAATCTTTTTTAAAAGCTGGGCTACAGTACAACCCAGCTGCTGTGGAAGTGATGTAAATTTGATGTATATACTTAAAAATGTAACAGATCTTTTAGAAATCATATCATGAGCTCTTTTTATAGTTTGAAAGCAGAGTGAAAACTTCTTTTATATAGTTTGAAAGGAGAATGAAAACCTGTATTCTTCTATACACTGCTTCTTTCCATATACAATTTCTAGAAATAGACAAAGGCGATGACTTCAATCGTCAGCATAGAAAGCAACAGTGTGCATTTCACAACTAAACGTTTTACTAGATCTTGCGATCTGTGTTCCGATTTTCTAGATCGTTCACTGCTGTTGACTATTAGGCTACTCAAGCATGGGGTTTGTTGTACCTAGGTTGATGTTATGACTTCTTTAGTCGTACCATAACTTAAGTGTTCGTTATGGTAAATCAATGTGTGAAATACGATCGGACATTTTCGTTGAGTCATAGTGAGTCTTTCCTATATCTTGATTTGATTCTTTCCTAGACAAGACAACTTGACGGGTGTCTAATTATAGGCAAGCACTGCTTACTCGTCCGGGCGTCTGAGAGCAAAGATAGTCTTTATTTGGTCCGGGCTTCTCACTTTCGGTATTTTGTTTTTGGATTTCGTTTTGCGTCTATAACCGGAATTGTCTCTTTACTTTCGGCTGGTGTGGTTCTGTCGGTTTCCTTGCTATGTTTCGTAACTCTTTTTTTAATTAATGTTTCATCATTGTTCTTATACAAAACGTGACTTTCAAGATAACAGTTTTTTGTTTTAGTTAAATCCTGCTTTTTTTAACAATAAACGATTCAGACAACAAGTATACTCCTGAAGATATCATCAAAATGCTGCATTTGTTATTCGACAACATAGCTTTAATGTTTAAGGGTTATATTTAACAGGCATACCTATGGATACGAGCTGTGCTCCTCTACTTACCGAATGTTACACTGAAATAAACGAGCGCAATCATACAATTTTGACAGACCAATTAGGGTTGCATCTATATAAACGATATGGTCCAATAATTTGATCACTTACGGGTATCTGTATCAAAATTAGGAAGAATCTACTTTTGTAACTTACTGATCTCTTTGTCGTCCACTGCCTTACCCAGAGTTTGAATCTAACGTTCCGAGGGGTTTGTGTTGCATATCAATATTTTTGTCTGATGTCAGTATCTATTGCTTTGTGTGTTGAATGTTTTTGATACACCACAACTTTTGTAATTTCGTACTTAGTTTTTTCAATTACGTCTTGGTATAATCATATTTACTTTCTATAAATCGTTAAGGCATCCGGAACATAACGTAATGTATACCATTTTAAGATCAAGAAAAATAACGAGTTGTTAAAGATAAGAGACAACTTCCGCTGCAATCAAGGAATGAGCAATAGATAAAATCACGAAAAAAAAACTAATTGAATAGAAGTTAAACAATAAATCAATTCGGAAAAGTTGGATCAAAGGGCATACATTTTTAGGACAGTAAAGTATGGAGTATCACAATGGTACTATCAGAAAATGTAGCATTTGTAGCGGCTACAACGAGCCCTACTCGTATTGACATTTATCGTCTTTAACGTGCAAGAAACTTGACATTCTCCAAACATGCTACACTCCGCCGTCAGGCTTTCCGTATTTTGACCTGACAACCTCAACGAGCGAGAATTTCTCTCTGCCATCTAATAACGTGCTGGCAGTTGTGTGGGTGGATCGCCACGAACCCTCACAGTAGCTATGTAGAGGACACGGGATCATTAAATATCAATCACATTTGAAATGGAAATATTAAAATATCTGACTGCGAATGTAACCATTATTTTGTTTTTAGCCTGCTGTTTCTGTGTAGTAGCTCCGTGCCCTTGTGCATGCCCACCTTGGCCATGGTATACAACACGACGATCGGAGATTCCTGAGCCTTGGTCTAGACTAAAACGAAATGGCGTTTAAAGACACTTCTGTATAGAAGAATGTTCCTGTATAGTTTTCTAAAGTTGCACTTTGATAACAAACAATAAATAAAACACTAAATGTCACCAGAATATTTATCCTTAATGCTTCATGCTAGTTTTGATTACTCGTTACTCAAGCGCAGCAGGTAATAAGTCGTTATCCTCTTGGATGGAATCGCAATAGCACGGCAAAACGGGCAAGACATCTATATTTTATTTTAAAAATCTGTCTTCCACTTGAAACTCCATTTATAGGGCATAACACACACACTGTAAAGAAAAAAATCCAGTTCTGCAGTAATGCCATACCTTTCAAAATACCCAACTCTAAAGCAGCAGCAATAAATATACAAAGCAGAAACAAAAGAGAACATTGGGACTATTTTATCATGCTGTCATGTTTTGACATAGACCGAAAAGTCATTCCACATACAGAACAATGACCCTTAATATACCCCTTTTGGTAGAAACTGTTTGTGTAATCTTAATCGCTATTTGCTAGTTATAAACCCATTAAATATAGTATGACCTCACTTCCTTCAGTTGGTTATCATCTTCTGTTTGAATCTATTTTATCATTCCTCAAATATTAATTTGACATAAATTTAAGGAACTTAAAAGCACATAAATGCCCGAACCTATTGTCTTCTGAATTAATGCTTACTCGCCTTATGGCCAAAAGTGTAAATAAAGGCGATGTATCTATGTCAACATTGTGTACATTGCCACAAGTAATACATTTCATGCATTTTAAGCAGTTTTAATACATATAAGATACCAAAACGCGCTGATCTTTGTACATTTAATATTGCTGTATTTGCAAGTTGAATCCCAATCAAAATGTAAGGCAACCGCTCAGTCAACAAGAATACCACATCCGAAACAAAACCTGAATTGAGACAATAAAAAACAAAGTGAAGCCGAAAAAATTGTTCAAAACCAAAAGTAATTAAACCAAAAAACAAAAAACATATGTGTACTCAGATGCTCTAGGCAAATAAGCAGTGCAACTGCTATTGTTGAAATACTCATCATTATACAAAACATACTTACATGTTGTTTCCAACGGCCAGAAAATCATTCTATCTGCGATATCATTTCTTGACATTACCGAAAACACCTGTTATTAACTTAGTTAAACGTAAAATGATTAACAACAAACTATGTCTTTGTATGACAGTTACAAATAAACTTGTTTTGATTTATCTTATTGGGTTCAAAACTACAAATTGAAGATCAAATATTATGTTGTAAACAAGGATTGAACATTTTCTTTATTATTTTAAGCAACTTTAAAACATCATATGAGGAAATCAATCCTACAGAGATAAAGTCTAAAAGTCAGTATTCTTTATTGGTGGACATCCACATACTGTTTCATTCTCGGCACAAATAGGAAAATCACAGCCTGAAATAGAATAAAATATTTATTTTTACATTTGCATTCATTGAACAATATTGTTTTTAAATATTATGCTATAAATCCACATACAACACTTGTGTGAAAAGTCGATTCGCGGCGATCCCACGGATATCTTGTCCCCCACCGTCAACCCACCCCAACATAAATCCAGTATCTTTCCTATACGTCTCAAATAAGGGACACAATCATACAGTGAAATTGTCTATGTTTAGAGTCAAATGTCATTGAAGAACCCTAACTAATTCAAGCCTTTCGTTCTGTTGCATTTTGCCTTCAAAAAACCTCTTCAAGGCAACTGATCTTTTACCTTTAGGTTTATTTAGTCTTAATTTGGCTTCCAGTTCGGCATATTTTGGTTTTATTGTTCTATGCTCTTTATACCCATATAGGGGTTCGCATTTTCAGTTTTTTGGGTAGACCGACTCTGATGAGTCTTGAATTGACAAAACGCGCATCAGTCGTAGCAAAATTAATTGCCTGGAACTTTGTTGTATTTTTGATCTTTAATACTAAAATCTTAACTTGAAGACTTTGGGTGGCATTTTCAGGTATATTTTAAAATTTAATGAAACTGCAATGGCTAATTGCTTAGGAGACTATTCTTGCAACTCCGACAAATCGAAAACATCATACTAAAATATAGCTTGAGGACGACTGCGCGATCGCTGTTCAACAAACAACCAGCCCAAAATTATCTTAACCTTTTTTGAGCGAAAGCTCGCAAGGTACGGAAACAAAGACGACGCTTCTTCTGGTAACTTTGTTTCAAGTTAAATAACCATACCACAATGTATAAATTTGGAATATGATTCGCAAGTTAAAAATAGTAAAACTAATGTCCATCATTTGAAACAGACAAGACTTTAAACATCAGAATCAGACAAATATATTTGCCGAAACGTTTGCAAAACACTTCTGCGCTGAACAATACCATCGATATATTTTGAGATATTCAAAATTCAAAGCGAAAAATACTAACTTTACTTTTAATCCAAAAAGTAAGAAGATAACAATGAACCATTTTCTTTTAATTAGCTCAAAAGTTCTTCCAATAAATCACACGATACTGCATTTGGTCCAGATGCCAAGTATTCAAAACATTTGTTACAGTCCTCTCCCATGTACATGTATATAAAATTTGCTTAACACTAATGGCTACCGTTGTGCCTATTCAAAACCTGGAAAATACAACCCATAAGCGGCAAAGTATATGCAACTAAATTAAAGGCTTATCCTATAAATCCTGCTCACGGTTGTGTTTTCAAACCTACTTATGACAATATTTTTCTAAACACAATCAAAGAAAATTCAACCTAAGACCTCATTGCAAAAGTATGGTTTAAATTTGGTATGCACAGGATTGTAGGACTGTAATAAAGTTGCTACATCCGCTGTCTTCAGAAGGCTTGTTCCATCAGCATGATTTGTATGTTGATAGAAGCGCAATTCATTCTTGCACAGAAGACTGTTGATTCTTCAGAAGATCGTAAATTTATTATCTGCTATGATTCCGTATTGTGCCTTTTTGCTATTGACAATGACAAATAAAAAAATATAGTTTGAAAATAATAGAAATTTCCAAAAGCTTTCATATCAATCAGTGTTTTCTGATTCCCAGAAATTTGGGTAGTTATGGAAGCACAGTCGTAGATCGGGATGACATCATTGTCAAAATAACAATAATTGTCCAGTTGCTTGTAGGGATTTCAAACAAAATATATTAAACTATATTTCTCACTTGTCACAGAGTTGTGTGAATCCCGAAGTTAACAACAAACATTACGATATATGATATGTATGATATTAATTGTAATATTATATATTTTTTATATTTAAGATTTCTTTTTATTTAACTTCATCTTTAAAGTTATCTTTGTATTATTCAAGTAATCGTGGTTTGGGCATATTGTACATTGTGGACATTTAGTTGGGCACGTTATGTTGCTCCATAATTAGCACATTTTATGGATTTTTCGTTACGATTAGCTGTCTGGATGCTTTTTAGTTAGAGATCTGGGTGCTTTCTAGTTAACGGTGGTACTGGGATTAGATCCTCCTTTACGTGATTATAAGAATTTCTTCACCACAAATCATATTGAGGTGTTTTATGAGAGTTAAATTAATCTCCTAGCTGTTTCGCTTTTGCTAGCTCTGTATAACAGACGCCCCTGCATGTGTGCATGTATTACATTAATAATCAATTCTATTGAAACGTCATTATTATAAGCACACTCGATTAACAACCTTTAAGAATTTATTAATACTGTCATTGGTTTGCTTTTGAATTATTTAATACTAATGCATTTGGATGGAACACACAATCTTTTCATGATAATGATTTTGATGTAGGTTTTTGTCTTAATAATGAATAGGTCTTTGTGTGTCTGTAGTATACAATATCAAAATGAAATAACGACTTACGAAATGGTAATGCACTGTCCATGTTAGTTTTAATCGTCGACTCTAAAATATCAAATATGTTCAACAATATATTGCAAAGCATTTTAGTACACAAAACAGATATTAAGTCAATATGTAACCAGATACATCTTAGATGGTGTATTATAAGCTACTAATAATACTTATGATTTTTTGTTAATTTATTTAAGATATTTATTTATTATTTCAAGATCATGCACAGTCGTTTTAGTTTTTTAAAACAACTTCTACGTAAACAGTATATTAAAAATCTTATAGAATGAGTTGTTTTCGAATTGCATTAAGCGTAGTTTCTTTTAACAAATGTTTTGAGCACTTTACAGTGCTCCCATGGTGTTATAGGTTCGGGTTTCTTACTTTCTGTTTTGTTTCTGTTCTCAGTGACGGATTATAAAAATTATCACTTCTTTTAGCTGTTGTTGTTAGGTCGGTTCTTTTGCTATTTTTGTAGGAACACTCTTTACTTGAGATAAAACTGTATGCCTTTCATTAAAATTTACACAATTAATGCAGGCTCATCTGACTGGGATATACAAATAAAAAACCACGACATGGTGCTACATGGTGTGCAAATAAATCTACAATAACTTCTTTTGATTTTAAATTTTGTTTAGATTTGGGCGTCGCTGATGACTATTAGGCTAAGCGAAATTAACAGTGCGTCTTGCATACTTTATACTCTTGGTATCTTTGATGACATACAAATCAGAATTAATAAATTACGCTGACACTATCAATGATTGTAATTACATTACACACTACCTATAATAATAATAATAATGTAATAGTCCTTTAAGTGGATTTTTCAAAAATTGTAATTATTTACACTAGACAGTGCAATATGTGTGATAATCGTGTTCAACTCAATTTGAAGTATATATTAATTATATCTTTTTTTATTTTATTTTATTTAATTTAAATTTTGTATAGTTTAATTTAATTTTTTATTATATTTCTTTTTCCTAATTTTACTAAATTGTACAATTATTTTAATGATGTAACAACATCCCTTTACATGAGGAACAAATACTTAAACTTGATGATAATGACACCGTTACCTGGCTTGCATTTACAAATAGCACAACCGTCATCATCTAACACATTACCATATGGACAGAACATAGGACAGACTGGTGGACAATCAACAGGTTCTACAATACAGAAAAAATATTGGAGCAAATGACCTACTAGTGAAGGGAATATTGTTGGATACAACATTAAATAATGTACAGTTTAAAAATCAATATAGACGTTGGAAACAATGCGCATTTTAGCATTCTAATGGTATTCTTTGTTTGACATATTTTGTCTATTATTATAATTTTAATATAATTGCGTCATTTTACTTTAAAATATACCTGTATCGACACAAGCTGGAGCGCATCCAACTCGACAACATTTCTGATTTCCCGGACAGCTATTATCATCCAAACAATTTGCTGGAATCGGAATGCATCCGATTGTGTGGGTATTGTGTGGGCATCTTCCAGGCTTTCTAACAGGATCTGCCGTTAAAACAAAAACAAGAAAGATCACAGGTTTACTAGGAATCTCCGTCATTCTTTTAGTTCGTCAAACACAAGTGTTTTAGATCTGTTTCAAAACGGTTGCAGATATTTGGTATGAGTTACAATTTTTTAAATAAAAGTTTGAATGTTGTTTTGATCCTGTGCGAAATTTTGTCAACCATCATGAGTAACAGATCAAGTTTGAATTTCGTTTTTTATCCGATAATTTTTACGAAGGTCTTGACATTTGACTTAGACACTTTCTTAAAAATAACAGTTTTGCAGACTTTATTCTAAACGGAAGTATTGAGCTGATATTTGGCATGAAAGTCAACGATCCTGAGTGACAGATCAAGTTTGAATTTCGTACCAGGTCAAATTTTGAAAAAATTATGTATGGCTATTGGACCTCTTACAAAAGAGGTCCGCAACACTGAAGGCATTTTGGTGGATTCTATTATGTTATTGTATAAACCCTGTTTAAAAATTATTTATTTGCGCAAGAAAAAATAATGAAAAGCAACAATCAGAAGAGACTGACATGATACGTCAGGGACATCAAACATTTGGCAGAGTTTAACCGTTCAAATGTATTCCAAATTTATGTTGTTACTGTTATACCATACTATAAACAAGAGAATCCGAAACGAAAAAAACTTACATAAAATAAGACCTACGTCTGGGTTGCATCTGCATTCCGAATGGCATGCGGGCATTTTAATTTTTAGTTTTTAAGAAAACAGGTCAAAGTGGTAACACTACTTACCAGGCGACGGGAGATTGCTTCGGCCTAGGATACTCTGAAATATCACTAACATATTTGAGAATTGCAAAACAATTCCGTGTACAGTGGCTTCAACCTTATTAGATATTGCACATAAAATTAAGCCTTAATCGTTTATAGCGAAACTTGATTAATGGTTTTACAATTATATTTGAATAAAAAAAATCCTCTCTTTGAGGTATATTATAAAAGTATTGGCTTATACAAAATGAATATATTAAAATACCTTTAAATGAAGTTTATTTACTACGCAGGTATGAGAACATCTAAGTATTTAGAATTTCGAGATAACAATATAACAAGAATTTTGCATCATGATAATTTCAATGTTATATCTCAAAGATTAAGCTGAAATTTTAAATGAATACTTGTTAAATTAGACATGAATTGAAATTAAAACAACACCTGTATGTTCTAAATGTATACAAAATATTAAATTGAGCTTTGGTGACAATTCAAACCAAGGCTATACAAATAATAAACAAAATATAAGAAATGAAGATGAACCAAATAAAAAAACCTCACAATTTAATTTATCGGTTAAATACAGGACAAAATCACGAAAATCTAAAAGCAATGAAACGAAAAACACACTGAAGGGCTTATAAAAGTAACATTAGAAATTATACGTCAGGGTTGAAATGGTAAAGGGCATCGCAAATTTGCTTTGTTGTTGTTGTACCCTACCAACTAAGACAATCAGAAACCATTTACAATTGCATCTACATTAGCGACCTCTATCAAAACGACTTCATTAAACGTAAAAGCAAACACAAATAGGAAAAAAGGGAAAAAACAAAGAATTTGAAGACAGACACTACAAATATTTATCTTACTGCATCATAAAAAAAATTAAAATTTCCGAAACGTGGGTGGAAAACATTCTAAAATATAATTGTTGCATTTGATTATAGAAATGGTTACTTATAATTTAAAATATCAAAAGCAAAAGGGTATAACTGACTATTGTAAATATAAAATGCAATACTAATTGACTGTAATTGGCTATAGTCAATATAAGATACAACACTAGTTTAATGTACCTAGACTTTCAACGTGAAACTTCTCTATGTCTAGAAACAACGTAGTAGTGACCCAAAATAACGACACAGCTGAAAATACATTTTTTGTTTTTCCTTTTTGTATCTAGTTTTTTTTTTATTTTGTTTCTTTTTTTTCTTTCAAAAATCCTAAACATCATTCAGTAAAAGCAATCATAGGTTGTATTTAAAACAAGCATAAACAATAAGAACAAGAAGTTTACCATATTGTGAGGGAAAAATTGTAAACAAAACAATTAATATAATAATCAAAAGGACATGGTAATAAAAAGGAAAACAAGCATTGAAGTAGAGTTTGATTTAAGTTGTATCAAAATACTCACAGTACTTAGTTCCAATAAAAACACGCAAATACCAATTATTAAAACTCTTGTCATATCTATTACGGCAACTGATGGTGCTCTCTGATAACACAAATTCTGTATATATTTTATTCGATAACATTCGTATTTGTATGTTCTTTTATACGACTTAAAAATAATAAAATAATCAATAAGGGTTTTTCATAAATATTTTGTATATGTTTTGCATTAAACGTGATGTAATAAGATATATTGTCAATATTGGGCATTTTTCCAGTTATGATTTTTAAAGTTGGCGTCGTTCTGAAACCCTTGATCTGTAGTACTGCGGTCCAATTACTTCTAGTTTTTATGTAGACGCTTTGGCTCTTCTACTTCCCAAATACCATATTGATGTCTTTTTGTTTTTGATTGTTTTAATGATTTTTAACGTCACTTTCAGCAATTTTTTAGCTATATCATGACGTCCAGTTTTTGGAGAGAAAGCCGCAGTACCGGATTAGGATTGGAGTTGATACTCGAACCCGCAACCTCAGTGTTGACAGATCACGTGATCAATAGTATATGACTAACTCCTTAACCCCTCGTCCACCGAGGCCCCTGCGACATCGATATTCTGTGGATGAATATCACAAATTTCTAAACCAAAAAAGGCACATTACTTAAGCGCTTTAACAATCTTTATGTGTCGTTGAATCCTTTAGAAAATAATATTCGCATGAAACATCTAAAAGAATATTTGCGGCACTCTGAGTATCCGAGTTTTTAACCAGCTGAAAACAGATGAAATTTGTAATATGTGCACAACAAATAATACAGGCTTATTTTATGAAGTAACATTACATTACTCAACAAAATATACTAATGAGCAAAGGTTATTGAACAAGTTGTGGGTCTCTTAACGTTCAGCTAGGTTTATCATCAATTTTATTTTTTATTTGTAGGTCGAGAACAAAACTAACGAGCAACAAATGAACAGCAAATTTTATGGTAATATGAAACAATGGGGAATTATTTTGACCGCAACAGGCAAATATATACAGCAGGGAGGTAGAATTAAGTCTTGTGTAATGCTTCAATGGCCGTGTCGTATTTGTTATATATATATTTTATTTTCTCAATGCATTTGGTTCATTGGTGATTTATCTGCAGGTATTAGAAGTTGTTCTTATAAGAGATCAAATATTGGTTACAGAATTAAGTGTGGATATATTTCTTGGTTTAATCAGAGTATACAATTGGGTGACTTGTCTACCTGAACGTTAAATTGGCATGATTGACCCATAGTGTTTGTAAAATATGGAAACAGTTAGAAACTGGTGGTAGATTCTAATACTTCCAACAAAGCTGACCATCGCATCCTTAGGTGGAGTGGCGTATAAGGGATATTTATTTCTTATTAAAGGGGCAACAGGATCTGATCGCATGCAAAAAAATGGTTTTTCCATAATGAAAACTATGTCGTGATGACGGCCGTAGAACTTCCATCAATCGAGAGGTTATAAATTCCTGTTTAAAAAACGTATTGGTCAACAGCAGTTTACATTTAATCAACACTGTTGTAATGTGAAAATAAGCAATACCCACGCTAACATAACAAAAAATGAAACGTGCATCATAAGACACCGGATTTTATCTGATGCAACGAGTAGATGAAGATAATTAGACGTCATATCTTAGTCATTATTGATAAAGAAAATCATCGGGAATCATATAGGTTAAGAATATATTTTACTTTTATACAGATGGAGCGTTTAATTTAAATTGGACCTAAAAATAACCTTTAAAAAAGATACCGTAGCAATAGGTGTGGGTGTGGTTATTTTTTAATATTTTTGAGTAGTTAATTTTAGATTGGAGGAGTTGCAAAAACGGATACAGAATTACTTCAAATATATACTCAGCACCAAACATGATTTTATTGATATGAACAAATTCAGAGGGATTCAAAACTCTACATTGGCGTAATATCAAAGGTAATTATATTTTCCGTCTAAAAACGTGTTGCAAAAAATAATCACAATAAAAAGTATTTTTATTCTGTTCATATTACAATTTCATCGGATTTAAATAAACACACATGTAAATGTAAATATAAAATCATACATATTTGACGTATTTGGAAAAAACTAATGGAATAAATTATAAAATGATCGAAATGCGTTGTTTGAATTATGGGATTATTCCATACCACTTCACATAAATATTTATCCCAACACTAGTTATTTAATGACGATATAAGTTTTACAGTTTTTTTTCTGTTCTACAAGCCTGATAAGCAAACCATTAGAGGAATTTGTTTTATATAAATCCTAATTACTAATATTTGTTTTTGTTTGAGTGCCACTTTTTGGACAAATTGTTGGCTAGCGGAATTAAGCTTTTATTCTTGGTAAAGTATATGACATGTTATTATCAATTCCAACCCAGTTTAAATCTTGTTCTCACAATAATAAGTTTAAAATATGCTTGCAGTAATGAGCTCTGTACTATTCAAACTAATATACACACTTACGCAATCTTCTTACAACAAGCCCTTGTTCGCTATTCCTCCTAACGAGTCCGATGGAGTAATGAACTCTTGCAATGGTAGCTGAGTAATAAGAGGCAAGCATGGTTTGAATACCCAGGTAAACTTAAAAGGCTGTCGTTGCCACCATTTTGTGACATCATCTTTTCTGCAGACTGACCTCCGTAGGGAGAAAGATTTGCTAGCACGAACGCAAATATCCGGTCCGAAGAAACATTATGTTGCATGTTTTAATATCAGTTGGAAACTAAAAGATATAAAGATATATATATAATATATATCGGAAAAGTCTTTTTTTTTTTTTTTTTCTCGAGACCCACTTTCCAATTGAACTTGTGTTAAAGGATTTCTTTACCTGGAGAGATCAAAAAAAGAAACGAAAACACACTGATTGTACTGGACTACTTTACTCAATACGCCCAAGCAATACAAACAAGGAACCAAACAGCGAGGATAGAAATCGAAAGTTATCTTTAATAACTTTATTCATTACTAATCTCTGAATCATGCAGCCATTTAACTATAACCAGGAAGAGAGTGTGAAGTCATTTTAAAGAACTATGTGCACTCACTGACCTAAAGAAATCCCGGACAACACCCAACTACCCAATGAAAAATGGCATGTTTAAAAGGTTTAAGCACAAACTTCTGAATATGCTATAAACTTTCAAACACCATCAGAAATCAAGCCAACTGGAAATGCTGCCTATTGTACATGACAACAACTCTACCCGCCAGGGTTCCACTGGTGTCTCACCTTACCTTTTGAAGTTCAGAAGAAATGTTTGCCATGTTTACAATACTTCAAGCAACAAGACTGAGAACTAGAAATGCGCGGAGACTATGTTTCCAACTTCGACTGAGTGTAGAATATATGTTAAATATTTTAAGTCTGCAATTAGCTAACCTATAAGATTTTGTTGTCATCAAGTATGACGATAGTGTCTTATCGACTTTAGCTTCCACTTTCGACAATTTTGTGTTCAAGAAATGTAACGTGGGTATCTTTTATGACATTTTATTATTATTTGTAGTACTCTGGTGTGTAAAATTATTAATATACAACTTATTTCCATTCAAGAGAGGTAAATATCGTCTTAATTTTAACCCTATTTTTTGTTTTCATCGCAATGTATTAATCTAAAACTTTTACACATAAAACTAGTCAAATAAAATATTCTGCATAAATAAAATTATGGCATTGTTCTATTTGAAAATCCAAGATGGTAGTCACTGTCGTAACTATATTAACTATGTGCACTATTTCTGGAAAACAAAGCTGTTTTTTAATATTAAATCCTATATAATACAACCATCTTAGGACAGAGTCAGTGAAGACTCTAACGTTTCGTTAAACAAAGATTTCTGACAAGCAATTAAAGTTGTTCCTACATACACACATTTATAGCCGAAATCAGCAATTTGTTGATTGCTACAAGGTTTTGATGACACATATAGTGATGGAAATTTCGTGAGTACTCGTTTCATTCAATATTAAGGTAGAATACCAAAATTGCAAAAGTGTTATTATAGAGATATATTACTGGGTGATGGAAGATACTTTTGTTATTATCCCGAATATTATTCGGACAATGTCATGTAATCTCGATTTTAAAACTACTTCTGTTTTAATATATGGTATTTGTGTAATATCAAGAGAATTAATGTAAATAGGAAGGAAAGCATAAGGCACTACATGTACAGGGCTACTCTGTTTAAGAACGGTCTTACTAGGTGGTAAACAATAATTACACGATTAAAAGCTGGTTTATTATCCAACATTGAAGCAAACATATGTAAGACAGCAGCTTTTCAAATAAAAACTATTTCTTGCTACAAAACGATCATTAATGGTTTTACAAACATTTACAGCCGAACCAGAAAATATCGGGTTGCTAAAGGTGCTTTAGAACTGGAAGTTCATTTTAAAAACAGCAAGTCTAGTGAATATAGTTGGCAGATAGAAAAGGCTATTTTGAAACCAAAACATTTTGGTTGTTAGGGCTCTTTTTCTTCGGGGACTTGCTTTTCAAAACCAAGTAAGTTTTCTGAACCTGAAACTATGTGATTGCTAAGTACCAATATGAAACCAATGTTCCACTCTCTGTTTTAAATTGGACTATTGGACAGCAATCTTACTGGAATTCGACGATACAATTTCAATCTCAAATCAGACGATGACAAATGCTTAAACACAACACTATTTCGATTTTTGGTTTTTAATGTGTGGGTCATTTCGTATCTCTCTATGGTTGTTTTACCCTAAACAAGTCAAAATCTGGTTAATCCAAACACTACAAAGTTGTATTTTGGCATGACAATTATTAATTTTTCGACTTTTATTTTGTCTCTTACGGTTATCGAGTTTTATAATATCAGTGTTCAGATTGCCTTTTGGACTATTTTCCAGGTCATGTCTCGGAATGACCAATGGTAAAGACTCTAGGGGTTAACGAATAATGACTTTTATGTAATGAACATAAACACAAAAATAACTCGCATATTCTCCCCCAATATCCCTTTACATTTATCAACTATTAGTTTTTCTCTATAGCTTCAAAGATTACAAGATCAAGATTTTCGGTGTGTGGGTAGTCATAAAATTTGTAGGTTTCACATGGTAAATTTCAAACAGACATGCTGTACCCAGCCCTTTTTACGAAACAACAAATGATATGCAAGGTACTTTTGAAAAAAAGGTCTTACTATTTGTATTAAGAAACGCCTTATTAATAATATGCAAAATTAAAAGAAAGGTTCATTCTATGGGAAAGACTTTAAATGAAAGGTAATAGAAATCGTCCCATAGAAAACGATTTAAGACATGTTATTTACAAAGCTTTCTATTACACTAATAAAATATCTACCAGAATAATAGATAAAGTAAAATGAAAGAATTATAAAATATACTGCGACAGACGAGCGTTTCGTTTATTTAGGACTTATCTGTGGAGCTCAGACTAATATTTTTACAGTACTAATGATTAAGATCTTGTAAGCTTTGCCATCAAAATTTCATAACGTTATTCCAATCCGGCTAATGCCATCTACACCTTGCAAATAAAAAAGCCTAACAATTTAAATCATTTTAGAAATTGTACTGGAGTAAATTTATATCACTGAAAGAATCAATGGTATTCTTATTAGCATCAAAGTGTAATATTCTAGCTTTTCCCGCATACGGTGTCTATATTTCTTAATTGATCGGGTATGCATGAGCTTGCAGCGAGTATATTGATTTCTGCAAACGTCACCTATTTCTTTGGGATAACTTATAAACAAAGCTTATGAGAAAAAAGACTCGTCCGCGCCTTTAACTATGAAATGAAAAGTCCACTGCATTTCATAACGCCGATTAACTGTGGAAAATAAATGTTGATTCCAAAAAGTGATAGTTGGGATCTACAAAGGACCACAAACTCGACCAAAGGCGTACAGACACTGTAACGTTTAGTGTAGTGGTATATGATACCCTTCTATTTTCATCAACTAACCCACTCACATTCTACAGTAATGGAAGGGGTAAGTTTGGCATGCCATAAAACCTGGTTAAACCCACCATTTCCTTTGAAATGCCTGTGCCAAGTCAGGACCATTGCTGTAGTTGCTTTATTTTAGTTGTTGATTATAGAGTTTGCCGGTTTCTCACACTTTGATTTGTGGATTGTGTTTTTGACAGTTTCATCGGTGTTCGGTATTTTGTATTTACATTCATTTGTAAAATACATACCAAGGTTATAAAATTTACTACGTCAGACTTGGCTATGTGCATTCAAGACAAGAACATAGTCAAAATGTGGTTGAAATAAATCAGTGAACACGAAAACAAGATTACTACTTGAATATGAAACTACACCATTTTTATTGATAACTTGGTTTACATAACAATTCTCAGTCAGTAGATATAACTAGAAAATTTTAACTCCAGAGAAACTAGTTCTGGTATACTGACTACTTTCAATGTAGTCTCCTCCATTTATGATACCCTCTCGCACACTAACCACATCTCCCGTCCACAAAATAATGGGCGTTATCATAGTCTAAAAACCTCTAAAGTAATAGTTCATTGCGGGCAGGGTGCACTCGACTCAAATCTTAATTGCCAGTTTTCCTTCCGAAGGTTGGGTCTTTTCCGGGTATTCCGGCGTCATCCCCCGATTCAAACTGGACGCCATGTTATAGCTGAAAAATTACTAAAAATGGCGTTAAACACCAAACAAACAAACAAAACTAAAGTAATAGTGTAATCGCCATGCAATTACAATGGGTGTTGGTTTAAAATTTTTACTAAAATATGTGACTTTTTTCCACAGATTTTACTAGGCAAAACATATCACAAGGATCTCTCTACTACGTTTATCCTGAGTATCTCTATTATATGCTCATAATTGTAGCGGTAGTAATTTATGTTTCATTAGACACAGATTATTTTCACTGATGACTTTATACTTAGGTTTTCGAGTACTTTGAAAAGATCTGATATTTCATAATTGACATCATCTACTATTGTTTGAACGTTTGTTTGCTGTTCATATGTCATTTTTTATGGGAATAGAAGTTGCATATTTTACATTCAACACATTTTGTTTTTGGTTTAGCCACATGGGAACCGTATTGGCCCAAGCTTTAACGCAATATCTCTCTCACAAGTATAACTAATAACTTCTGCAATCTTTGTTTGAACTTTATAGGTATGTGACAGTTTAAATGGTCTTGTATGTTTATGTGATAGTACATTATCAGATACAAGTTAATATGTAAATCGTTTGCAAATTTTATCTCGAAGACAGTCGTAAACAGATCGATTGCTAGTTTTGAGCCATAAAAAATATTTTGAGTGAAAATACTAGCACTTGATTTGTAGTAACCGTGTTGTTCTGGTGTTGAGTAGCCAAGATAGGTTTATATTAACAGTACTAATATTATTCTGATAGCCATCGTAGTGTATGCTTACTTACTTCCGGAAGTAGGTTATGTTGGTATGTAAGTGTCATTCTCAAAATCTCTTAATTTCGCGCAATTTTCATAGTTCTAGTATGTGTTTTGGTCGTTGAAATCTGAAAGGATCGGGAATTTTTTTCTCGTTTGAATTTTGCCATGCTGGCATGTGCAACAGAGTAATATTGTCAAATTGTACTCTGTTTTTAATATACTCCTGTTCATAATTCATTAATCGCTGAGTAATTACATAAAAACAGAGTTACTGCCTGTATTTATTATTCCTTAGTTATAATGATTAAAAAGTAAAGTTTGCTACTTGTTGATATATCCATTAGATCAAATGGCTATTTTAAGCTGTGACCCTGAATCAGATAAAGGTCAACTTTGCAATTTGATGTCCGTTATCAATTCAGTTAAATTGAACATTCCTTGTCAACAAACATCTAATAAATCAATCTTAACATCAAGTCAAGCATATTTCTTCTTTCTGTCATGGTATAATGGATCATAAGTCGATGTGGAAAAAGAATTGTCTTTGTATACATTAAAATTCACAAAAACGGGAATCTTCACTGG
This sequence comes from Limnoperna fortunei, assembly GCA_944474755.1. Taxonomy (NCBI): domain Eukaryota; kingdom Metazoa; phylum Mollusca; class Bivalvia; order Mytilida; family Modiolidae; genus Limnoperna; species Limnoperna fortunei. The sequence continues at coordinate 105,688,467 of OX104113.1, read as the reverse complement.
TGTTAAACTCGTTTTTAAATGTCTACAGCACCCAGAACCATCCTGGCAATTTTATGGACACCACTCTGACACCACCCCGGTGCAACCCTGGCAATTATATACCCAGCTTAAAGGATAGTGGCACCAGACATCACTGTTTTCACATCATATCGTGGCTCCAACTACTCAGATTGATAAATGAATAAAATAAAAAAAAATTATGATATGACAATTAGCGTGTTTTAAGATATAAGTGAATGCAATTTTGCGGGACTCTTCGGACTAAAGATGCTCATCAGTCCCTCAATAATTTCCATCCATTAGTTTCTCTTAAAAGTCCATAGATTACGCGATAACAAGGTGTTTGTATAGATAACTCCAAAAATGTTTTTTGTATAGAATATATTACGAATACTCTTTCAGCACCCACAACTTGTCAGCAGAGATCAAATTGAAATGTCGCTTTCTTTTTAAAGTGTTTGGTTTCGATGTTGGCGGGCAAAAAAAATTAAGCGGAAGTAAGAAGGTGTCCCCACCTTACAAATGAATCAATCGTAAGAAAAATGTACGAGAAATATGCACTAAATAATAATACCTTGCGATCAACGCCTTTTTCAGTATATAAACGAATTTTCAAATGGCCGAAGGTAATTGTTTTTCTACATACTTTATTTGCTATTAACTTTTTACTTCGAAACACTGACAACAACATTCCAGTATTATAAAAAAATGGATCACTGTTACCATATAAATTATACTAGGATCAAAATGGATAAGTTATATGTCAATATCCGGATCGAATACAAACAATGCAAATTTCATTTATCTTAGCTGGCATTTAAACACAGTAGCCAACGATATAATGTATTTTAAATCATTTCCCGATATCAAAGATGTTACGAAACAATTATTAACGAAAGAGAAAAGTCGTAACAGAAACACTAAATGACTTCCAGTGTGAAATTTCTTCGTTCTGTTCTAGTTTTAATTTGGCGCTGTTCTACAATATTTATATACTAACAAAGCTGAGGAAAATATTTGTTAGTGATACTTCTCGATCTTATCTTTGATCACTAGGCTTGCATAATTATTAGTTTAGTAATGCCCATATGACGCGCTGTTGTACTATTTATGGCATATTTTGTATATCCAATATATTTTTGTCATATAGATTTTAATTTTTTGACATCAAGAATTTTTTCTTATATCAGAAAAACACTTAATTTTTTTATATAAAAATTTCGAAACAGATATATTAGTGCATCACGGATCAGATGTAAGAAGGGGTAAAGGATGACACCGCCTCAATTTTCTGTTTATTAACTTGATTTCATCATAGATATAGCCGACTTATTGGACGTCATTCAACCAATATGTAACTCCTTCATTTCATTATATTCTGGTATTATCGTTGTTTTCCCCATTATACTGGTTAAATGTCTAAATGTCTGTTTGTCGTTTATTATTTACATAAAATTATTGTTTTACAAGGCTTGGTGGTAAATATCGCTCATAAAATATGTTTATAATAGATATATGTCATATTTTCTTTTTAAATCAAGCACGTGTTAAAGTCTAAATTGAAAATAATTTCCTGTTTTTTGGGTTAATGGCTGATCAGAAAAAGTTAATACTGTAGTTAATATTAGTTGGGAAAATTTTCTATATTGGCCCTCGGCAAGACATATTGGACTTTGCATCGTAATTCCTAACTGCAGAAAGACACGCACACTATATTGGTTACTATATTTTTGGTTGTTGGTTCTGGAGTTTGTCGGTTTCTCGGACTTTGATGAGTGGGGGGTCTTTATGAGTTCGGCATTTTGTTATTACCTTCATTTAATGCTTTTAAAATGGCAAATATTTGAAACAATATTTTCATTACAAGGCTACATTTCTTTCCATATACTTAAAATAAGTATTCCAGAGTTCTGTCTTGTATAAAATCTCTTCCGTTCTTTTCACCCTTTTTGCAAATTTTGGTCTCTCGATGCGAATTGCACCCTGATATAATTAATAAAAAACGAAATATGTAGTTTATACGTGTATGCCGTTGTTTTGCTTTAGTCATTATTATGTTCATGTATATCATTCATAATATAGGGTTATTGCATGAATATTGGGATATATTGTCCCAGGCAAGTGTTATATTTCACGAGGTTGTTAGTTAGCGGTAGTTAATTGATGTTTGTATTATTTAAAAAATATTCAGATGAGGACACACATTTTCCAGTGAAAATCTTTTTTTTTATTTTCAGCCTGTTGTATCTTGTAAGGCAACCGTGCCGTGTGCTTGTAAATTCCCATTACTATGGCCTTGGGATAGAACACGAAGACCAGGACAGATGGATTCCAAAGCTCTGATTAAGACGTTAAGACGTTAAGGAAATGCAGCTTAACGAACCTCTATAGAAATTATTATTCCATATGATGTTTAAACCTTTTATTTTGGTAATAAACAAATGTATATAATTCACAAATGAAACAAGAATTGTTTATCCTTACTATTGCTTATTTCTTCTTGTGTGATTTTTTGTTAGCGTGTGAAGATTATAATGTTTGTTTTCGAATGATCATTTCTGTAACATAGGATAGGGAACTGATAGTGGGATAACTATGGAAAAGAAAGTTATTTTTTAACATTCGTGCCTGTTACTTTATGCTAGATATTTCAACCAGTATTTAAGTTTTCTATACCAGAAGTTGTTGACAAATAGGCTGATCAAACAAGGATTTTTTTTGTACAATGAAATTTCTTCAATAGTTTTAGCTGTTTACTACTTAGTTGATCTTTATTTAACATTCTTCCTGCTAATGCGATCACACATTTTGTCTTACTCATAGGCGAGTTTCCTTTTTCCTGGATGGACTTTCGTGGACTTGTGCTTCCTAGGGGTACTTCAAAGGGTGTCTTCTTAGAAGCGACATTGTTTATTCACCTGGAGAGTCTGAACGCATCTTTTTTATTCGGTTTTGTTTTCATTTTTGCTTTTCGTACAGTAATGTTTCTTTATCTCCATTCTTTTGATTGAATATTTGCCTTCTATTCAGCGAGCACTATTTCAGCTATATTCAGGACGAAAACAAGTAAACTATGACCACCAGGAAGCTTCCCAAAATGTTCCCAGATGTTTAAATGCACACGTATTTAATAGTTAAAATTCAAACATTTGCTCCTATTTTGTTTTGTTCTATGAGCACTTTAAAAATATGTTTTGCTTTAATTTCAGCAAATGTTCAACATTAATGTCTACCAGTTTATACTGGGGGCAAACAATCTAAAGTAATCATAGTAGCCTCCCAATTTGGACTCGAACTCAACTTTTATACGATGTCTCTAGTCAGATAAAGCTTGTGGTATAGATGAGAAAAATGGCAAGAAACCCACCAAACAATAAGAAAACAAAGACAACGGACGATTACAAATCCGGATTCAAGCAATTATAAACCAAAAACACAAAAAAGAAGGTGGGAAACCCGATTCAAATAAAAAAAACATAGCTTCACACAAAAGCTCCGGACGTGTAAGCAGTGTCTGCCTCTAATTACACAACTGTCGAGTTATTCAGTGTCATGTCTATAGAAAACAAGTCAAATCCAATACGAATGAATCAGCAAAAGTGTACAATGAAATCTGTAATAACATTTTCAGGATTTGTTGTGAGGGTCTGTTCTTTCATATAGTTCACTTTAGCTGTCCCTAATATCTAATCAGCAAATTTCCAAAACGCAACGCTATATCACACTAAGTTCGCTACACCAGGACAATAGTAAAACCTTAACAGTTATTGGTTAATATATTTTAAGATGACATCGAGTGAGTTTGTTTGTTTGTTTGATGGTGTTTAACGCCACTTTCAGCAATTTTTCAGCTATATCATGGCGTCCAGTTTTTATTGGGGAGGAAGCCGGAGTACCCGGAGAAAACCTCCGACCTGTGGTAGGAAAACTGGCAATCCTTGTCAATTAAGATTGGAGTCGAGTACACCCTGCCTGCAGTGAGAATCGAACCCGCAATCTCAGTGTTGACAGACCACGTGATCCATAGTAGACGAACTACCTTGACCACTCGGCCACCGAGGCCCCGACATCGAGTGAGGAAATAAACTGTAAATGTATACAACGATTTGACGAGTGATATTTACAGATTCCCGTTCAATTTACAAGAACAAATAGTCACTAAACAGCTAGTTTTGGAATACATATTTATTTGAAGTTGTATGGAATAATACCACAATTTTGATCATTGAATCATTTATTCGATTAGTTATTTAAAATTTACATTTTGAATTATATTATATCTACATTTACACGTGTAATTTTACGATCAGTTGAAATTACTATATTATAATTTTAACGGACAAATAGATTTAAATTATGAATATTCTTTGCAACACGTGGTTTGACGTAAAAATATGGTAACTATCATTAATCAGAATCTTATATTGAAAAGTGTATAATTTGTACAGAAAAATACCAGGATGAAATACAAGATACGTTCATTACAATTTTGTAGACTATAATAGATCTCTCACCTCCGGGTAGTGCATTTTTGGCTGCATGTTTTTACTATTTCATATTTTACCTTTTTATTTCTAAAATCCAGTAGACAAAATTTAGATACGATAACCTGTCCATGTTTTATACTATGTCTCTGTTGTTTACTTGTTACAACTCGTCCTTGACTTTTGCTACAGGAATTTTACATAGTAAGACTGCTTTAGTGACAAACAAACCACGAGACTTTCCTTGCATTAGGTGCAGACGACCCGAAGATTTTGAATAGACACCAATCGTTTGATCCTAACGAACACTTCCGTTCTAATTTTGGTCGAATTTTTACTATGGAAAATCGTCCTATCAAAATGAAAAAACCGCCACATTTTAAAACGATGAATAGCACGAGGAAGTAATTGTTGATTTTAAAAAGTACCTTTCTTATTCTACAAAAGGACCATAAGCTAGACCATACGCGGTAAGCAGTTTTCATTTGTCAAGCAAAAACCCCTCACCAAAAGTACTTGTATTATATAATCGTGTTTATTAACCTTGAATAATTGATGTTGATAGTACAATATATAAGTAATTAACAGCTATGTTCAGGAGACGATTTTGTAGTCCACAAGCACTGACAAGATATTAATCTAAAATATAAAAAATCACTAAATGAAAATTTAATTGATATATATTGTAGTTTGCTATTTTGCTTAGCCTTCATATACGACATAAAGCATTCAAATGTAAATATTTTATTCATTTCAGCCTGCTTTACCTGTGTAAAGGAACCTTGTTCGTGTGAATGCCGACAATGACTAAGAACACGAAAATCCTTTACGACAGTCTATTGTGAACAGTTAGAGGTGAATATAAATTAATTCTTTATTGAAAAAACTGTTATAAATTTGTCAAGTCAAATAAGAAAAATAGCAAAGAAAACCGACCGAACAATAAACAAAAACACAAAAACAGAGAATATCCCGAACCTAATGAAAAACCATGGGTGCACTCAGGTGCTCCGGACGAGTAAGCAGTGCTTGCCTCTAATTAGATATCCCTTCGAGTTACTCATTGTCATGTCCAGGGAAAAGTCAAATCCAGGAATAGTAAACACTACCTTTGACTCCATACTGATTAATCAAATTAAATTATGCATCTTTTTGAAAAGATCACTTTTTCTGTCATATATTTTTTAATGTTCATTTTGTGTATGTTTTGTTAAATTCATTGAAAAATGAGACCATTATTTACGTATATAACATAAATTATATTTGTTAGATTATTTAGCTAGTTGCTCTTAAATTTTACTGAAAAAAACGTTACATATCAATAAAATGATGCTTTCTTGCTGCTTGCTACTAAAATTTTTTCATTATTAAATATCGCTGCAACATATTACTCTCTGGGGTGTTAAGCTGATAAACATTAAGTGTTAAACATTAAGCTGAGAGGTTGTCGTCGGTATAACACTTGAATTCACTAAATACTCTATCCTCCAGGAAAATACTGAAATATTTTTAAAGGTGCAAGAATACATTTTAAAAAGCATTTTTTTTTTGTTTTGCATATTCATACTTAATGTACTCCAGGACTTTGTCGTAAACTGATATGTTTTATCATTTTTATAAGCTTTGTAGCATGTTTCCGAATCCTTGTCTGTATTTTCTTGTAAATATACTGATATGAAAAGAAATAAAAATATGTTTAAACTAGAACAGAAACATTGACTACTGTGGTGGCGACACCCTCGTGGGTACCAATGGAACAAGACAGTGAGATTGACATAGTAGTTATAATCAAACATCAAAAATAAAATTAAACGCGTGTTTCGATATTTAGCATATCCAAGAAAAACATATGTTGGATGTCACGCAATTCAACACTTAATAAAACTTTAGTTTTTAACTGCTAGGTTTAATAAATTTTGTATTTTAAGAGAAAAAACAATACGTTGAAGGTCATTAGATCTAAACAAATAAGGATGTTATATTTTCTCTATTCTTTTGTGCTAATATTTCCTCTGTTAGGTCAACTAAGTTCAACTGGACAAAGATTTTGTTGTGTGTGTAGGAAGGAACTTGAAGGTAAAGTATTATTCATTTTTCGCTGTTTGTAAATCTATAGTCCCTCAGCGATGTAATAATATCAGCATAACATCAGCATATTAATTCCGTTCCGTAAAATATTCAAAAGTCAATCATCTAATATCTTTTTAAAGATAAGTTGGAATTTAAGAACTTTCTTATTCTGAAGAACACAAATCTTATTAATTTTTTGCTGAGGTTTATACCGGTGTGTATACTATAAAACACAGTGGACTATAACATTTGACTGATTTTTCCATAAAAACTGTCGGTGCAAAATGTATCTTCCATAGACACAATGTCAACAAATATTCACAGAAGGGATATGATTTATATTATTTATTTTCAGATTCAAATACCAAACATCCAGTTGCTTTCTTTGCATATTTAAGTCATGATATTAGTACCAAATCAAATATTCGCAACGCTATAATAGTATATGATACTGTCGATCTGAACGTCGGTGACGGATATAATAAGAACACCGGTACATTCACAGCACCCAAAGACGGACTTTACCTGATTCATGCGACTACGTGTGTTTTCTTCAAATCCTATGCTGTCGTGGAGTTGATGTTAAACGGAGCAGTTAAAAACATAGGAATACCGGACTCTGCGGCACTGGTAATATCCTGTTTAGAGGTCAGTCGACATTGGTAACACCTCTAATTATGAAGAAGGGAGATGTGGTCTGTGTGAGAGTCGGTATTTTAAATGGAGGAGACTACATTGAAAGTAGTCAGTATACCAGAACCAGTTTTTCTGGAGTTAAAATTAACTAGTTTTATCTAATCATTTATGATTGTTATAGTAACCAACTAATCAATAAAATAATATTCCAGTGTTAATCAACATTTTCTGATGACTAATTTTTTTACACTCCTTGTTATGGATGTTTACCAGTTACCTTGCTCTTGGCATGAATACAGCTTACACATTACTTTATTTATACAAGATTGGTGTATTATTAAACGCTGTAAATGTCTGAAATATTCTTGCAAGATATTGTCATTACGGAGTCATCTCCCTTACCAAGGAAAACATTATCCCGTAAATTTTAAAATAAGATAGAGGAAAACCAACGGGTGGTAACTGTTAAGATACTGATGGGACAACTCTGCTACGTTTGGTCAAGTTAAGAAATATACGAAACTGGTAATAGTAAAAACCTACAAATCTTACGCCTTAAACAGTAGTCTTCATAATTAGTCAGCCTGGAACATGACCTTCAAAATGGTCTCTCGAGGTCAAATTTTATCAGAGACTTTGAGCGTAAACGTAACGTGAAATCATCAGCCATTTGTGTCTCGTCAAGACGCGATTTTGTCGGATTTTGACGACTTCTTTAATGGCATACCACCCATGGACAGATTCGGTAAAGGCACTGTGGGTCAAATCATTTTAACCACATGTCGTTTACTTTGGTTCTTCACTATAGGTGTCAAGGTCTGATTCCCGTCAACCATTTGTGTCAACCATCTTTTATTTAGCGAAAAGAACAAGTAAAAGAAATGTTACTTTCGGAATTGAATATTCATTTCCAGTTTCATAATTTCCTTAGCAAACATATAGTTTTAGGTTCAAGACAACATTCACTGATAAAAAATTTACCTCTGCTTTTGAACATTGTGTACCTTGTCCGGAGCACCTGAGTGCACCCATGGTTTTTATTGGGTTCGGGTAACTCTCTTTCTGTGTTTTGTGTTTTTGGTTTTTGTGTTGTGTTTGTCTATATCCGGATTTGTAACTGTCCCTTGGCTTTTGGCTCTTGTTGTTCGGTCGATTTTCTTTGCTATTTTGCTATTTTCTTTTTCATTTTAAAAGTCACTTAAGGTTTTTAACAGTGCATATTTTCAAAAAAAGATCTGTTACATATATTTTTGTGTTCAGGACTAAAATTTCTTGGGAAGATATTCGGTTTTATAGTCTTTACTATTCATTTTCGGGTTTTGGACAACATAGACTGTCAGAAAAGTTTGCTCACGTGCAGCCAGCTCTATACTGATGGTATATAATGTTCCTGATTCTTCCATATATAAAGCACAAATTAATAACGCGAGATATAAAATGGCCTACAATTCGTCTGTTTCATTTAGCACTGTTCAAACTTCAGCTAACGTCTTGTAGATGAAGCAACGTTTCGGCAACAATTTAAAGTATATACCATAACACAATATTACTTGAATTGTTCATCACATTATAATATTAGCGCTATTTCTTACCATTTTTATAGTATCTATTAAGATATCAGTCAGATTAATATACATATCTACCTTTTATGCCGCTGTGTGTTCTGTGTCTGGAGTTTTACATGTTTCCCGTATCGGCAAGTAACGGATTGAAAACACACGTCTATAGGAGTTGCTAGAATATTATATAGAAATTCAGGCCAGGAATCATTATGTGTGGCGTGTTTGGATAGCGACACATGACTTGCAGGTGAAGGATCCTGTTTGTGTTTGTCTTAAAACTTAAAACTCTAAACTTTAGACAATCAATGAGTTCAACATTAAAAAAGTTTTAAATGAAAGCAAATCTGCCCTATTTCCAGTAACATTTACAATATTTATTTATTCAAATTACCTTGCCTTACAGAAAATTAGAAGCGAAAAAACATTTACTTTAAATATGGAATAATGTTTAACAACTCGTATATCACATTATATCACATTTAATTCAGTGAGGTAGTTTAAATTTTTTATTTACACGGTAGAGTCGATAGCTTATTGCTTACTTAAAAGTTTACATACATGTATTGTGTACAATGAAGTTTTCTACCTTTTAAATGAATGTCAACTTCCTGTTCATTCATAGCAGGAGAAATGAAGAGTTGAAAAATCAAAGGCAATCGATGTCCATAGTGAGGTTTTTCAACATGATAATGCCAGACCGCACACTGCAAGAATCGTTGACTTTTTGGAGCAGCAGAACTTAAATGTTATGCGTTTGCCTTCACGGTAACTAGATCTAAATCCGATTGAGCATATGTAGGGTAAAGTCGACAGCAGCATAAGTAAACGTCAGCCACCGCCTCAAACACTGCAGGAATTACAGCATGCACTTCAGGTTAAATGGCAAAGATTTCCGTGGTCTCGAGTACAGCGATTAATTCATTCTTTGATCAGGTGTATAAGAGCTGTTCTGCAGGCAAACGGAGGATATAACAGTTGTTCTGCAAAATATAGCATACCGATAGACAACATTAACATTTATGGTAAAAGTGACCCTTTGACAACATTTGTGCCAAAAAATGTTAGTGTTTTATGTGTTTTAGTTCTGTTGTAATTTTTAATTGAAATTTATGAAGTAAACCATAATTTTTCTTATGTTGCGTTTCTTTTAGAGAGAGACTAATTTTGATATTTCCATTCCAGTCTATACATGGTTGTTATTCTTTTTCATAATAACTACTGTTACATTTAATCCATTATAACATTATGTTTTTTGTGAATGCTGCGAAGTGTCAGAGGATCTCTTTGCAATGTCATAATCTCTACTTCTCTTTTACCAGTTTTTTGCTAAAGAAGAATCTTACACGACGGATGCAACACGTGAAACAGAAATTACTTGCCCTTACAGAGCATGTGCGTTTAACTCAGCTTTTTGTATCGTTTATATTGCATAACATTTTATTATTTTTTATTCTCCGTTTTCGCAAAATATCAATCAAACCGACAGAATAACATGAGCCAAAAGTCAAGGGGCAATTGCAAATTTGCACAATATGAAAAACCAAAAACACAATGTACGTAAGTCGACCTAATAAAAACCATGGATGCACCCAGAGTAAGCAGCACCTGCCTTTATTAGACACTTGTCTTGTCTAGAGAACTGTCCGAAATATTAAATATTTAAGACTTCCTATCATTAAGCGACATGTCTGATCGTATTTGTGAGATGGATATTTTACAATAATGATCAATTAAACCAACTTGTGGAAGTATAACATAAACTAATGTACATTAGCTTCATAGTGAACAGCCGTGTCGCATCTAGAAAATCGCAGCACAGATCCAAAATCTAGACTAACATATAAACTGTGATGTGTAAACACCATACGCCGGAGTTTCTGAATTGTTAAAAGGGAAGTTTACAATTGGAAAATTAAAGTCATTACATATTTTGAAGAATCTAGTGTGTAGGCCGACCTAAGAGTACCACTTAAGGATGGTTACAAGTGGGAAACGGTATACCTTATGGATGCAATGACAATATAGAAAGTATGTGTAATTGATCCAGCCCGGATGCAATGATGTGAATCTGATGAATATCCTGAACATCTGTTCTAGATGGAAACGCAGCTTTTGATATCGCCCTATAGGTAAAAATTACATTCGGTCAAAATTGTATTCTATTTCTATACTGAATAACTTGTACAAGGAAAGTCTAGAAACTTTTGTTATGGACCCTTTCTTCCTCCTTATTTCAAGGATAAAAGTATCCCTTTCATTTGTTATACCTATTTCTCAACAATTGCACCGACATTATTTAACTACAAACACATATTTCGTTATTTCCAATTTTTTGTAAAAAGCAACCGATTATTGCTGTAAACAATCCCGTCAAATAAATTCCCACATTATTACCAGAGACCGCAACATCGTCGATAATGACTTACTTCAAGAGGGACATATCACAACTTATACGTTATGCTAGATCCTGTGATCGGTATTCAGATTATATAGACCGGTCACTGCCGTTGACTACTAAGCTATTCAAACGTTGTTGTGCCTATTTTGATGTTATCCATTCAGAAGTTCTATAGTCGTCATCATAATTTAATGGGTCGTTATGGCAAATCCAAAACTCAAATACGATCTAACATTTTAACCGAGTAATAGATAATATTTCCTATTTAACCTTTTTTAAATACATGACAACGAGTAACTTGACGCTTGTCTAATTACAGGAAGGCACTGTTTACTCGTTTGGAGCACCTGAGTGCATCCATTGTTTTTATTAGTTTTGGGTTACTCACCTTCAGGTTTTGTGTTTCTGGTTTTTGTTTTGTGTTGTACATGTTTGTCTAGATCCGGATTTGTCATTGTTCTTGACTTTTGGCTTTTGTTGTTCGATCGGTTTCTTTGTTTTTTTCCTTGAACAAATGGATATTCCCGATGAACACTACTTTAAGGATGTTACATGGTCGGTTGTGTTTAAGATAAAAACGGTTGAAACTTCATATCTAAAGAGAGACTAAACAAACAGGATTATACACTTTAAAAATGGTTATTAATACCTTCAGATCAACACCTTATTCAGTCTACAGAACTAATTCTCAACTTGCGGACAGTATTATTTGTCATTAAATTTTTATTTCAAAATAATTACTGACAACGACATTCCTGATCGGTGTATTATAATGCTGAAATAGATCTCTTTAACCATATACATTATTCTAATATTACAATGGATACGTTGTCTTTGTCAACATCGGTGTCCACAAAAAACCTAAGCAAATTTGGCATTTTAAAAACCCAGACAAATATATAAAGTAATTTTAATCATACCTGAATCTAAATGATATATTTATACGATCGTAAAGAAATAGTTAATACCGAAAGAGAAAAGACGTAGAAGAAACAACTTAATAATTTCCAGTATGACAATTCTTCATTCCGTTTTGCTTGTGGCGCTGTTCTTCACATATTTTAATACCAACAATGTTAAAGCAAAACGCGGTAAGTGATAGTTACCTTTAGATGTTATCTGATTACCATGCATGCAAAATTATTATTTTAGTAATGTCCACTATATAAAGCGCTGTTTTACTTATTCCATATTTGGTATATATCCATTATATTTCTTGATATCAAAAATGTTATTTCTTGATTTAAGAAAATATTCTTTTTTTATATTAGAACATTACCTACAATTCTTTCAAAATTCAATTGTATGATATAAAGCAATCAGTTTCTGAAGTCAGATAATAGAATTTACTGACACCAAAAACCACTGACTATTTTCTTATATCAAGAAATATATTTTCTGATCTACAGATCCAAATTTCATACAAAATCAAATTAATGAAATCAGAAATAATATTTCTAGAATTGATTTGAATATTTTATAAACTTGGCAATACTTTGGATAACAAATATAGCTTATTCTTCAGGGTATTTATCGTGAATGAAGCGTGGCGTCTCATATCAAATTATTCACTTAGATATTCGGTCGGTCTTTACGTATTGTAACATGATACAATACTCAACAAGAGGGCTCATCATCTCCAATCTCAAGAGGACTTATTGACAAGCCACGTGGAATGATCCCTGCGAACCAGCAACAATTCCCACGTTAAATTTAATAACTGTCGTCGTCCGTTACAACTAATGCATTAATCTGAAGGATTTTAACACAAACATTATCCGTTAAAGACAATAGATCACAAAATTTAGTAATGGTATTTTTAGTATTTGATAGTTACAATTATCATTAGGAATCATCACGGATCAGGTTTAGAAGGATTAAACAAACCGACCGCCTCGTTTTTACTACTTATAAACTTGGTCCGTCTAGACAAGATGCTCGTCAAGCAACTATTCAGTAAACCAGTATGAAACTCCTTCATTGCATTGTTCGCTTTTTTGCTCGTTCAGGTCTACTAGCAAAGCTAATCCTCAAAGATGAAAGTGTGTATGTCTACTTTGTTTCCAACAATTAAATTAATTCACAATATTCTAGTTGACTGTCATCTGTTGTTTATATAAATATAATTAATAGTCTGAAAAATTTGTTTAAGAAATTCCTTTCGTTTGCAATAAAGATTCCAATTAGTTGTGAACGAAATTTGGCATGATTTTTTATTAATCACAAGTATAAGATTTTTCTTGAAAGTCTATAATAAAAATAGTTTCATTCGTTTCATTTACTGTAAACTGGCCATGTGTATCACCAGACTCTTTGTGCTGTTGTGACAGGGTTGGTGGCAGGTCAGAACTCAGAAATATTTTACCTTAATAAGATCGTATTATTGTTTTTATTTTCTAAATGTCAAGGAGACAGGCACATGCTTGACAAGTTATATTATAAATCACTAATAACACATTTTTGAAACAATATTTTCAATTATTGCAAATATATTCATTAAAAAATATCAGTTTGCAAGAAGATTGCCATTTAATTAAAAAAAACATGTTATCCGTTCAAAAGTTTTAGACATAAGTATAACCCAAAAGCCGTCCGTTTTTAACTTTTCGCAAATTATAGACTCTCATGCGAATTTCATTCTGATATAAACTAATGGAATAGAAAGTTTATACATGTATGCCGCTGTTACGCTGCATTTATTGTAAATATTTGTTTTACATTAATAGAATTATTTGTATTTTCGATACAATATGAACTTGTTTATTTATCCGATTCATGTACGCGTTTGTAACACTAAAATAATGTCGACAACAGTGGATGCGTCTGCTGCAAAAAGATTTGCTACGATAAACGATATATTCATTTGATAAAACAGTTACACATGTTCGGACTTTGATAAAGGTCGCTATCGGTATTTCTCCAACCTCAAAAATGTATATTCACTTGCCTATCGGTTCTGTGATTATAAAATTTCTCTGGTTCAGAAATACCAATAGCGACCGATATCAAAGTCAGTAGTTGTATTATACCTTTACAGATACGTGACTTGCATATTGGCTGTTATTTGTGCGAGGCTAGACATTTTGGAATCTCGCGAAGTCGACGTACAATATACCTGGACAATGATCAGCAAACTTGAAAAACTTTACGCAATTATCCATTAGTTTACAAACCAGTCAAATCAATCATGGGTTTTCTCCGGGTAATCCGGCTTCCTCGCCAATAAAAACTGGACGCCATGATATAGCTGAAAAATTGCTGAAATGGCGTTAAAAATCATTCAAACAAACCAAAAAACCAATCAATCATCCTGACAAATCCAATATAGATCCAAACCTCGGTCAATATGAAAGTAAAAAACTAGACACAATTATACCTTTTTGAATAACCAGTTCACTATGGCATATAGATTAGTCAATCAAGCATTTAAGATGGGTAAATGTCATATTAGCGTACTTATGTGTTGTGTGTTGTACAGATTTAATCATATATTAAAACTTATATACTATTGTAAGTGAATAATAATATATAATATGATATTTTCATTATGTAGGATAAACGTCGTTAAGGGCTGTGCGTCAAAATACAATTACATTGCCAATCTTATAAAAATTAAATCTTTCACAAGCTCCCCTTTTTCGTCATTATCGCAGTGAAGAGCGACAATAACAAAAAGGGGGGAGCTAGTGAAATTTTAATTTTAATTAGATTGTTACATTGTTGGTATATTTCTTTTCTCTTCTTTTTAGTTGCTGCTTTCCTTTTTTTTAAATTTTGCTTTGTGTACAATGTGGGCATTCTAAGTCCATAATAGTATTTATTCATCTATAAGATATCTTATACTGTATAACATTTTTAATAAGTCGCAGTGACTAGTATCAAACGTTTTAATAAAACAGCCTGCTGTATCTGTGTACGAGAACCCTGCCCTTGTGAATGCCCATCACCAGAAAACAAGGACGATGTCATTACAAATCCCTGGTTAAGACATAAACGCAATACAGTTTAAAGACACCGCCGTAGAAATTAATTTTCCCGTTATATATTTATCCTAATTTTTTTGTAGTTTTGCCTAATTGGTCTTTATAATCTACTAAATGTTAAATGTTACTAAACATGGGTCTAATGTAGTTGATCTTTATCTTCAGTTGTTTTTTTCTAATTTGTCAATGTGTGAAGCGTAGAAAGTTTCTTGAATGATCAAAGGTGTATTTATAAATCATTGTTGATTTTGAACTGAACATCGATCAAAATTGGAAAACAAGTGCTATTATTTTGAAAATAAGGAATTAAATGCTTCAATAAAGTAACTGTTATTTAAAGACACTTTTTTACCCTTTTCTGTTTTGAGTGACTAACATTAGGATTCTGTTCATGTAAAACGAATGGATTAAATCGGAGATGATATAATTTTAAGGCCTTCAATAATGTCCAATGTTCTCGTTAGAGATTATTTTTTATGTCATGTCATTTCCTTATAAAAAAATAATAACTAAAAATTAATGCAGGCTTCAGATAGATGTGGCATAACATTCTGGACAATGTTCTCACAAAATATATTAAATTATCATAATTAGTTAAGATAAATATATTTGTGAGTATCACAATATTTACAATAATTATTACATTGTATTTGACATTACTTGTAGGTATATTTTTAATTTCAACAACATTCTGATTGGTTGCATTATAATATTTAACAGGATAGTGTGTTCCAAATATATTACACAAAACGTAATGTTAAGTTTCGCATGTTCCAACACAAACCAGACAGAATTCACTTTGACCGGTCGTCGACACAGGCAAGAAACATGATTGATTTGTTATTACCGTCTCATCATCTGATCTACAAAGTGAACTAATTTCTAATATGAAATGTTCTGGTTTATGGTTAAATATCAATGAATAACCTCCTTATTATATTTTCTAAAAGATCAAAATAACGTGAACCCAAATAAATCAACTGGCATTACAGCTTTAAAATATTACTTGATTCAAAAGAGGATTGTGCAAGAAAATGTGCAAAACAAGAAGATCAAGAGGTTGATACCTTTTTTGAGTGTGCAAAATCTTTAAGTCCAAATAAGAACCTCGATAAATACAAAAGCATTACCATTTTTCCGTTAATAGTCGATTTCTGGTACAGATAACCCAGAACAAATGAGCTGATGCACGCACATCTGTACTCGATGAGTCATCCCATAAAACACATGAAATAACCACGTTCTTCATTAACGATTTTGTAACGAGCATTCTGATTGGATGTCGAAGTCAATGGAGTCTTACAACAATAGTGAGTCAATACGATTTCGTTTTGGAAAAGTCCGTGTAATCGTAAATTTTTTGCTCCTTCTGCTGCGCTATACTCGCGAAAGGGACATCATAAACTTTCTATCAGTGTTGGAAGAGCACACGGTCTCTCCCAAACTCAATTCCAACAACATAATAGTCTTCAGAAATCTTTATGCTGCTAATTAATGTCCGATATTCTTGACAAATGTTGTTGTGCCAGCATTTAAGGCCCCTGACAACACATTTTTATCTGCAAAAACCGTTATATGGAGTGTTTAATAAATTAAAACATTGTGCAATCCTTCTTACACATCCACGAAGCTTTTGAAAGAGATTATTGAAAATCACATATTGGTTTTGGCATTCTTTGGTATCCATATCAGAGGCGAAAATTGTAATCTCTCTTACTTATATTAGATTCCATGACTTCGAAACAAATATACAAAAAACATTTAACAGCAAGATCGTATGTGTACTACCGAACCTCTATTAAAACTTCTTACTATTACAATATATTTAAACAGCAATACAAACGGGCCTCTAATAATACAATGACACTTACTATTCCAGGAGGGCATAAATGAAATTTGGATAGGCCTAGATCTCTCTACAAATGTGACAGTATTAAAACTCTTGCTTTTTCGGCTTAGAGAAGTCGAAAAAAAGTTGAATGGGATACATGTAATATAAATTCCTAATTATACATGAGATAACTTTATTTGCCATCAACGCCTCTAAATCATATCATAAATGAAATTTGAAATCAATCAAATGTAGACTTTCTTATTAACAACATATTTGTCATCTTTGGATTGTGGTTGTTGTTTTACGTTTTTTCTTAGTGTAGTGTGTCTTTGTTGTTTTGGGGAATATTTCACTGTCTGTGTGGGTCGTTTTGTTCTTGTTGATCTAGCATTTTGGCTACCTTTGCCATCCTTAAATCTTAAACCACAGTTTCAATGCAGTAAATTTAAACAATTACTACATTAATGAATTGGTCAATAATTTTTTAGTGTCACAGAAAAGTGACCAAACTACTAGACTAACATTTAATTGTTATTAAAGATACAAAAATCTACTCAGGGAACTCGTCAAACTTTTGATATGGCCTAACAACCTGCATGAATCACAACTGGTGCTATTTAGGCATGCTCTTAGGTCAAAATAATAAAACCACGTAGTAGAAAAAAGTATAAACAACAAAATAAAAAAAAGTATAAGTAAAATGACAGAAATCAACCATTAAGATAAAGACGATATACAACATTTTCTTGTTTACAATGAAGGAAAACATAATTTACTTTAAACATCATTTCTGTAAGTGGTTACTTTGAAATTGTCTACGTAAGCTACTCTTGACTAGTCGTCTATTAAAACGGGTTTTAACATGACTTTAAGATCTTATGTAATGTATATTTTAGTTATTTCTTTACTTCGTATCTCTTTATTGCGCAGTGAGTGAAGCTAGCTAATGTCTCTTTCAAATGTTCCCTGTTCCTTAATCATTAGAACGCTTGACTTGCTGATCAGTAACATAATGGTCATGTTTGGTGTACATGTTCTTCAAAAGGCCGTTGGCATTCCAATTGGTGCCAAGTCTTGCTCTCTTGTTCCTCTATATGGTGTTTGCAGACAGAAAATCTCCTAAACAATGGGTTCACGGTGCTGCCATTCCAAGATGGATTTTTAAAAATGACTTTCGATCTATAAATCCACAAACAGGAGAGATGCATAAACACAAACAATCTATCTGTATGTTTTTGGTCACTATCTAGTTAGGTTAATAGCTATTTGACTCTAAAATCGGATTGAAATATATGCTAATAAGTTTTGTAACTTGCCGTAAAACCACTGGCAATAAAAGAAACATACCTTGACTGAAACAATTATAATTATATTTTTGCATGTCTCTTTTATTGCAATAATTCCACATTTGCCTACACCCCCCCCCCCTACCACCCATCCGAAACATTACTTGACTAAAACAATTATTCTATATTTTTGTATGTCTTTATTTACCAATAATACGACATTTATAAGTGTTTTATCATAATATGGAACAAGATTTTTTGTCGTGATGTATATAATACAGTTGCTTACATAAGGGTCATTTTAGAACAAACACGATATATCTCATTTGATTGATTTCTCACTTGAACAGTCGAGACGAAAAATGATTAATGCTACATGGCTATCACCTGGTATACAAAGTATATATAACATCTTTCAGAAGACAGAGTTATTAAAACTTAAGGGACATTTCAATGGTATATAAATAATTTCAAGAATGAAACTTATTCCATCTATCCTGGTGTTAGTCTTATTTAGTGTATTGTTGAATGTCAACAATGTAAATTCACAACGGGGTAAGTTATATTTATATGCTTTATATGAATGTTTGTAAACGTCGCCTCTAAGGCTGAACAAAAGAATGTATAGTGATTTGGCTCAATTTAATAAAATAAGATTCATTTAAACATAATTGTTTTAAATGTTTACATTTGAAAGAAAAATCGTTGTGTTATTATATAAAACTTATATTATTATATACATACTGCCTGCAGTTAAGAGTGGTATATTAAATTATTTTACGAATGAAGAATATCGCCTGAGACGAAGTCGAGGGTGGTATTCTTTTCTGAGTGTGATCTTTAAATGTGTTATAATCTACTGAATACTGTATAAACTACACGAGGTTTTTTGAGTCCTTATTCGCCAATTAGGCTGCAATATCATCCTCGTTGATGATTAAGAATTACATTTTGTCGTCTGATAAAAGTTTTGCTGGGCGGAGATAACTTTCAATAAAAACAGAACTGCGCAGCGAAAAAGGAATTATCTTTTTGCGGTTTGAGCGGGTGGTATTCAGCTGAGGGTGGTATTTTTGACAGAAGGGTGATACTCATCACAGACGGGTGGTATTCGTAGGAAGTTTACCAGGAAATTGGGTATAAGTTCAAGATTATACTGGAATAATACAAACTTTTTAACCAATGACATGTCTAGAAATTTGTATGAAGTATAATACTGCGTTTTATATTGTTGTGTCTATAAAAAGTAAAAGTCAACGCATCGTGTTGGAGGTTTTTTACGTGAAAAATGAAAACTAAAACTGCTTTCCGTATTCTCCTTTTGTATATCAAAAAGGTGCAAAATAAAAGCAACAATTATTTTTCAGTTTGTCAGCGTTTGAAAAGCGTTGGGTTGTTTTTATTTTTCCTTTTGATAGGGAAATTTTCCATTTAATTTTGCTCTGAAATTACAATGAATATATAAGCTAAGAGCACTCGATTGTTATTTGCCTGAAACCCCCATTGGGTAATTAATACACTTGAGTTGCTATTGTGTGTACATTTGGTGTACAAAGTTGTATGGAATTTTGTTATGCATACTGAAGATGAACTTTAATCAAGTTTTTGGTTTTGTAGTGCTTGCGGCTTGTTACATATGCCTTGTGTCATTCCAGGCTGCTGTGTCTGTATAAGAGCACCGTGCCCATGTGCATGCCAGCCGTGGCCGTGGCATAGAAGACGAGGACCGGGAAGGATTCATTTGCCATGGTACAGATTTAAACGAAATGCAGTTTAAGGACATCCATGTAGAAAACAAAATTCTATGTGAACGATAAATATATAGTGATAAATTTAAAGACCTATGACTGTTTAATAATGTATAAAATCACCTAACAGCACACATGGCATTTATAGTGTTCGGAATACTAACTGTCTGGTTTGTGTGGTTTGTTTTAATTTCTTTTCTTATAGTATATTTGTATGAAAGCCTATTTGTAATCGTCCCCCTTGTTTTTCACGTTCAACACAGCTATTTAAAAAAATACAAACCTTTAAATATAAGTAATCTATTAGTATATCTCATTTTTAGACTTACACCTCGAATATGACACCAACGGTTATTACTTAGCACAAGAATTTTACGACAAACGAGACGATTTTAATTTCAAAATTATAAATTTTCCTCACATATACAGCAATATTCCAGCTTCTCCTGCATACGGTGTCTATATTCCTGGATTTGACTATTCCTGGATTTGACTTTTACCTAGACAAGACAATGAGTAATTCGACGGGTGTCTAATTAGAGGCAGGCACTGCTTACCCGTCCGGAGAACCTGAGTGCACCTATGGTTTTATTGGGTTCGGGTAACTCTCCTTCTGTGTTTTATGTTTTTGATTTTTGTGTTGTGTTTGTATATATCCGGATTTGTAACTGTCCCTTGGTTTTTGGCTCTTGTTGTTCGGTCGGTTTTCTTTGCTACTTTCTTATTACCACTGGGTCGATGTCACTGCTGGTGGACAATTTGTCCCCGAGGACATCATCTGCCCAGTAGCTTTTTAGCATGATTTGATTTACAAGAAAATGTCAGATATGCTGGCTCGGACGTCGCCCAGGATAAAAAGGTCCGGAACTGATGGCACCAAAGACACGGTGTTGTCTTTGAAGGCAGGTGTCCAAACTAAATCGAATTTGACTTATGTTCAATCAGTTGATAGTCGATTCCAGTATAAAAATTCGGATCAAATTAACAATATTCGCCCATGTTCCGTCCAGTTACATGATATCTTTAACTATAAGGACGATGAACAACATTGCACCATAACTAAATATAAATCGAAGAAATGTAAAACTTGTAATATTTTAATAACAGAAACTAACTTTACAAGTAATTTAACAAACAAAACATATCACACGAGAAGTTTTGATGATCTGAATTGTAAATCAGAAAATATTGTCTACGCGTTAGAATGCAACATATGCGAACTTATTTATGTTGGAGAAACGAAAGGGCGACTCAACAAACGTATATGTGGACACCGTTCAGGAATTAATACCAACAAATTTCCTGCAGTATATCAACATTTCAATCAGCCAGACCACTCTATTCTGTCTATGAAGGTCCGCATCCTTGAAAAAACCTACCATCATTCTAACAATCCTGAATTAAGTACACCTCTACGTAGACAAAAAGAAGAATACTGGATCAGAAAATTAGGCACTGCAATACCATATGGGTGCAATGACAAAATCGATAGTATAGGTAACCTTTCCAGTCCTGGCTGTAGCAATGTGAATGTGATGGGCCTTTTTGAATCACAATCACAGACGACAACGTAGTCATGGTCATCGTCACTATACATCATCTTTGTTACATGATGTATCTATTAATGGCTTACTACCGTTTCTTCAAAAATCACTAAGACTTCATCATATTCGCACTAAATTGTACTCTGTTCCACTCAAACCACTACATTATCTTTACAAAGAATGTCTCCAGTCATCTGTAACAGACCCTTCGTCCACTCTGTATACATTAGTAGCTATTATTTTAGACATTGGAAAACACAGATTGTTCAAACCGGTTAACACACACAAAGATGAAGAAGAACCTCGTTCCTTTCTTTCTTTACTTTTTGCTAAAAAAGGCATAGAAGCTATCAATCTTGGTGATATCTTGCATCACAAGTCTGTTACTTCCAAAATTCCACCATACTTCAAAAACAAATCCATTCCTATCATATCTTATACCTATACTACCCCCATTGCACCCAGAATTTTCAATTACAAACGTGTATTGCACGATCTTTTGAACAAAGACTTCAAAGCCAAACCCCCCGACTGCTCTTGCCACAATACCGCATTCATATATAGTCCTTCAGGTCACGTGATAACTGGAGATCTTAATATTGTTGAAAATGAAAGACTCCGCAATATTTTGTCCAAAGGACCTAAGTACCGTGAACCTAAATCCATCAACTGGAATTATAACTTTAAATTATTGATGGATTCAATAGAGGACTATGCTAGAAAATGGGCAAAGCAAGAGGACCAGGAGGTTGATACTTTGTCCGACTGGGTAAAGGCCTTGAGGTCATTGATTCAAATAAGAATAAGTCGTTTAAGAAGGTCTATGAGTACTAAAGCGTCATCAATTTTCAGAAATCTTGATGCTCTTAAAACTTTGTCCGACATTCATGAAAAATATGTTGTTGTGTCAGCAGATAAGGCGCCTAACAACATCATTTTTATCTGCAAAAAACATTAAATAGAGTGTTTAATTAATGAGTTAGGCATTGACAGTTCACTAGGCACTCCTACTTACACATTTACTGCGCTTTCAAAACAGGAGATTATTGAAAATCACAAATCGGTATTGACATCCTTTGATCTCAAAATCAAAGTCGAAGATTGTGATCTCCCTTTATTGTATTGGATTCCTAAACTTCACAAAAATCCATACAAACAGCGTTTCATAGCAGGATCGTCTAAGTGTACTACCAAAACATTATCGCAACTCCTGACCACTATTTTAACAAAAGTAAAAACGGGACTTCAAAAATACAGTGACATTTTCTACTCCAGAAGTGGAATAAATGAAATGTGGATATTAAAAAATTCAAAATACCTGATAGACATCTTGAGGTCTGGATCTCTATCAAATTGTAACAGCATTAAAACATTTGATTTTTCGACACTCTATACGGCCATCCTTCATACGCTGCTTAAAACCAGGCTAAAAGATCTTATAAAACGCTGCTTTTTCAAGAAAAACGGAAATAGACGATATATATACCTGGTAATTAGTCATGACAGATCTTACTTCGTCATCAATGACTCCAAAGCTTATACTAAATATACTGAAGACCAAATCTGTCACATGTTAGATTTTCTCATTGACAACATATTCGTCATCTTTGGAGGACATGTTTTTCAACAGACTCTTGGTATTCCAATGGGTACTAATTGTGCTCCTCTCTTCGCCGACCTGTTTTTGTACTCCTATGAGGCTGAGTTCCTAGAAGGCCTACTGAAAAAGAAAGAAAAGACTCTGGCCCAGACTTTTAATTTCATATTCCGCTATATTGATGATGTTTTGTCCCTCAACAATGCTAAATTTGGTGACTATTTACATTCAATTTACCCTAGCGAGCTTGAATGAAAAAGACACCACCAATACACTAAGATCAGCCTCTTCTAGAAATAGACTCAGGAAAACTACAAACTAGACTCTACGACAAGCGTGATGACTTCAACTTTCCAATTGTCAACTTCCCGTTCATCGACAGCAAGATTCCAGCAGCTCCAGCGTATGGTGTGCACATTTCAAAACTTATACGTTATTCTAGATCGTTATTCAGATTTTCTAGACCGATCACTGTTGTTGACTGCTAAACTACTCAAACAAGGGTTTGTTGTACCTAGGTTGATGTTATCTCTACAGAAGTTCTATGGTCGGCACCACGACTTAATTGATCGTTATGGGAAATCAGTGTCTCAAATACGATCTGACATTTTCGCTGAGTCATAGTTAGTGTCTAATTAGAGGCAGGCACTGCTTACTCGTCCGGAGCACCTGAGTGCACCCATGGTTTTTATTGGTTTCGGGTTACTCTCTTTCTGTTTTTTATGTTTTTGATTTTTGTGTTGTGTTTGTCTATATCCGGATTTGTAACTGTCCCTTGGTTTTTGGCTCTTGTTGTTCGGTAGGTTTTCTTTTCTACTTTCTCAATTTATCTGGTATGCAAGAGCTTGCATCGAGTATACTGATTTTTGCAAACGTCACCTAATCCTTCGGGATAAACTTATAAACAAAGGCTACAATAAAAAGCGACTCGTCCACGCCTTTACTAAGTTTTACTATAGATACCACTTCCTTGTCGATAAATATTCTATCTCGTTTAAAAATTTAGTTGCAGATAGTTTCCCCAATTTTGAATTCAGTGTACAGTGAACGTGCAACGATGATTGTTTGATACACCTATTACTGACTAGTGGTATATGATGCCCATCTATTTTAATCAACTAACCAACTCACATTCTACAGCAGAGGAAGCGAGAGGTTTGCCATGTCATAAAACCTGGTTCATCCCACCATTTCTTTTGAAATGCCTGTACCAAGTCAGTATACCATTGCTGTAGTTGCTTTATGTTGGTTGTTGGTTCTGGAGTTTGCCGGGTTTTCGGGCTTTGATCTGTGGATTGTCTTTTTTGACAGTTTCATCGGTGTTCTGTATTTTGTTATTACCTTTATTTAGAACTATAATTTTTGTTTTCGTCAATTTTAATACTGTCCTTTCGTATGAAAAGCAGAATTAACGAAATTCAGACAACGTGGGTTTTTGTGTAAGTAATTAAAAAATATCATTGACAAGGAATGGTAAAACGGCCTATCTTTTGGCCCGAGAAATCGCCCTGTGCCATATCTGGTATCTGGTATCTCGTGTAGATTCCTCCGGTATCTTCGGAGCACCATGCAGCTAACAACAGTTGCATGTAGTATAATATATGAGTGGTGATAGTTACGTTTCCTACATTTTAAATCCACAAAAAAACGAGAAGGTTAATGTTCATAACGAATAAAAGTTCATGAATATTGTGAGATGATTATGTGCGTTGAATGCCCCCTGTCCTAATGCTGTGTAACTCATATACATGTATGGGGTTTCGGGAGAAAGCTTCAACCGAATACACAATATCACTATTTATTTCAAATAATCCGACATCTGGATGCGTACAATCCAGGATACATTGTAATATTTGTTTTGATCGGTAAAGATTCTGTCGGATGCCTCTACCCCATATTGTTTGCCTGTAATTGCCTTAGAGCAGAGAGGTGTTTTGTGCGTTTGCGTTGCAGTCAAACGGTATATCTTTTTGGCCTGACAAACCAACCGGTGTCCTGTTAAAACGGCCTATCTTCTTGATCTGACAAACCGCCCTGCGTCGTGGTTAAACGCCAATTTTCGTGGCCTGACCAACAGCCCTGTGTCATGGTGAAACCAACTATCTTCTTGGCCTGACCAACCGTACTGTGTCATGGTAAAACGGCATATCTTGGCTGAGAAACCGCTCGTGGCTTGATAAAAAGGTCCATCTTCTTGGCCTGAGAAACCGCCATGTGTCATATTAAAACGACCTACCTTCTTGGCCTGATAAACCGCCTGTGTCATTGTAAAACGGCCTATCTTCTTAGCCTGAGAAACCGCCCTGTCTCGTGGTAGAACGGATTATCTTCTTGGCTTGAGAAACCGCCCTGTGTCATGGTAAAAAGGTTTATATTCTTGGCCTGTTAAAATGGACTATCTTCTTGGCCTGACAAACTGCCTTGTGTCATGGTAAAACGATCTTCTTGGCCTAAATAATCGCCCTGTGTCATGGTCATGGTAAAAAGACCTGTATTATTAGCCTGACAAACGTACATGTGTCCTGTTAAAACGGCCTATCTTTTTTGCTTGACAAACGAACATGTGTCCTGTTTAAACGGCCTTTGACTTCTTTGTCTGAGAAACTACTCTGTGTCCTTGTAAAACGGCCTATCTTCTTGGTCTGAGAAACCGACCTGTGTCATTGTAAAACTGCCTATCTTCTTGGCATGTTAAACCGACCTGTGTCATAGTTAAACAGCCTATCTTCTTTGCATAGTTGAACCGCCCTGTGCCTTTTACGTTTGTCTTAATGCTAGGTTTGTTAAGATTGTTCTGGCTGGTGTATTGTAGTATCATGGAGTTGATCGCTAAAGTGTCTTGACATATTCTGCTGTTGTTCACATAACACAGCGTTAGACAGACTTCATACGCAAATAGAAATCATGTTACATTCCAAGAAAATGTTTTTGGAAAAGTTTATTATGTTGTGTGTTTCATGTTGTCTTCTTACTTTTACTTTCCACAGACGACTGTTATAGGACCAAGATGATAATATTAAGATGTCATGTGACCATAAGCTGCTCTGAATCCCGATTATAGTTGGGTAGTGGTATGAGGTTGTTGTCTTAACCTAAACTCTTTCATTAATGAAGTAGTGTTTAAGGTAATAAGTCTACCATTGATCACGTGCCTGTCAATACTGTGGTTATGGGTTTGAGTATTTATGCGGGCATGGTGTACTCGACTTCAATTATAATTGGTGTTAATCAACGTCTAATCAAGACTCGTCAGTGGCGCTCAAATCCAAACAATATTAAAAACATAATTGATTAAGATGATTAAGAAAACGAACGACACAGACGCCCAGAAAATCTTAATTTAATATTCATTTAGGTACGAATATTATAGTTTTAAACCAATATGGTGTATGATTTGTAAATGAAATAGAAATTGGGATTATAAAATACTATAAATGATATGATAAAGTTAAATAAGATATTGATTTTTTAAAATTATATTTAAAAATTTTGATGTAAAACAGTGGCGTAGCTAGGTTCTGATTGCAGTGCACGCAAAACGCACTGCATGTGATCCTTGTAGGGGGTCCAGCGGGGCTTCGCCCCTCCCCCCCCCCCAATTAGCTCCGCGGATATAGCATTTTAGAACTATAATTTAAGTGTATGGAAGCCTACTTTTCCAATGAGGGACCGGTCAATATTAATTGGGGGGTTGGGACCGGTGCATTTCAAATTATCAGGTTTTAAAAAGGCTATGTTCTATCTACTCAAAATACGAAAAAAATTGCTGTCCTACATCAGATGTGTTTTCAAAAAGTTGGTGTCCTATCTAGTGAATAATTGTATGGTTACAATTCAGTATTTATGTTTGTTAAAGAAATTGTGCGATTATAGTATATTGGTTTTTAATTAAAACGTCAGAAAAAATTGGGTAATTTCTGTTGTAATGAAAAAAACTGGCTGTCCTATCAATACTGAAAATTATAAAACTTGGAGCCCCACGTATATGCCAGCATAAAAAGGTATGTGTCTAATTGCATTTTGCACCGGTCCTACCACCCCAATAAATATTTATCAGTCCCTGAATTTGTCCTAGTCCAGAGCATTCCAAAACGTTTATTTCAATGCATTTTTATAATAATTTTTTTTGTAAGAATTTGCAATCTTCCATCCAGAGATGTTCCAATGATTTATTAAGGAATTAAAGAAAAAATTATATGAATCGCGCGAGTTTCCAAGAAAAAAATATTTTAAAAACGAAAAAGAAAATGATCGAAGTGAACGGACGATCAGATCAAAAACGCAATATATTCCGCAACAATGTGAAAGTTGGTGATATATTAAATTGCAAATAAAATGATGAATATATGCGGTTGAAAGTAGATATATTTTATTTTATTTAAGCATAATTTTTCTGCGTTTCGCATTGTCAACAAAAAAAAAATTAAAATTGCCGTTTCGTTTGTGCACGCAGATGCGTCGTTGCGTAATGGTAGCTACGCCACTGTAAAAACTACAAGTGAGAGTTATATTTCATTACTTGTAATTGATGGTGGCTCAAAACTAACCAAGCCTGTAATATTAAGGAGGATAAAAATAAACATTTACATTTCTATTTTTCTTTTTTGAAACTTCATTTCAATCCATCTACTGTTTACATCGTGACGTCGTAAAACTCATTGTAACGTTACGTCATTGCGCTTGTGCATTGCGATATATCGGGTAATATATCTTTTGACGTAATAAGGACGTCATTTTAGAATTGAATTAAGGATTGTTTTCAATTGCTGGTTAGATTATTGGAACGACTTTGGGTCGATTTACGCGGAATATTTACCGCGAATTAAGCGGTTTATGTTGCAGCGTAAATCGATCCAAAGTCGTTTATATCCAATAATCTAACCAACAATTGAAAACAAACCTTATATTTTAAATTCTATAGTAAAAATGAAGTAACAAGAACAAAATTTTACAAGTAATCAAATAATATTTGCAATTCACAATTTTAGTGTCGTCACTTGTTGTTTGCGGAAGAATTCATGTCAGGTCCACGTCATCAATACATCTTATTATGACGTCACAATCAGTCACGTGCTGAAAAACCAAGTTAGGTTATACGAAATAACCAACTTTGCTAATGTATTGAGTATTAAAACGAAATTAAAATATTGCAAAATAATCGCACAAAGAATAAACGAATGATTACAATGGTTTTAGATCCAAATATATGACTTTTATTGTCGGATCTAAAGTTATTTAATAGATTAAAATAAACACAAAGTTCTACTTTCTAATTATATTAAACTAATTCTATATACAAAAGTGAAAACATCAAGAGCATAAAATACAATCTCCAGATAGGCTACACGTGCATACTTAAATTGCCAATGTTATGCATATTCATAG
The DNA here is from genome assembly GCA_944474755.1 of Limnoperna fortunei. Classification (NCBI taxonomy): domain Eukaryota; kingdom Metazoa; phylum Mollusca; class Bivalvia; order Mytilida; family Modiolidae; genus Limnoperna; species Limnoperna fortunei. Next base: position 105,659,940 of record OX104113.1, on the reverse strand, counting down.
ATAAGCTTTAAAAAAATCATTACAAACTTCGAGTTAATGAGGAGGTGTGTCTTAACCATCCATGAACTATATGTCAGACTTAAATTTTCTTTTCAATAATACTTCATACCAAATATTAAAGTTGACTTCTTCCTTCATATCAGATGGGTTAAATATTAGGAAATGCCATGTTATTAACATTGTTAATTTACCTGTATAAAAAATAAGTATCCATATTTAATAGTAACCTTAATGTATGAGTTGTAATTTCAATTTTGTATTCAATTATTGTCATAGACCTTAACCATTTATTGTAGATGAGTTTGAGCCAATAAAATTATTTGTATTAAATTTTTATCATAGATTATCATACTAATCTTTAATTTCATCAACCAGTATGTAAAAATAGAGACATAACAATGGTGATAACTAATATTATACACATCATAAATATCGAATACACCCTTGCATTCATGTCATTTGATGAACGTGTTCAGGGACAATCCCTGACGTGTTAAGTTTGAACCGCTATTTTGTAGTCTATACACATGTACCCTTATTCGAAGAAACTACCCACATGCCTCATTGTGCAAAGAAATTAACTTCGGGCTTCAGTTCTCCTTCGATTGGAGGAAAATACATAGTGTCTTTCTCGCATTTCCCTTCCTTTTTCCTAGAAATGTTTCTTTGTCTAGTCGCCTTTGTGTTAGCGTTATTTCATAAAATCATTTGGTAAAGATGTGATTTCATAATATTTTTACCAGTTATCTATACAAGAAAATCATATATATATTTTTTTCTCAATTAATATAAGTCTGGAACTAATTAATGGAACGAAATTAACTTGCGTATCAGTAGAACCTCACTAAAGCGGAAAATTTCCCGTTTGGTTTCCAGATTTACAGCTATAATAGCTTATTTTTTCCGGCCTATTAAATAATTATAAATGAAAGAATGGTTGTGGTGATTAATAAGCTATACAGGAAATGAAGAAAAACACTGAGTGGGGAAAATAGTGTTTACAAGGGATTTGTTATCTGTAGTTGTTCACTGTAGGAGAGTTCACAACTGCAGCAGGTAGAAGGTTACATTAGTTATATGGAAAGAATGAGAGTTTGTAAATTTTTTTATGTATGAATATGTCTGGAGTCAAAACACACCCCCCCCAAAAAAAAAAAATCCCAAAAGAATTAGTTTTACACTTCAATGATTTCACTAAAGTTTGATCAGGTTCTTTGGAGATAATATTAGATAGTATTGAACTCTACTCAGTCTTCTTATTGGTTAATTTTATTTAATTTGCTCAGTATTTTTAGCCTTTGTGGTATTCATTATTTACATTCTTGATATTTTTGATAAACAAGGAAATTTTTAATAGCTTCTTGTCATATATTTAATATGTATTATTGAATACAATACAGATAAACCTATTGTCTTGACTTATTTTTTTCAAGTCTGTATCATATGAAATTTAACAAGTACTATCTTTACATAGATACCTGACCCAGTAAAAAATATATATTTAGTTAAGCATTGAACTTTGAATTTGTTGTACATGTATTTAAGAACGTTTATTGCTATTATGTATTGAAACTCACTGCCTAGATATAGAAATGAAGTTTTTCTGCAAGCAACAAAGCAGTTATACAATATTGTAAACAAATTGAATAATAGAACAATAGAATTTTTTTTAATAAAATGTTTATAGTTTAAAATTTACTGAATAAGAAAAGTATACTTTACAAGCCACAACTCTCTATCTATGTGTGTACTACAAAGGACGCCCAAGAACAATAATAATACATTTGATTTAATATCAACATGCATATAAAATGATTGTTAATTTGTATTTAATATAGAAATAAATTAAAATTTCTTCTCTTTGTCTTTTTTACACTCCAGAAAAGCCTGCACAAATCCAGCGTGTTAATACTTGTTTTAATTTGCGCTGTACTTCAAATAAAAAATATTTAACATTTTTGTACAAGTTGTTTGATATAAAATTTTACAAACTGCAGCTCATCTCTATCTTTCTTAATACTTAAATTGCACTATAAAATTATTTTATAAACGAACAGATGGCAAAATCTAATAATATTAGTACAAAATTTGAACGGTGAATTGCTAATTTAGCACCCTGTTCCGAACCCCTGCCTAATTGGTTTTTCCTGTTCCGAACCCCCGTCTATATTGGTTTTTAACTAATCAAGATACAGAATTACGATCACATGACTTGCTTTTTCGAGAGGGGAAGTGTCATGAGGTCCGACTGCATCGGAAAAAGAAAATACTAACAAAGTTAAATATAAAAATATGTTGTAAAGCAACTAATTAAATGAGATATATAAAATAAATAGATCGATATATGAAAGAGTTTTATTGAGCTCCTTTAAAAATTAGAATGATGAAACAACTTGTTTATATCTTTGTAATAAATGGCAAAAAATTAAATAAATCTTACCAGTACATGCTCTGTGTCAAAGAGCCAAATAAATCTTACCAGTACATGCTCTGTGTGTCAAAGAGCCAAATAAATCTTACCAGTACATGCTCTGTGTGTCAAAGAGCCAAATAAATCTTACCAGTACATGCTCTGTGTGTCAAAGAGCCAAATAAATCTTACCAGTACATGCTCTTTGTGTCAAAGAGCCAAATAAATCTTACCAGTACATGCTCTGTGTGTCAAAGAGCCAAATAAATCTTACCAGTACATGCTCAGTGTGTCAAAGAGCCAAATAAATCTTACCAGTACATGCTCTGTGTGTCAAAGAGCCAAATAAATCTTACCAGTACATGCTCTTTGTGTCAAAGAGCCAAATAAATCTTACCAGTACATGCTCTGTGTGTCAAAGAGCCAAATAAATCTTACCAGTACATGCTCAGTGTGTCAAAGAGCCAAATAAATCTTACCAGTACATGCTCTGTGTGTCAAAGAGCCAAATAAATCTTACCAGTACATGCTCTGTGTGTCAAAGACCCAAATAAATCTTACCAGTACATGCTCTGTGTGTCAAAGAGCCAAATGAATCTTACCAGTACATGCTCTGTGTGTCAAAGAGCCAAATAAATCTTAGCTCAAAGCATTAAGTATTCTAGAATTTGTTAGTTCTACCCCCCCCCCCCCCCCCATTATATTATAGACGCATTCTCTTGTGTTAATCATCTTCAAACAATGCGCTCCCTGATTAAATATCCTTTTGTTTTGTTGATGAGCAATCATTGTTCTTCATAAAGATACAAGGAACAGTAATATAAACAATGCCCCTCTTAAGTTACTGAATACATGCTTAAACAACTTCAAATTACATTCAAAAGATGTTTCAATCCTCTCAGAATCACAAATTTATCATAATTATGTTTTTTAATTTGTAATTTTCTCAATTAGAAAAACTGTAGTAAACCCAGATTCACCTACCTTATACATGTATTTAAAACTAGCATTTTTAATTGCTGCTGTAAAATACATTATTTTATTTAATCCTTGCTTTAAATAATATGAATGGGGGGGGGGGGGGGTTTGACAATGGGGCATTTTGACCTGCACCTGCAATCTGGAATTGAACATGTGGTTTTTTCTAGTTCTAGATATTGTCCGATGGTATGAGGTTTTGACCCTGTTTGCTCCAAACATCTTTCCCACCTGAGTCATTTAGCCCTGATACCTTTTCACTTTGGCTCATTTTGCCCTGTCAAAAATGTAATTGCTGTACGGTGTCGGGTCGTTTCGCCCCGACTACCTGTTCACCCTGAGTCGATTCGCTCGGGTCGTTTCGCACCTATAAAGTGAGTTGTTTCACCCTGGGTCTTTTCGCTGATGAGTTTTTATGAGGGGAAGCTATGGCTTCATGTCATTATGGATGCATTGAATGATTCATAAGGATTGCATCAACTTTTATCAGCATTATTGCTGTTGCAAGACGTTAAGAAAACACAAGTTTATTGATGAAATTAGCTCCTAGTGCTTGATACTTGCTGCAGTACTAAATTAATCAACTATGGAACTAACTTACTATTCCTGGTTTTTAAAAAAATTGTTTAAATTAAAAAAAAACCTTGTTCACTGCCCAAACAGTCATTAATATATAAACTTTTCTGTTCATATTCTCCACCTGTCATCCTATTAGTGTTTTGCCTAAAAGCAATTTATTTGTACAGTGATCTGATCTTTATGAGACAGAAATTTATACATTTCTTTAGAATTTACTGGAGTTTTGCAACAATATCATTTTTTTTAAAATTCAAATTCCTTCATAATGTGTAATTTCAATTTTTGATTAATTATTATAATTAAAGTGTTTAATGAAAATTTCATTGTAACCTTTAACCTTTTTATAAACTAACTGTGTAATTGATAAATGATCTGTTTAGCAATTCCAGTTATTAAGCTATACTGGTACTCATATGGGTATTCCGAGAATCCTCTGCCGTCCAAGGTCAAAAGCGTTGGACGGCAGAGGATTCTCAGACTATCATATGGGATGGGGGGTGGGGTGGCTCGACAAGTGGTTAAAGTAGTTAATTTTCTACTGACCTCTTGCCTTTCAACACTGTGGTTGTGGGTTTGAGTCTCACTCCCAGTAGGGTGTGCTGGACTCCAGTCAAGGTCAAGGATTGTCAGTTTTCCTATCCAAGGTCAGGTTTTCTAAGGGTACTCTAGATCCCTCCCTCCCCTATAAAAACTGGATGCCATGATATATCTGAAGAATTGCTGAAAGTGTCATTAAACACTATTCAAACAAACAAACAAACAAACAAACATTTGTGATGTTTTACAGAATGCTTATGAAACCACAGCTGATGACCAGCAACCTGGACAACTACATGTTCCTCATTGTGATGTTCTGAGTCGGGATTACATTTACATATCTAGCTTAAAGGAAACTTAGAAGATGTCATTTTACCTAACATAGAAAGTCTGCAGTTCAATTATTTGTATGTATATTTAGTTTTAATCTTGATACACATATCTATGTATATATAAATTAATATTGATGAAATAGTGTTATTTGATTAAACAAAAACATTTTCTAATGGTTGAATAAAAAAATTGTCATGTGTGCCCGTGGATACGCCCATCATGTGGCCATATTGATTTTTGTGTATTGGCTTCAAAAAGTCATATAATATATCATTCAGTAAATCCTTGTTAATAAAATTGTTCAAACTTGTTTATTGTTTTATTAAATTGTTTCAGTTTCCTTTACTTGTTTCATTTTTATATGCCCGTTGAAGACGTGTCATATTATGCAGGCAGGCAGCTTTCTAGAACAGTTGTTTTCCGATCTTCATGAATCTTGGGGTAAATGTTTATGGGCATAATATATCAACCAAGTTCAAAACCAGCCAAATCACTCCAGCCACTTCAGAGTTATGGCCCTTAATTTATACAAAAAATGGCAAATTCACCTAGGCCGCTCTTGAACTCAAAGAGTTGTTGTCCGATCTTCATGAAACTTGGAGAACATGTTTATGGGAATTATAATAGGAATGAATTATTTCTTAAATTTTTATAGACTTTTAATTAGAAATCCAATATCTTACACTAAACAATCTACTATCTCAATCCTTTGTAACAAAATCTGGGATGATCTTGACTTCAATCAAGAACTAAATTGCAAAATTATGCCTTGATATTTTTTTTAGGTTAACAAACCAATGGGAAGCTGTTGCTTCAGAATAGGAGTAATATTGACAGTCTTGACTGGAATCACCACATTCTATTGTAATACATGTAAGTCAATTGTCTTGTTATTAGATCACCTGCACCAAAGTTCCATGTGAGCTTTTGCTGTCCCTTTGTGTCTGTCATCAGTCGTCCATAAACTTTTTAGCCTCTAGTTTTTAATGTGAATACATTTTATGACCATAAGCAGATTAATGTATTGCCTTGTAATTTTGCTTTAAAAACAATGTGTACATATAAGTGGGGGGGGGGGGGGCGGTCTTTTTATATGTTTTGGGCATTTTTACAGGTGTGTTCTTTTTTTTAAAATAAAGCTACTGTTAACTGTTTTTCAACCATTAGCCATTATCTGTTTTCTTAAAAATTGACATTCTTGTTAACTGTTATGATAAAAATAAAAACCCTGTTAATAGTTTTGCCCTTCGATGAGATTCTGCTGTTTACTGTTTTCTCATGTAAATTGCTGTTATCATTATTTTAAATATATTGTTATCTGTTTTTGGAAAAATAAAAATTGTTTACCTGTTACCCCCTCTAACCCCCTCATGTAATTTATATCTATATTTAACATTTTTCAGCAAAATCTGCCTGTCAGCTGGAATACATGCAAGTCTCCTCATCAAAAGAACTGCACTGCTCAGATCACGGCTCAGATATAACAAATCATACTTGGCATTATAGAAAAACTGTGAACGAAAGTTGGAGCAACTTCTCTTTTCCTTTCTGTAATTGTGGGCCACCAGATTGTGAACAAAAAGAATGTGAGGTGAAAAATGGGCTACTACTACTGCGGTATGGTGAATCAGAATATGAGGGATTCTACAAATGTAGCTCACAGAATAACACAAAATGCTTTGAACTTAAAGTATATGGTGAGTTGTCATCATGTTGGTGTCAGAGCATTTTATTAGAATGGTAAGTTGTCGTCATGTTGGTGTCCGAGCATTATATTAGAATGGTGAGTGTCGTCATGTTGGTGTCCGAGCATTTTATTAGAATGGTGAGTTGTCATCATGTTGGTGTCCGAGCATTTTATTAGAATGGTGAGTGTCATCATGTTGGTGTCTAAGCATTTTATTAAAATGGTGAGTTGTCATATGTTGGTGTCTAAGCATTTTATTAGAATGGTGAGTTGTCGTCATGTTGGTGTCCGAGCATTTTTTTTAGAATGGTGAGTTGTCGTCATGTTGGTGTCTAAGCATTTTATTAGAATGGTGAGTTGTTGTCATGTTGGTGTCTAAGCATTTTATTAGAATGGTGAGTTGTCGTCATGTTGGTGTCCGAGCATTTTATTAGAATGGTGAGTTGTCGTCATGTTGGTGTCTAAGCATTTTATTAGAATGGTGAGTTGTCGTCATGTTGGTGTCCGAGCATTTTATTAGAATGGTGAGTTGTCGTCATGTTGGTGTCTAAGCATTTTATTAGAATGGTGAGTGTCGTCATGTTGGTGTCTAAGCATTTTATTAAAATGGTGACTTGTCATATGTTGGTGTCTAAGCATTTTATTAGAATGGTGAGTTGTCATCATGTTGGTGTCTAAGCATTTTATTAGAATGGTGAGTTGTCGTCATGTTGGTGTCCGAGCATTTTATTAGAATGGTGAGTTGTCGTCATGTTGGTGTCCGAGCATTTTATTAGAATGGTGAGTTGTCGTCATGTTGGTGTCTAAGCATTTTATTAGAATGGTGAGTTGTTGTCATGTTGGTGTCTAACCATTTTATTAGAATGGTGAGTTGTCGTCATGTTGGTGTCTAAGCATTTTATTAGAATGGTGAGTTGTCGTCATGTTGGTGTCTAAGCATTTTATTAGAATGGTGAGTTGTCGTCATGTTGGTGTCTAAGCATTTTATTAGAATGGTGAGTTGTCGTCATGTTGGTGTCTAAGCATTTTATTAGAATGGTGAGTTTTCGTCATGTAGGTGTCTAAGCATTTTATTAGAATGGTGAGTGTCATCATGTTGGTGTCTAAGCATTTTATTAGAATGGTGAGTTGTCGTCATGTTGGTGTCCGAGCATTTTATTAGAATGGTGAGTTGTCGTCATGTTGGTGTCTAAGCATTTTATTAAAATGGTGACTTGTCATATGTTGGTGTCTAAGCATTTTATTAGAATGGTGAGTTGTCGTCATGTTGGTGTCCGAGCATTATATTAGAATGGTGAGTTGTCGTCATGTTGGTCCGAGCATTTTATTAGAATGGTGAGTTGTCGTCATGTTGGTGTCTAAGCATTTTATTAGAATGGTGAGTTGTCGTCATGTTGGTGTCTAAGCATTTTATTAGAATGGTGAGTTGTCGTCATGTTGGTCCGAGCATTTTATTAGAATGGTGAGTTGTCGTCATGTTGGTGTCTAAGCATTTTATTAGAATGGTGAGTTGTCGTCATGTTGGTGTCCAAGCATTTTATTAGAATGGTGAGTTGTCGTCATGTTGGTGTCTAAGCATTTTATTAGAATGGTGAGTTGTCGTCATGTTGGTGTCTAAGCATTTTATTAGAATGGTGAGTTGTCGTCATGTTGGTGTCTAAGCATTTTATTAGAATGGTGAGTTGTCGTCATGTTGGTGTCTAAGCATTTTATTAGAATGGTGAGTTGTCGTCATGTTGGTGTCCAAGCATTTTATTAGAATGGTGAGTTGTCGTCATGTTGGTGTCTAAGCATTTTATTAGAATATATTAACTGTGATATAAATGTAGTTATTAACATATAATTAATTTGAGTAAATAAAAAAAAATGAAAACCAGTGTCATAAGAAAAAGAAACATATGATTAAACTAGTGTGGAACTTGTCCCTCTTATGAGTTAAACTTGATGGTTTTGGCAACACAAGTGATAATATTTTGATATTCATTCGATCCAGTTGATTATCCTATTCATTATATATGTGTTAGTGTATATCAAAATTCTTTGTGTCAAATTTTAAGTGTTTATCCTTAATTTAATGATGTGGATGAACATCTGTACATCAATAATTTAGACATGCCAGAACCATTGAGTAAAAAAAAAACACTCTATATTTTAAATTCCGCACTCAAAATTAAAAAATTGCACTCAAAATTTTAAATTTCGCTCTCAAAATGTTCCGAAAACACAATCCGAAGGTAATAAGGGGTTAAGGGGTGTAAAAGTTGCAATGTATTTTCACACACGTGTAACAAGGATTGAAAAACTCAAGCAAATCTTCTGTGTTGTGGATTGACATTTGGATTTCAGCACTTCCAGTTCGCTTTAAAACTCAAAAACTGCCCAGATCAAATTTTATTTATTTATATCTTTATGAATATTTATGAGTTTTGTGCGAAAACGATGCGCATAAATTTGAGTGCGTAATTTTCAGTTTTGATTGCATGAATTAAAATTTTGAGTGTGTAATTTCAATCTACCTTTTGAGTGTGTTTTTGTAAAATATTGAGTAGATATTTTAATTTTGAGTGCGAAATTTAAACTTTTGAGTGCATATTTTAATTTTGAATTCATAATTTCAAATTTTGAGTGTAATTTGTGATGATATTTTGAATCATACTTTTGACGAGAATGGCATGCCATAAAAACTAAAAATTAATATCACATGGGATTTCTGAAAATTGATATTTCATCCCCATCAAAATAATAAACATTAAATACTTTCTTGGAGTTGAAGCCGTAATAAACGTATTAGATAAAATTTAATGACATTGTCCATAACATTGTTGACAAGTAAGGAATGCAGCAGTGAGAAAAGCAGAGATTTTATCTTTGAATTATCTTAAAACAAGGTATCCACAATACTTACACAACTAAGATTCTGTTATAACCTAGCTTGGCTGCTGTCTACCTACTAACCAAGACTGCAATCTATTTGGGATACTTTTACTATAGTGGCTGCATTCTAGCTGGTGCAGCCTGGCTGGGATAGCTTATCACTGCTTCAGTCTAACTACAATAACTTACTTATTAAAGCTGCAGCCTATTTGGGACAACCAACTAAGGCTGCAGTCTAGCTGGCTTACTAACTAAAGTTGAAGTATATCTGGGAAAACAAATGGTATTATTAGCTCACCTGACCCGAAGGGTCAATGTGAGCTATTCTCATCACTTGGCATTGGGGTAGACATCCTTGTTGTGAGCCGTAAACTTTTCACATTTCTATCTTCAAAAACCACTTGGCCAAATTGAACCAAACTTGGCAGGAATGTGTATTGAGTGGTTGTTAACAATAAGTTTTTGGTGCTGATCATTCAACATGGCACCAGGTCCATTAATGTGTTCTGATTAACTGAATATCCAAAGTCTTGTTCTCCCAAACTGCTTGACATATTAATTTCAAATATTGCTGAAATGTACCTTAGATGGTCCTCTACAAAGTTTGAAGTTCTTTTGCTGATCCAAACCCAAGATGGCAGCCATCACAGGACAGATTAGAATAGGACTCTATGGAAAAAAAACATAAAAACAGCTTCTTTTGTGAAACTGTTCCACTAGTTTACTTAACCAACATTGCCTATCATGGAACATAGACATTGTTATACAATATAAAATATAAGATGGTGATTTTTCTTTGGTTGTTTGTATCCAAACATATTTATATTATAGTTTGTAAACAGAGACAGGAACCACTTGTATTTAAACCTAAGGAAACAGTCTGGACATCTGAGGGGAGATCACTCACAGTTACATGTGGAGCAGACTTTGGATGTAGTGATAAAACTATAGCTGGTATTCACTGGGAGCATAGGGGGGAGATAATCAACAATGATATCAAACAGAGATTTCATATATGTAACAGGTACACTTATAAAGTTTATTGAAATTAGCAAAGCCAGGAATCCCAAAAAGTCGAATTGTAATGACCAACAATAGGTTAATTCCAATAAAAATTAATACTGTATACTGTGCCACATGACTTCTATAACATACTGTCATGTGACCTCTGCTACATACTGTGACTTCTGCATACTATTTGACATGAAAGTTGCAAGTTAAAAGTACACTTTAGGTAAAGAACTGTTCAGAGAGTTTAAAATGATGGTTATTGTCTTACAACCAGTTCTCTGTGAATCTTTAGCTTTACCATGATTATAATACACGTTTGATTTTACATTGAATTCTCTTGAATGTACATGTATGTGATTTAAAAAAAATTTATTTGTAGAAAAAATATAACGTACACAGAAGCTGAATTGATAATTGACAAAGTCATTGAAGATGACTTTCATCATCCATTTGTATGCACTGTCAGAAGTGATAAGAGTTCAGAGGTTCAGAGATTTAATGTTTCCCTCCATGATACAGGTAGTATATACTATGCCTTTTTACACATGTTTAACTGTGTAACTTGAGTATTGGGCTTTGTTTATCTGTGATAAAGTGTGTAGTGGGCCATGTTTAACTGTAATATAGTGAGTGGTGGGTCATGTTTAACTGTGTAAAGTGAGTAGTGGGCCATGTTTATCTGTGATAAAGTGTGTAGTGGGCCATGTTTAACTGTAATATAGTGAGTGGTGGGTCATGTTTAACTGTGTAAAGTGAGTAGTGGGCCATGTTTAACTGTGTAAAGTGAGTAGTGGGTCATGTTTAACTGTGATATAGTGAGTAGTGGGTCATGTTTAACTGTGTAAAGTGAGTAGTGGGCTATGTTTAACTATGATATAGTGAGTAGTGGGTCATGTTTAACTGTGTAAAGTGAGTAGTGGGTCATGTTTAACTATGATATAGTGAGTAGTGGGTCATGTTTAACTGTGATAAAGTGAGTAGTGGGTCATGTTTAACTGTGATAAAGTGAGTAGTGGGCCATGTTTAACTGTGATATAGTGAGTAGTGGGTCATGTTTAACTGTGATATAGTGAGTAGTGGGCCATGTTTAACTGTGATATAGTGAGTAGTGGGTCATGTTTAACTGTGATAAAGTGAGTAGTGGGTCATGTTTAACTGTGATATAGTGAGTAGTGGGTCATGTTTAACTGTGATATAGTGAGCAGTGGGTCATGTTTAACTGTGATATAGTGAGTAGTGGGTCATGTTTAACTGTGATAAAGTGAGTAGTGGGTCATGTTTAACTGTGATATAGTGAGTAGTGGGTCATGTTTAACTGTGATATAGTGAGTAGTGGGTCATGTTTAACTGTGTAAAGTGAGTAGTGGGTCATGTTTAACTGTGTAAAGTGAGTAGTGGGTCATGTTTAACTGTGTAAAGTGAGTAGTGGGTCATGTTTAACTATGATAAAGTGAGTAGTGGGCCATGTTTAACTGTAATACAATAAGTAGTGGGCCATGTTTAACTATGATATAGTGAGTATTGGGTCATGTTTAACTGTGTAAAGTGAGTAGTGGGCCATGTTTAACTGTGATATAGTGAGTAGTGGGTCATGTTTAACTGTAATATAGTGTGTAGTGGGCCATGTTTAACTGTGATGCAGTGAGTAGGGGGTCATGTTTAACTGTGTAAAGTGAGTAGTGGGTCATGTTTAACTGTGATGCAGTGAGTAGTGGGTCATGTTTAACTGTGATATAGTGAGTAGTGGGTCATGTTTAACTGTGTAAAGTGAGTAGTGGGTCATGTTTAACTGTGATATAGTGAGTAGTGGGTCATGTTTAACTGTGATATAGTGAGTAGTGGGTCATGTTTAACTGTGATAAAGTGAGTAGTGGGTCATGTTTAACTGTGATATAGTGAGTAGTGGGCCATGTTTAACTGTGATAAAGTGAGTAGTGGGTCATGTTTAACTGTGATATAGTGAGTAGTGGGCCATGTTTAACTATGATATAGTGAGTAGTGGGTCATGTTTAACTGTGTAAAGTGAGTAGTGGGTCATGTTTAACTGTGTAAAGTGAGTAGTGGGCCATGTTTAACTGTAATATAGTGAGTAGTGGGCCATGTTTAACTGTGTAAAGTGAGTAGTGGGTCATGTTTAACTGTGATATAGTGAGTAGTGGGTCATGTTTAACTGTGTAAAGTGAGTAGTGGGTCATGTTTAACTGTGTAAAGTGAGTAGTGGGCCATGTTTAACTGTAATATAGTGAGTAGGGGGTCATGTTTAACTGTGATATAGTGAGTAGTGGGCCATGTTTAACTATGATATAGTGAGTAGTGGGTCATGTTTAACTATGATATAGTGAGTAGTGGGTCATGTTTAACTATGATATAGTGAGTAGTGCGTCATGTTTAACTATGATATAGTGAGTAGTGGGTCATGTTTAACTGTGTAAAGTGAGTAGTGGGTCATGTTTAACTGTGTAAAGTGAGTAGTGGGCCATGTTTAACTGTAATATAGTGAGTAGGGGGTCATGTTTAACTGTGATATAGTGAGTAGTGGGTCATGTTTAACTGTGTAAAGTGAGTAGTGGGTCATGTTTAACTATGATATAGTGAGTAGTGGGTCATGTTTAACTGTGATATAGTGAGTAGTGGGTCATGTTTAACTGTGATATAGTGAGTAGTGGGTCATGTTTAACTATGATATAGTGAGTAGTGGGCTATGTTTAACTGTGATATAGTGAGTAGTGGGTCATGTTTAACTGTGATGCAGTGAGTAGTGGGTTATGTTTAACTGTGTAAAGTGAGTAGTGGGCCATGTTTAACTGTGATATAGTGAGTAGTGGGTCATGTTTAACTGTGATATAGTGAGTAGTGGTCCATGTTTAACTGTGTAAAGTGAGTAGTGGGCCATGTTTAACTGTGATGCAGTGAGTAGTGGGTCATGTTTAACTATGATATAGTGAGTAGTGTGTCATGTTTAACTGTGTAAAGTGAGTAGTGGGTCATGTTTAACTATGATATAGTGAGTAGTGGGCCATGTTTAACTGTGTAAAGTGAGTAGTGGGCCATGTTTAACTGTGTAAAGTGAGTAGTGGGCCATGTTTAACTGTGTAAAGTGAGTAGTGGGTCATGTTTAACTGTGTAAAGTGAGTAGTGGGTCATGTTTAACTGTGATGCAGTGAGTATTGGGTCATGTTTAACTGTGTAAAGTGAGTAGTGGGTCATGTTTAACTGTGATATAGTGAGTAGTGGGTCATGTTTAACTGTGATATAGTGAGTAGTGGGTCATGTTTAACTGTGATAAAGTGAGTGGTGGGTCATGTTTAACTGTGTAAAGTGAGTAGTGGGTCATGTTTAACTGTGATATAGTGAGTAGTGGGTCATGTTTAACTGTGATATAGTGAGTAGTGGGTCATGTTTAACTGTGATATAGTGAGTAGTGGGTCATGTTTAACTGTGTAAAGTGAGTAGTGGGTCATGTTTAACTGTGATATAGTGAGTATTGGGTCATGTTTAACTGTGTAAAGTGAGTAGTGGGTCATGTTTAACTGTGATATAGTGAGTATTGGGTCATGTTTAACTGTGTAAAGTGAGTAGTGGGTCATGTTTAACTGTGATATAGTGAGTAGTGGGTCATGTTTAACTGTGATATAGTGAGTAGTGGGTCATGTTTAACTGTGATGCAGTGAGTAGTGGGTCATGTTTAACTGTGATAAAGTGAGTAGTGGGTCATGTTTAACTGTGATAAAGTGAGTGGTGGGCCATGTTTAACTGTGATATAGTGAGTAGTGGGTCATGTTTAACTGTGATATAGTGAGTAGTGGGTCATGTTTAACTGTGATAAAGTGAGTGGTGGGCCATGTTTAACTGTGATATAGTGAGTAGTGGGTCATGTTTAACTGTGATATAGTGAGTAGTGGGTCATGTTTAACTGTGTAAAGTGAGTAGTGGGTCATGTTTAACTGTGATATAGTGAGTATTGGGTCATGTTTAACTGTGTAAAGTGAGTAGTGGGTCATGTTTAACTGTGATATAGTGAGTATTGGGTCATGTTTAACTGTGTAAAGTGAGTAGTGGTTCATGTTTAACTGTGTAAAGTGAGTAGTGGGTCATGTTTAACTGTGTAAAGTGAGTAGTGGTTCATGTTTAACTGTGTAAAGTGAGTAGTGGGTCATGTTTAACTGTGTAAAGTGAGTAGTGGGTCATGTTTAACTGTGTAAAGTGAGTAGTGGTTCATGTTTAACTGTGTAAAGTGAGTAGTGGGTCATGTTTAACTGTGTAAAGTGAGTAGTGGGTCATGTTTAACTGTGATATAGTGAGTAGTGGGCCATGTTTAACTGTAATATAGTGAGTAGTGGGTCATGTTTAACTGTGTAAAGTGAGTAGTGGGTCATGTTTAACTGTAATAAAGTGAGTAGTGGGTCATGTTTAACTATGATATAGTGAGTAGTGGGCCATGTTTAACTGTGATATAGTGAGTAGTGGGCCATGTTTAACTGTGTAAAGTGAGTAGTGGGTCATGTTTAACTGTAATATAGTGAGTAGTGGGTCATGTTTAACTGTGATATAGTGAGTAGTGGGCCATGTTTAACTGTGATATAGTGAGTAGTGGGTCATGTTTAACTGTGATATAGTGAGTAGTGGGCCATGTTTAACTGTGATGTAGTGGGCTATGTTTAACTGTGATATAGTGATGTAGTGGGCTATGTTTAACTGTGATAAAGTGAGTAGTGGGTCATGTTTAACTGTGTAAAGTGAGTAGTGGGTCATGTTTAACTGTGTAAAGTGAGTAGTGGGTCATGTTTAACTGTGATATAGTGAGTAGTGGGTCATGTTTAACTATGATATAGTGAGTAGTGGGTCATGTTTAACTGTGATATAGTGAGTAGTGGGTCATGTTTAACTGTGATATAGTGAGTAGTGGGCCATGTTTAACTGTGATATAGTGAGTAGTGGGTCATGTTTAACTGTGTAAAGTGAGTAGTGGGTCATGTTTAACTGTGATATAGTGAGTAGTGGGTCATGTTTAACTGTGATATAGTGAGTAGTGGGTCATGTTTAACTGTGATATAGTGAGTAGTGGGTCATGTTTAACTGTGATGCAGTGAGTAGTGGGTCATGTTTAACTGTGTAAAGTGAGTAGTGGGCCATGTTTAACTGTGTAAAGTGAGTAGTGGGCCATGTTTAACTGTGATAAAGTGAGTAGTGGGTCATGTTTAACTGTGTAAAGTGAGTAGTGGGCCATGTTTAACTGTGATGTAGTGGGCTATGTTTAACTGTGATATAGTGATGTAGTGGGCTATGTTTAACTGTGATAAAGTGAGTAGTGGGTCATGTTTAACTGTGTAAAGTGAGTAGTGGGTCATGTTTAACTGTGTAAAGTGAGTAGTGGGTCATGTTTAACTGTGATATAGTGAGTAGTGGGTCATGTTTAACTATGATATAGTGAGTAGTGGGTCATGTTTAACTGTGATATAGTGAGTAGTGGGTCATGTTTAACTGTGATATAGTGAGTAGTGGGCCATGTTTAACTGTGATATAGTGAGTAGTGGGTCATGTTTAACTGTGTAAAGTGAGTAGTGGGTCATGTTTAACTGTGATATAGTGAGTAGTGGGTCATGTTTAACTGTGATATAGTGAGTAGTGGGTCATGTTTAACTGTGATATAGTGAGTAGTGGGTCATGTTTAACTGTGATGCAGTGAGTAGTGGGTCATGTTTAACTGTGTAAAGTGAGTAGTGGGCCATGTTTAACTGTGTAAAGTGAGTAGTGGGCCATGTTTAACTGTGATAAAGTGAGTAGTGGGTCATGTTTAACTGTGTAAAGTGAGTAGTGGGCCATGTTTAACTATGATATAGTGAGTAGTGGGTCATGTTTAACTGTGATATAGTGAGTAGTGGGCCATGTTTAACTGTGATATAGTGAGTAGTGGGTCATGTTTAACTGTGATATAGTGAGTAGTGGGTCATGTTTAACTGTGATATAGTGAGTAGTGGGTCATGTTTAACTGTGTAAAGTGAGTAGTGGGTCATGTTTAACTGTAATATAGTGAGTAGTGGGCCATGTTTAACTGTGATATAGTGAGTAGTGGGTCATGTTTAACTGTGTAAAGTGAGTAGTGGGTCATGTTTAACTGTGTAAAGTGAGTAGTGGGTCATGTTTAACTGTGATATAGTGAGTAGTGGGTCATGTTTAACTGTGATATAGTGAGTAGTGGGTCATGTTTAACTGTGATGCAGTGAGTAGTGGGTCATGTTTAACTGTGATAAAGTGAGTAGTGGGTCATGTTTAACTGTGATATAGTGAGTAGTGGGTCATGTTTAACTGTGATAAAGTGAGTGGTGGGTCATGTTTAACTGTGATAAAGTGAGTAGTGGGTCATGTTTAACTATGATATAGTGAGTAGTGGGTCATGTTTAACTGTGATATAGTGAGTAGTGGGTCATGTTTAACTGTGATAAAGTGAGTAGTGGGTCATGTTTAACTGTGATATAGTGAGTAGTGGGTCATGTTTAACTGTGATATAGTGAGTAGTGGGTCATGTTTAACTGTAATATAGTGAGTAGTGGGCCATGTTTAACTGTGATATAGTGAGTATTGGGTCATGTTTAACTGTGTAAAGTGAGTAGTGGGTCATGTTTAACTGTGATAAAGTGAGTGGTGGGTCATGTTTAACTGTGATATAGTGAGTAGTGGGTCATGTTTAACTGTGATATAGTGAGTAGTGGGTCATGTTTAACTGTAATATAGTGAGTAGTGGGTCATGTTTAACTGTGTAAAGTGAGTAGTGGGTCATGTTTAACTGTGTAAAGTGAGTAGTGGGTCATGTTTAACTATGATATAGTGAGTAGTGGGTCATGTTTAACTGTGTAAAGTGAGTAGTGGGTCATGTTTAACTGTATAAAGTGAGTAGTGGGTCATGTTTAACTGTGTAAAGTGAGTAGTGGGTCATGTTTAACTGTGATATAGTGAGTAGTGGGTCATGTTTAACTGTGATATAGTGAGTAGTGGGTCATGTTTAACTGTGTAAAGTGAGTAGTGGGTCATGTTTAACTGTGTAAAGTGAGTAGTGGGTCATGTTTAACTGTGATATAGTGAGTAGTGGGTCATGTTTAACTATGATATAGTGAGTATTGGGTCATGTTTAACTGTGTAAAGTGAGTAGTGGGTCATGTTTAACTGTGTAAAGTGAGTAGTGGGTCATGTTTAACTGTGATATAGTGAGTAGTGGGTCATGTTTAACTGTGATATAGTGAGTATTGGGTCATGTTTAACTGTGTAAAGTGAGTAGTGGGTCATGTTTAACTGTGTAAAGTGAGTAGTGGGTCATGTTTAACTATAATATAGTGAGTAGTGGGTCATGTTTAACTATGATATAGTGAGTAGTGTGTCATGTTTAACTGTGTAAAGTGAGTAGTGGGCCATGTTTAACTGTGATATAGTGAGTAGTGGGTCATGTTTAACTGTGATATAGTGAGTATTGGGTCATGTTTAACTGTGTAAAGTGAGTAGTGGGTCATGTTTAACTGTGTAAAGTGAGTAGTGGGTCATGTTTAACTATAATATAGTGAGTAGTGGGTCATGTTTAACTATGATATAGTGAGTATTGGGTCATGTTTAACTGTGTAAAGTGAGTAGTGGGCCATGTTTAACTGTGATAAAGTGAGTAGTGGGTCATGTTTAACTGTGATAAAGTGAGTAGTGGGCCATGTTTAACTGTGATATAGTGAGTAGTGGGCCATGTTTAACTGTGATGCAGTGAGTAGTGGGTCATGTTTAACTGTGTAAAGTGAGTAGTGGGCCATGTTTAACTGTGTTATAGTGAGTAGTGGGCCATGTTTAACTGTGATATAGTGAGTAGGGGGTCATGTTTAACTGTGTAAAGTGAGTAGTGGGCCATGTTTAACTGTGATATAGTGAGTAGTGGGTCATGTTTAACTGTGATATAGTGAGTAGTAGGCCATGTTTAACTGTGATATAGTGAGTAGTGGGCCATGTTTAACTGTGATATAGTGAGTAGTGGGTCATGTTTAACTGTGATAAAGTGAGTAGTGGGTCATGTTTAACTGTGTAAAGTGAGTAGTGGGCCATGTTTAACTGTGTAAAGTGAGTAGTGGGTCATGTTTAACTGTGATATAGTGAGTAGTGGGTCATGTTTAACTATGATAAAGTGAGTAGTGGGCCATGTTTAACTGTAATACAATAAGTAGTGGGCCATGTTTAACTGTGATATAGTGAGTAGTGGGTCATGTTTAACTGTGTAAAGTGAGTAGTGGGTCATGTTTAACTGTGATATAGTGAGTGGTGGGCTATGTTTAACTGTGATATAGTGAGTAGTGGGCTATGTTTAACTGTAATACAATAAGTAGTGGGCCATGTTTAACTGTGATATAGTGTATAGTGGGCCGTGTTTAACTGTAATACAATAAGTAGTGGGCCATGTTTAACTAAGACACAGTTCATTGTTTTACAGTACTCTTGATGTTGCTATTTTGACATGCATTTCTTGTATTGAACATTTTTTAATGTTCATATCCAGTTAATTTAATGGTGTATGTACATTAATAAATTATAAGCATACAACATGTTTTTATCTTTTCAGAGCGTGTGCATGGTATTCAGTATACCAGTTTACCGGTAGTCATTCCATGTGTCTTGCCATTCATATTGATAGTCATTGTGTGTATTGTCTGTGTTACATGTGTATCCAGATGGTATCCAGAACATTGTTTTTGTATATTGACTCACTGCTCATGTTTAAGCAGAATTTTTGTCTGTGGTAGGTAAAACACATTTTATAACATGTTCTGTTATTATTACATAGGGAGATCAGTGCTTACTGTTATATTTGTCCTAAGGGAGATAACTCTATTTAAAGAGATTCAGGTTCTGTTGTCTAAAATATAATTCACAGATGTGTACTGCAATGCATAATTTTAAATGTAAGTTAATGCAACCGTTGTTGTTTTAAAAAGATTAAATAGATAATACTATTAATTATTATTATTCGTTTATCTGACATATTTTTAATGAAGGTGCAGGTGTTACATTCGGGCTGGCCAGTAGACTGTTGGATGTATGGACCTCCAGAATTTATATGTCATCCACTCTGTCTAGTTATGTACAATTGAGCAACTTTGGTTTGACATGAAAAATGATGGTTACAATATTACATGTAATTTTGTTTTTTCAGATAAATACAAATATCAGGTTTTCATTCTACATGAACAAGATGACAGTAGTCTTGCACACAAAGTAAAAGATGAGCTTTCTAGTTGTGGTTATAACAGTGTAGGAACAATGGAACGGATTTCTCTGGGATCAGGTAAGTCTGCACTTTATATAACAGTGTAGGAACAATGGAACGGATTTCTCTGGGATCAGGTAAGTCTGCACTTTATATAACAGTGTAGGAACAATGGAATGGATTTCTCTGGGATCAGGTAAGTCTGCACTTTATATAACAGTGTAGGAACAATGGAACGGATTTCTCTGGGATCAGGTAAGTCTGCACTTTATATAACAGTGTAGGAACAATGGAACGGATTTCTCTGGGATCAGGTAAGTCTTCACTTTATATAACAGTGTAGGAACAATGGAACGGATTTCTCTGGGATCAGGTAAGTCTGCACTTTATATAACAGTGTAGGAACAATGGAACGGATTTCTCTGGGATCAGGTAAGTCTTCACTTTATATAACAGTGTAGGAACAATGGAATGGATTTCTCTGGGATCAGGTAAGTCTGCACTTTATATAACAGTGTAGGAACAATGGAACGGATTTCTCTGGGATCAGGTAAGTCTGCACTTTATATAACAGTGTAGGAACAATGGAACGGATTTCTCTGGGATCAGGTAAGTCTTCACTTTATATAACAGTGTAGGAACAATGGAATGGATTTCTCTGGGATCAGGTAAGTCTTCACTTTATA
Source organism: Limnoperna fortunei (assembly GCA_944474755.1). Classification (NCBI taxonomy): domain Eukaryota; kingdom Metazoa; phylum Mollusca; class Bivalvia; order Mytilida; family Modiolidae; genus Limnoperna; species Limnoperna fortunei. The sequence goes on along the minus strand of OX104113.1, from coordinate 105,639,616 downwards.
TAACAGTGTAGGAACATTTTAGACAATTCCTTGGGGTTCAGGCAAGTCTACACTTTATATTACAGTAGAGTAACAATGGAGGAGATTCCTTTGGGATTAATATAGTCTGCACTTTTTATAACAAGGCAGAAACAATAGAGAAGATATTCCTCAGGGATCATGCAAGTCTATACTTTATTTACCAGGGTAGAAACAATGGAGCAGATTCCTCTGGGATCAGGCAAGTCTATACTTTATTTACCAGGGTAGAAACAATGGAGCAGATTCCTCTGGGATCAGGCAAGTCTATACTTTATTTACCAGGGTAGAAACAATGGAGCAGATTCCTCTGGGATCAGGCAAGTCAATACTTAATATAACAGGGGAGTAACAATGGAGCAAATTCTTCTGGGATCAGGCAAGTCTATACTTAATATAACAGGGGAGTAACAATGGAGCAATATCCTCTGGGATCAGGCATGTCTTTACTTTATTTACCAGGGTAGAAACAATGGAGCAGATTCCTCTGGAATCAGGCAAGTCTATTCTTTATATCACAAGCCAGATACAATAGAGCAGATTCTTCTGGGATCAGACAAGTCTTTACTTAATATAACAGGATTGGAACAATAGAGGAGATTCCTCTGGAATCAGGCAAGTTTACACTTCTATAACAGGGTAGGAACAATAGACAAGATTCCTCTCGGGTCAGGCAAGTCTACACTTTATATAACAAGGTGGTAACAATGGAGGAGATTTCTCTTGAATCGGGCAAGTCTACACTATATATAACATTTTGGGAAAGTCTACGTACACTACATATATATAACATTTTGGGAACAATAGAGGAGATTTCTATTGGAGTATATACACTTTATGGAAATTTTATTTCGTATGAGCATTATATGTTATTCTGCATGTTGGTATTTCTTGAGGCATTCATGACAGAGAGCTATATTCCATGAGGATCATTGCATTTTATTAGTATAGATGTGTACACATTGTTTACAATATATCTCAGACCTGAGTAACTATAAATGAGAACACAGTAACTGTAATTTCAGGTGTGTTAAATTTACAATTGTCTTCCTTTTTATACACTTTTTGTTTATCATTTTTTCTTACTTAATTGCTAATGTAATTAATTCTTTATGGACATTAAATCAGTCTTTTATTCAACTCATGTTGTATTAAGTTTTGTATCAGAAACGCCTCTTTATAACTAGTCAGCTCAATGCTCAAAGTGTGAAAATCATTTGTCAGTTATTCTTTTTTTTTTTCTTCAGATTTTACTAAAGAATTTAAAGAACTACTACATGATTGTGCCAGTTTATTAATTATTTACCCAGAATTCCCTATATCTCAATCCTTTGATCATCTGTCGACAGTTGTAAAACAGACTATTAAACCATACCAAGTGTCTGCATTAGTACTGCCCAACAGACTGAACCACAGTCAGAGGGATGCCAGGTTTAGTTGTCTGGGATTTAAAACATTTGTTTACAACCAAAGCATTTATGATCAAATTGTTTGGCGTTTGCCAAAAGTGAAGAAGTATGTTGCTGTTTAAGAGGAGAAAAACTCATTGTGTTAGAAATAGCCACATGATGTAAAACTAAGCAGTTTACTTTCTTTATAAAATAAAATACCTAGAATGTCATGAAGCTCTGTATATTTGCAAGTGCTGTGCAATTTACTAAAAAGAAATTTTTTTCCTTTAACTCCTACAACTTGTTATAAATTTCCAAGTACCACAGTAACAACTTAGTCAGTTACATGACCTCTTGTGACTAACAGATTTTTGTTTAATAACCTTTTAAGTTCACCTAAAAAATAACATTATGCCAAAATCTGGGGAATGGGGGAGAGATCATTTTTTTATGCAAAAACAAACTTTAATTCTTCATTCATTCTCTGTATTCTTCATTTTCATTTCTCTCTGCGTTATTTAATATTCTCTCTCCTAAATTATATATTTTTATAAATTGTTTCAATTCTCCAAATACAAATAAAAAAAAATAAAATCTTGAAATACAAGTCAAGATTTGCCAGTCTGCAACAACAAATCTAGAACGTCAAGTTTTGCAGTGTTTCCAAGTACACAGGTACTTATTTATATCTGCAATTCATGGCCAAAAGATTGTAAAACAAAATTAATTAGAGAAAACTTGTTTGAATTGATTAAAATATGGTGCCTTAAGGAAAGATCAGTAGCTGGAGAGAATATATATTTAAATTCCAGGGCAAACAATACGGAAATAATTGTAGGATGGATACCTACACAGCAAGATATTCCCATAAATGAATTAACATATAACTCACAAAGTTGGCAATTTAGAAGAATAATTGCTAAGAATATAAAATAATTAATAAACATGACAAATAATGAATTTGTCAACAGGCATTCCATACTAAAGACTTGCTTTGATTGAGATTTATTCTACTTTATAACAAAAGACATAAGAATCTTATCTATACCTGTGATATGTACATGTGTAAGAGTATTATCAGTAAAAATATAATCTTCTGTACTTGTCATCTGTAAACCTCATTAAGTTACATCTGTAAATCCCACATCAGTACTTGTAAACCCCAACCCAGTTACCAAATGTTTACCTCTTTTCAGTTATCATCTATGAAAATGCACATTACCTACCATATGTAATGTTATTCCGTAGATTTCATCTGTAATTCCAACCTTAGTTACCATCTGTAATTTTTGTCTTCGTTACCATCTCTAATTTCAACCTTAGTTACCATCTCTAATTTCAACCTTAGTTACCATCTCTAATTTCAACCTTAGTTACCGTCTCTAATTCCAACCTGAGTTACCCTCTGTAATTCCAACCTTAGTTACCGTCTGTAATTCCAACCTTAGTTACCGTCTGTAATTCCAACGTTAGTTTCCGTCTGTAATTCCAACCTTAGTTTCCGTCTGTAATTCCAACCTTAGTTTCTGTCTGTAATTCCAACCTTAGTTACAATCTTTTATTCCAGTCTTAGTTACTGTCTGTCATTCCAGTCTTAGTTTCCATTTGTAATGACAACCCAAGTTACATGTATCATCTGTAATCCCAGCTTAAGTTACCGTCTGTAATTCAATCCTCAGTTAACATCTTTAATTCCAACCTTAGTTACCGTCTGTAATTCCAACCTTAGTTACCATCTGAAATTCCAACCTTAGTTACCATCTGTAATTCCAACCTTAGTTGCTATCTGTAATATCAACCTTAGTTACCATCTGTAATTCCAACCTTAGTTACCATCTCTAATTCCAACCCTAGTTACCGTCTGTAATTCCAACCTTAGTTACCGTCTGTAATTCCAACCTTAGTTACCGTCTGAAATTCCAACCTTAGTTTCCGTCTGTAATTCCAACCTTAGTAACCGTCTCTAATTCCAACCTTAGTTTCTGTCTGTAATTCCAACCTTAGTTACAATCTTTTATTCCAGTCTTAGTTACTGTCTGTCATTCCAGTCTTAGTTTCCATTTGTAATGACAACCCAAGTTACATGTATCATCTGTAATCCCAGCTTAAGTTACCGTCTGTAATTCAATCCTCAGTTAACATCTTTAATTCCAACCTTAGTTACCGTCTGAAATTCCAACCTTAGTTACCATCTGTAATTCCAACCTTAGTTGCTATCTGTAATATCAACCTTAGTTACCATCTGTAATTCCAACCTTAGTTACCATCTGTAATTCTAGTCCTAGTTACCATCTATAATTCTAGCCTCAGTTACCATCTGTAATTCCAACCTTAGTTACCGTCTGTAATTCCAACCTTAGTTACTAACTGTAATTCCAACCTTAGTTACCATCTGTTATTCTAGTCCTAGTTACCATTTGTAATTCCAACCTTAGTTACAGTCTGTAACTCCAACCTTAGTTACCGTCTGTAATTCCAACCTTAGTTACCGTCTGTAATTACCACCATAGTTGCCGTCTGTAATAACAACCTTTAATTAACGTCTGTAATTCCAACCTTAGTTACCATCAGTTACCGTCTGTAATTCCAACCTTAGTTACCATTTGTAATTCCAACCTTAGTTACAGTCTGTAACTCCAACCTTAGTTACTAACTGTAATTCCAACCTTAGTTACCATCTATAATTCTAGTCCTAGTTACCATTTGTAATTCCAACCTTAGTTACAGTCTGTAACTCCAACCTTAGTTACCGTCTGAAATTCCAACCTTAGTTACCGTCTGTAATTCCAACCTTAGTTACCATCAGTTACCGTCTGTAATTCCAACCTTATTTACCATTTGTTATTCAAACCTTAGTTACAGTCTGTAATTCGAACCTTAGTTACCGTCTGTAATTCCAACCTTAGTTACTATCTGTAATTCCAACCTAAGTTACCGTCTCAATCCTCAGTTACCATCTGTAATTCCAACCTTAGTTACCATCTGTAATTACCACCATAGTTGCCGTCTGTAATAACAACCTTTAATTACCGTCTATAATTCCAACCTTAGTTATTATCTGTAATTACCACCATAGTTACCGTCTGTAATAACAACCTTTAATTACCGTCTGTAACTCCAACCTTAGTTACCATCTGTAATTCCAACCTTAGTTACCGTCTGTAATTCCAACCTTAGTTACCATCTGTAATTCCAACCTTAGTTACCATCTGTAATTCCAACCTTAGTTACCGTCTGTAATTCCTACCTTATTTACTATCTGTAATTCCAACCTTAGTTACCGTCTGTAATTCCAACCTTAGTTACCGTCTGTAATTCCAACCTTAGTTACCGTCTGTAATTCCAACCTTAGTTACCATCAGTTACCGTCTGTAATTCCAACCTTAGTTACCATTTGTAATTCCAACCTTAGTTACAGTCTGTTATTCCAACCTTAGTTACCGTCTGTAATTCCAACCTTAGTTACTATCTGTAATTCCAACCTAAGTTACCGTCTCAATCCTCAGTTACCATCTGTAATTCCAACCTTAGTTACCATCTGTAATTACCACCATAGTTGCCGTCTGTAATAACAACCTTTAATTACCGTCTATAATTCCAACCTTAGTTATTATCTGTAATTACCACCATAGTTACCGTCTGTAATAACAACCTTTAATTACCGTCTGTAACTCCAACCTTAGTTACCATCTGTAATTCCAACCTTAGTTACCCTCTGTAATTCCAACCTTAGTTACCATCTGTAATTCCAACCTTAGTTACCATCTGTAATTCCAACCTTAGTTACCGTCTGTAATTCCTACCTTATTTACTATCTGTAATTCCAACCTTAGTTACCGTCTGTAATTCCAACCTTAGTTACCGTCTGTAATTCCAACCTTAGTTACCGTCTGTAATTCCAACCTTAGTTACCGTCTGTAATTCCAACCTTAGTTACCGTCTGTAATTCCAACCTTAGTTACCATTTGTAATTCCAACCTTAGTTACAGTCTGTTATTCCAACCTTAGTTACCGTCTGTAATTCCAACCTTAGTTACTATCTGTAATTCCAACCTAAGTTACCGTCTCAATCCTCAGTTACCATCTGTAATTCCAACCTTAGTTACCATCTGTAATTACCACCATAGTTGCCGTCTGTAATAACAACCTTTAATTACCGTCTATAATTCCAACCTTAGTTATTATCTGTAATTACCACCATAGTTACCGTCTGTAATAACAACCTTTAATTACCGTCTGTAACTCCAACCTTAGTTACCATCTGTAATTCCAACCTTAGTTACCGTCTGTAATTCCAACCTTAGTTACCATCTGTAATTCCAACCTTAGTTACCATCTGTAATTCCAACCTAAGTTACCGTCTGTAATTCCTACCTTATTTACTATCTGTAATTCCAACCTTAGTTACCGTCTGTAATTCCAACCTTAGTTACCGTCTGTAATTCCAACCTTAGTTACCGTCTGTAATTCCAACCTTAGTTACCATCAGTTACCGTCTGTAATTCCAACCTTAGTTACCATTTGTAATTCCAACCTTAGTTACAGTCTGTTATTCCAACCTTAGTTACCGTCTGTAATTCCAACCTTAGTTACTATCTGTAATTCCAACCTAAGTTACCGTCTCAATCCTCAGTTACCATCTGTAATTCCAACCTTAGTTACCATCTGTAACTCCAACCTTTAATTACCGTCTGTAATTCCAACCTTAGTTACCATCTGTAATTACCACCATAGTTGCCGTCTGTAATAACAACCTTTAATTACCGTCTGTAATTCCAACCTTAGTTACCGTCTGTAATTCCAACCTTAGTTACCGTCTGTAATTCCAACCTTAGTTACCGTCTGTAATTCCAACCTTAGTTACCATCAGTTACCGTCTGTAATTCCAACCTTAGTTACCATTTGTAATTCCAACCTTAGTTACAGTCTGTAATTCCAACCTTAGTTACCGTCTGTTATTCCAACCTTAGTTACTATCTGTAATTCCAACCTAAGTTACCGTCTCAATCCTCAGTTACCATCTGTAATTCCAACCTTAGTTACCATCTGTAACTCCAACCTTTAATTACCGTCTGTAATTCCAACCTTAGTTACAGTCTGTAATTCCAACCTTAGTTACCGTCTGTAATTCAATCCTCAGTTACCTTCTGTTATTCCAACCTTAGTTGCTATCTGTAATATCAACCTTAGTTACCATCTGTAATTCCAACCTTAGTTACCATCTGTAATTCCAACCTTAGTTACTATCTGTAATTCCAACCTAAGTTACCGTCTCAATCCTCAGTTACCATCTGTAATTCCAACCTTAGTTACCATCTGTAACTCCAACCTTTAATTACCGTCTGTAATTCCAACCTTAGTTACAGTCTGTAATTCCAACCTTAGTTACCGTCTGTAATTCAATCCTCAGTTACCTTCTGTTATTCCAACCTTAGTTGCTATCTGTAATATCAACCTTAGTTACCATCTGTAATTCCAACCTTAGTTACCATCTGTAATTCTAGTCCTAGTTACCATCTATAATTCTAGCCTCAGTTACCATCTGGAATTCCAACCTTAGTTACCGTCTGTAATTCCAACCTTAGTTACTACTGTAATTCCAACCTTAGTTACCATCTGTAATTACCACCATAGTTGCCGTCTGTAATAACAACCTTTAATTACCGTCTGTAATTCCAACCTTAGTTATTATCTGTAATTACCACCATAGTTGCCGTCTGTAATAACAACCTTTAATTACCGTCTGTAATTCCAACCTTAGTTACCATCTGTAATTCCAACCTTAGTTACCATCTGTAATTCCAACCTTAGTTACCATCTGTAATTACCACCATAGTTGCCGTCTGTAATAACAACCTTTAATTACCGTCTGTAATTCCAACCTTAGTTATTATCTGTAATTACCACCATAGTTGCCGTCTGTAATAACAACCTTTAATTACCGTCTGCAATTCCAACCTTAGTTACCATCTGTAATTCCAACCTTTGTTACCATCTGTAATTCCAACCTTAGTTACCATCTGTAATTACCACCATAGTTGCCGTCTGTAATAACAACCTTTAATTACCGTCTGTAATTCCAACCTTAGTTACCATCTGTAATTCTAGTCCTAGTTACCATCTATAATTCTAGTCCTAGTTACCATTTGTAATTCCAACCTTAGTTACAGTCTGTAACTCCAACCTTAGTTACCGTCTGTAATTCCAACCTTAGTTACCGTCTGTAATTCCAACCTTAGTTACCATCAGTTACCGTCTGTAATTCCAACCTTAGTTACCATTTGTAATTCCAACCTTAGTTACAGTCTGTAATTCCAACCTTAGTTACCGTCTGTAATTCCAACCTTAGTTACTATCTGTAATTCCAACCTAAGTTACCGTCTCAATCCTCAGTTACCATCTGTAATTCCAACCTTAGTTACCATCTGTAACTCCAACCTTTAATTATCGTCTGTAATTCCAACCTTAGTTACCATCTGTAATTTCCACCATAGTTACCGTCTGTAATTCCTACCTTATTTACTATCTGTTCTAACCTTTAATTACCGTCTGTAATTCCAACCTTAGTTACCATCTGTAATTCCAACCTTTGTTACCGTCTGTAATTCCTACCTTATTTACTATCTGTAACTCCAACCTTTAATTACCGTCTGTAATTCCAACCTGAGTTACCGTCTGTAATTCCAACCTTAGTTACCGTCTGTAATTCCAACCTTAGTTACCGTCTGTAATTCCAACCTTAGTTACCATCAGTTACCGTCTGTAATTCCAACCTTAGTTACCGTCTGTAATTCCAACCTTAGTTACCATCAGTTACCGTCTGTAATTCCTACCTTATTTACTATCTGTAACTCCAACCTTTAATTACCGTCTGTAATTCCAACCTTAGTTACCATCTGTTATTCCAACCTTAGTTACCATCTGTAATTCCAACCTTAGTTACCATCTGTAATTACCACCATAGTTGCCGTCTGTAATAACAACCTTTAATTACCGTCTGTAATTCCAACCTTAGTTATTATCTGTAATTACCACCATAGTTGCCGTCTGTAATAACAACCTTTAATTACCGTCTGTAATTCCAACCTTAGTTACCATCTGTAATTCCAACCTTAGTTACCATCTGTAATTCCAACCTTAGTTACCATCTGTAATTACCACCATAGTTGCCGTCTGTAATAACAACCTTTAATTAACGTCTGTAATTCCAACCTTAGTTATTATCTGTAATTACCACCATAGTTGCCGTCTGTAATAACAACCTTTAATTACCGTCTGTAATTCCAACCTTAGTTACCATCTGTAATTCCAACCTTAGTTACCATCTCTAATTCCAACCTTAGTTACCATCTGTAATTACCACCATAGTTGCCGTCTGTAATAACAACCTTTAATTACCGTCTGTAATTCCAACCTTAGTTATTATCTGTAATTACCACCATAGTTGCCGTCTGTAATAACAACCTTTAATTACCGTCTGTAATTCCAACCTTAGTTATTATCTGTAATTACCACCATAGTTGCCGTCTGTAATAACAACCTTTAATTACCGTCTGTAACTCCAACCTTTAATTACCGTCTGTAATTCCAACCTTAGTTACCATCTGTAATTCCAACCTTAGTTACCATCTGTAATTTACCACCATAGTTGCCGTCTGTAATAACAACCTTTAATTACCGTCTGTAATTCCAACCTTAGTTACCATCTGTAATTCCAACCTTAGTTACCATCTTTAATTCCAACCTTAGTTACCATCTGTAATTACCACCATAGTTGCCGTCTGTAATAACAACCTTTAATTACCGTCTGTAATTCCAACCTTAGTTATTATCTGTAATTACCACCATAGTTGCCGTCTGTAATAACAACCTTTAATTACCGTCTGTAATTCCAACCTTAGTTATTATCTGTAATTACCACCATAGTTGCCGTCTGTAACTCCAACCTTTAATTACCGTCTGTAACTCCAACCTTTAATTACCGTCTGTAATTCCAACCTTAGTTACCATCTGTAATTCCAACCTTAGTTACCATCTGTAATTACCACCATAGTTGCCGTCTGTAATAACAACCTTTAATTACCGTCTGTAACTCCAACCTTTAATTACCGTCTGTAATTCCAACCTTAGTTACCATCTGTAATTACCACCATAGTTGCCGTCTGTAATAACAAACTTTAATTACCGTCTGTAATTCCAACCTTAGTTACCATCTGTACTTACCACCATAGTTGCCGTCTGTAATAACAACCTTTAATTACCGTCTGTAATTCCAACCTTAGTTACCATCTGTAATTACCACCATAGTTGCCGTCTGTAATAACAACCTTTAATTACCGTCTGTAACTCCAACCTTAGTTACCATCTGTAATTACCACCATAGTTGCCGTCTGTAATAACAACCTTTAATTACCGTCTGTAATTCCAATTTTAGTTATTATCTGTAATTACCACCATAGTTGCCGTCTGTAATAACAACCTTTAATTACCGTCTGTAATTCCAACCTTAGTTACCATCTGTAATTCCAACCTTAGTTACCATCTGTAATTACCACCATAGTTGCCGTCTGTAATAACAACCTTTAATTACCGTCTGTAACTCCAATCTTTAATTACCGTCTGTAATTCCAACCTTAGTTACCATCTGTAATTACCACCATAGTTGCCGTCTGTAATAACAACCTTTAATTACCGTCTGTAATTCCAACCTTAGTTACCATCTGTAATTACCACAATAGTTGCCGTCTGTAATAACAACCTTTAATTACCGTCTGTAATTCCAACCTTAGTTACCATCTGTAATTACCACCATAGTTGCCGTCTGTAATAACAACCTTTAATTACCGTCTGTAATTCCAACCTTAGTTACCATCTGTAATTACCACCATAGTTGCCGTCTGTAATAACAACCTTTAATTACCGTCTGTAATTCCAACCTTAGTTACCATCTGTAATTCCAACCTTAGTTACCATCTGTAATTACCACCATAGTTGCCGTCTGTAATAACAACCTTTAATTACCGTCTGTTATTCCAACCTTAGTTACCATCTGTAATTACCACCATAGTTGCCGTCTGTAACTCCAACCTTTAATTACCGTCTGTACCTCCAACCTTTAATTACCGTCTGTAACTCCAACCTTTAATTACCGTCTGTAATTCCAACCTTATTTACTATCTGTAACTCCAACCTTTAATTACCGTCTGTAATTCCAACCTTAGGGTACCTAGTTTCAGCTTTGTATAAAGGATGTTCGTCCATGCAAGTACAAACAGATACTTCCGACCGCAGGTCGAAAGTTGTCTCCGGGCTACCTCCCTGAATAAAAACTGGACGCCACGATATAGCTGAAAAATTGCTGAAAGTGGCGTTAAAACACCATTCAAACAAACAAATAAACAAATACTTATCAAAGTGCAGTTTGCACAACTGAGAATGCTTCCTTGCATATAATAATATTGGTACATTATAAAGACAATTGCGTTTGTTACTTCTTTAACACTAAACAATTGTGAAAATTTAAATAAACTCAGCTATATTCATCATTTCAATTGTCAAAATATCATTATTTCTACACATGACAAGCCTGTAATGGTCGCATGACATGCTTTTAAAGGGTTTCTTATATGTTCCTAAAATTTTCAATCAGCACCAAAAACTTGTAAATTGTAGAGAACCGCTCTGGCACTGTTTCCGCATGATATATTTTGCCACTCAGATCTTCAGAGCATTAATCTTTTAAATTTCGGCCAATCAGCAGCCACGTTGCAGTTCAATCAAAACAGATTAGTAAAATGACAGAAAACTATCATGATACTAGTTCTTCTATTTGATTTAAATAGGTGAACTAGTTTCTGAAAATCAGCTGCTTTTCAGAATGCCTTTTGAGTTCTATGTTCCACTGTTGTGACCATCTTGGTTTTAGGATAAATACCAAAGTAAAGGACCATGTGAGATACATTTCTATAATACAACAATTTAATCTTCAAGTGGTTTGTCAACATTTGTAAAATTTGCAACCCAGGCAGCCGTATTTAATACTGGATCAGCAAAAAATTGTTTAGTACCCATAAATAAACATTTAATATGATTTCTAAGACACTTTGCTTTTAAGAATAAAGTAGACAGTTCATCCGATATGTCTTACAGTTCGGCAAGGCAACTTAGACAATTCAGATTGTCTTAAGAGGACCGTCTTACAAACAGTGAAAAAACACTATTCATAGTGTAAACAATATTAACAGCACTACAAAGTAATTCCATTAAATTATAAATGCACTAAGTAAGTAATTTTTGTATGGAGTTTGGTTTTAAAGTTTAAAACAAAAAAGATGAAGAAGAGTGGCAGGTTCCCTTCTGGTCTTTTTTGGTTGAATCTGAGATGCCATTATTGGTGCGGATACTGTGACAGTACACACTCCACGAGATTATGGACCGTACAGTGCTCTTCAGTCAAGTAGGGTTCAATCTTCGGCTGTTCTTTCATAACTAAATTAAAGAAACCACAGAAACAACTTCATCTACATCATTTTTAGACTTGCACCTCGTATATGACACAAACAGTCATCTTAACAAAAGAATTTACGACAAACGAGACGATTTTAATTTCAAAATTATAAATTTCCCCTCGCCTTTGCAGCAATATTCCAGCTTCTCCTGCATACGGTGTCTATATTCCTCAATTAATCAGGTATGCAAGAGCTTGCATCGAGTATACTGATTTTTACAAACGTCACCAATTTTTTCGGGATAAACTTATAAACAAAGGTTACAAGAAAAAAAACGATTCGTCCGAGCCTTCACTAAATTTTACTGTAGATACCACTTCCTTGCAGTTTGGTTGTTGGTTCCAGAGTTTGCCGGTTTCTCAGACTGATGATTCTTTGATTTGTGGATTGTCTTTTTGACAGTTTCATCGTTGTTCGGCATTTTGTTATTACCTTTATTTGTTATGACGATAGATTAACTTAACTGATTAAATAAAGCTGTCGATAGTCAATTTTTTAGTTTTTATCAACAGACCTTAACTGGCTGGGATGTCTTCATAAACGGTCCGAGTTGAATTTATAGGCGGTTTGGTCATTGCTTTGGTATATTTATTTAGAGAAGAACATGTCATTAGGTACACTCCTCTTTTCAAGTTTCTTCTTATGAGAAAAAAGTGGAAACGGCATGTTTACCCAGAGATCTGACCAACCAACACCCACTTTTTGAATGATTTACATTAACTGTTATTTGCTATATATATTTTTTTTTCTTCAGGGTTTTTACTGTTAATTTCCCTCTCTTTTCTGTTAAAAATAACAAAAAACCACTTCTTTGTTATACATATATACATGGGTTTGTGTGAGTGTGTGTATGTGTGTGTGTGTATGTTGTGTAATGTGTGTAAATGTATAAACCAGACTACTACTAGTTGTAACTTACTAAGTATTTGTATTTGTAAGAGCATATAGTAGATTTGAAATTGTTGAAATGTTAATTCATTCTGTACTTGCACATATGTAACATAGAAGTATACAAATAAAACAAATATAAAAAAAATGTCATTAGTTAGGCGGTAGAAATGTAAATGCAGTGATTTATTAAAAACTTGTTGCAAGCGAGTAGTGAGTATATATATTCCATTTTTATACGCTACTACACATGTACTATGTCTATGTTTACGATTCACTTTGGTAAATGAAGCTAGTTATATAGCGGATTTGGCCGAAGGGCCTAGATCGCTGCAAGTGATTAGGTGCCACAGTGTCACATCGGTGCGATTTCGAATCCCTCTGAGGGTAAGCAAAAATTTGACAGTATTAAAAATCTAGTTCCAACAGTGTTTGACTTTACAGCACCACTACATTAAGTAATGAAAAATACCAAAAGCAGATGGGAAACATGTTTAAGTTCGAAAAATTCTCGCTTATCAACAAATCTGCAGAATAATACCCTGATCAATAATTATCTGTTATGTCACATAAACGCTTGAAAAGCATTTCAAAACAAAGAAATTTTAAATTACTGGAAATTCTGTGTTTTAATGTTTAGAAAAATACCAGATTCCGGGGATATGTATCAAACATGGTCCATCTCCACGTATAGTTGAAATATGTCGCTAACTGTCGGATTAAATCGTAATAAAATAAGTAATCAGTAATACATTAAATCACAACTAGAGGCTACCAGGAGCCTGTATCGCTCACCTGAGCCTGAAACCAAACAACCCTTCTTTATCCAGCTGTACCTGTTATACTTTTTTAACTATCAGTCGAAAACTCCCTTGACTCACCCCCCCCCCCACCCCCCATTTTCTATTTTAAGCCAACGTAGCTATGTAGGCAGTCAGGTTTCATGATTTGCACAATTTTGGTAGAGGACGTCCTAAAGATGATGTGTGCAATGTTTCAAAGCAGTCCTTTAATGGGTTAAAGAGGAGAAGATTTTTTAAAATCAAGTAAAATTGATTAAAAAATGTTCAAGGAGAATAATTCCTAAACGGTTCATCAGACAATCTTGACCCTAAGTCATTTTTGTAGCCCTCATAGAGCAGAACAATTAGGCAATGCTAACTTTTTCTCTAATTCTAATAATTTTCAAGATTTTGAGACAAAAATGTCAAAAATAATCAATTTTGACAATTAAAGGGCAATAACTCCTATAAGGAGTCCTCATACAACTTCAACCTAATGGAGTGTTTCGTAGAGCTTTTGATGCAGATGAATGCATGTCTCTTCGGTTTTCCTGTATCTGTTACACTTTTTTAAATATAAGCCAAAAACTGTATTTTACCCCCCCCCCCCTTTTTTTCCATTCTATTTTTAGGCATGGCGGCCATGTTGGTTAATCTGCAGCCATGGTTGGTGCAAACTTGGTTGAGGACAATTGACGGATGATGTTTACAAAGTTTCAAAGCAGTACTTTCAGTGATTTCAGAGGAGAAGATTATTAAAAAATCAATTAAAACCGATTTAAAAAAACACAGTTCAAGGGGAATAACTCTTAAACGGTTCATCAGACAATCTTAAACCTAAGTCATTTTTGTAGGCCTCATAAAGCAGAACAATTAAGCATGCTAACTTTTTCTCTAGTTCTAATAATTTTCAAGATTTTGAGGCAAAAATGTCAAAAATAATCAATTTCGACAATTAAAGGGCAATAACTCCTATAAGGGGTCATCATACAACTTTGACCCAATGGAGTGTTTCGTAGAGCTTTTGACGCCGATGAAGGCATGTCTCTTCCGTTTTCCTGTATCTGTTATACTTTTTGAACTATAAGCCAAACATTGTATTTTGAACACCCCTCCCCCCGTTCTTTTTTAGCCATGGCGGCCACGTTGGTTAATCTGCGGCCATGGTTGGTGCAAACTTAGTTGAGGACATTTGACGGATGATGTGTACAAAGTTTCAAAGCAGTACTTCCCGTGGTTTCAGAGGAGAAGATTTTAAAAAATCAATTAAAACCGATTAAAATAAACAGTTCAAGGGGAATAACTCTTAAACGGTCAAACGGACAATCTTGACTCTACAGCCAATTTTGTAGCCCTCATAAAGCAGAACAATTAAGCAATGCTTACTTTTTCTCTAGTTCTAATAATTTTCAAGATTTTGAGGCAAAAATTGCAAAAATCATCAATTTCGACAATTAAAGGGCAATAACTACTACAAGGAGTCGTCATAAAACTTTGACCCAATGGAGTGTTATGTAGAGCTTTTAATGCTGAAGAAGGAATGTCTGTTGGTTTTCCTGTATCTGTTATACTTTTTGCACTATAAGCCAAAAACTGTATTTTGACCCCCCCCCCCCCCTGTTCTATTTTTGTCTCGCTGGAGGCGAGACATATGTAATGGAATCCGGCGGCGGCGGCGTAAACACTTGACATCTTGCTTCATATCTTTGTAAGCCCAAGCCCTAGGTCCATCAAATTTGGTCCAGAGGTAGCTTGTGATGAGTACTTGACAGTCACCTGTCACCTGACCTTGACCTCAATTTCACGGTCCAGTGACTACGTTAAAGTTTTTGAGTTACGACAGTTCCTCTGTAACTACGCATGGTAGGATGACAATATTTAGTGTATAGGTTGCTGATGACTAGTACATGACTGTCTGGTAGGTGTCACCTGACCGTGACCTCAATTTCACGGTCCAGCGACTACGTTAAAGTTTTTGGGTTACGACAGTTCCTCTGTAACTACCAATGGTAGGATGACAATATTTGGTGTATAGGTTGCTGATGACTAGTACATGACTGTCTGGTAGGTGTCACCTGACCTTGACCTCAATTTCACGGTCCAGCGACTACGTTAAAGTTTTTGGGTTATGACAGTTCCTCTGTAACTACGCATGGTAGGATGACAATATTTGGTGTATAGGTTGCTAATGACTAGTACATGACTGTCTGGTAGGTGTCACCTGACCTTGACCTCAATTTCACGGTCCAGCGACTACGTTAAAGTTTTGGGGTTACGACAGTTCCTCTGTAACTATGCATGGTAGGATGACAATATTTGGTGTATAGGTTGCTGATGACTAGTACATGACTGTCTGGTAGGTGTCACCTGACCGTGACCTCAATTTAACAGTCCAGCGACTACATTAAAGTTTTTGGGTTACGACAGTTCCTCTGTAACTACACATGGTAGGATGACAATATTTGGTGTATAGGTTGCTGATGACTAGTACATGACTGCTGGTAGGTGTCACCTGACCTTGACCTCAATTTCACTGTCCAGCGACTACGTTAAAGTTTTTGGGTTACGATAGTTACTCTGTAACTACGCATGGCAGGATGACAATATTTGGTATATAGGTTGCTGATGAATAGTACATGACTGTCTGGTAGATTCCACCTGACCTTGACCTCAATTTCACGGTCCAGCGACTACGTTAAAGTTTTTGGGTTACGGCTGTTCCCCTGTAACTATGCAGGGTATGGTGACAATATTTTGTATACAGGCCACTGCTGATATTTAATGCTATTTACGTAATGCTTATGACGAAATTGATTTTCGTTACTGATGCGGAATGCAGGCGAGACGTTTTTCTGTGTCCACACTTGTTAGCTATGGCGGCCATGTTGGTTGGTCTGAGGCCATGATTTGCGCAAACTTGGCATGGGACATTTTACTGATGATGTGTGCAAAGTTTCAAAGCAATCCCTTTAGTGGTTTTGAAGGGGAAGATTTTTACAGAAAAGTTAACGACGACGACGACGACGGACGACGACGACGGACGCCAAGTGATGGCAATAGCTCACATGACCCTTCGGAGAGGGGATGTAGCTTTTCAAGCGAACTAATATACCAATACAGTACATTGGTTCATGTAGCTGAGAGCATGCCATATTCTCTGCCCTCCTTTCTCAACCACCAGAGCTACGTTTTCGCAGCTACCTTCCGTTAACAATCATACACATCAATTAATCTGAACAAAACTCTTCAAATTGCACAAACATCAACATTCAACAGCAAGGTGACAAATCCCGAATTCCTGTTCATTCACCAGAAGAACTTGCGAATAACCTCGCCATTTTTTGGTTAATCCGACAAATCACAAAACTGTAATGGGATCATTACGGCAGTAATATTGGGACTACACAAGAACCTATACAACTCATTACATTCTGTCTGCACATCAATGCATTGGTATTAAAATTGGATCTAAATAAATGATGTGTAAATCGTATCTTCCCTGGCCACTGCAAAGTACTGAAAATTAAAAATAACAGAGTACCAAACAGTTGAGGGGCTCCAAGTTTTGTTATTTTCAGCTTTGACAGGACTGCCAGTTTTTTCATTACAATCAAAAAAAAATTTTTTTCTTATGTTTTAATTAAAAACCAATATACTATAATCGCACAATTTGTTTAACAAACATAAATACTGAATTGTAACCATAAAATTATTCTCTAGATCGGACACTAGCTTTTTAAAAAACACATCTGATGTAAGTGTAGTAAAGCAGATTTTCACTGTCGACAAAATAAACATAAAACGTTCTCAGGTTGTAGATTCTTTATTTTGTGTTGAGATTTTAACAATTACTATAACAATCAAAACCCTAAAAATATAAAATAACATTTCATTAAACATGGTGCAAGAGAAAACTATTTGGCATACAAATATATTATATTATAATATAGCACCATATTTGTATAAAAGCTATTTCAGACAATTACATTATTATTTTTATATACGACGAAAATATACATGTATTCTTGATACATACTACCAAGATATCAAATCTTTTGAGTATATTAATACACATAAGCAAAAGATTCATTCTATCCTTTCAAAATATAGAAAGTATGCTTAAAGCAAAACAATCTAACCTATTACATCAAAATTAAAATAAAAATGAAATGCATAAACATGTTAATCTGATTTGAACAATAATTAATATAAGCATACACAAATACTATAGCTTACCTCACATGAGGTGTAAGGGTCAATCGCAACTACCGTTGTACAATTATAGGTACATGCAACCTGTATAATAAAATATTAACGTAATAAGTCAAATGTACTTTTGACAAATTAAGTGATGCCTAAAGGTTACCGTAATTATTTAAAATAAAGTATATATTGATTATATCAACAGTTATTCTGTTATCTGCTGTTTACTTTTGTTTATTAAACAAACTGTTTATAAGAAACAAATATATTTACTACTACATTTAATATTATTTAGTATTATTAATATACTGAAGCAGTTTAGTATTTTTATCAGTTTTATTAAACGGTTAAGCTGTCAGTCAAAGCCAAAATGTTATGAAATTTAATATTAAATATAATTAGTATAAAAGATGAAATAAACTGACCTTAATAAGAATATTCACAAACTGCAAAGCTAAGAGTGTTTTTCCAAAGCAATTGGCATAGTCCGAAATGCATAAATAATATATAAAAAACGAAGCTTTCAACAGCGACGAACAAAACCAAACATGGCTGTTCAATATCTTTTCTATAACTGAATAAGAACAAAGAAAGATCAAGAAATTTCCCTCCAAAACATTCATATGATCTAATCTAACCAATCCAAACTAAATTAACTAACTTAACAATAGGTATAGCCTAAGGCAAATAATTAATAAAACGCAATACAAGATAAAATAAAAGTACTGAAATACTGTTTACTACGAATAAGCAAACAATTAGAAACTTCTAGATTTTAATTACAGAATACATAATCTTAAAGTACATATACAGAAAAATATAATATAAAATCCACTGTGCTACATACTCCCCCTGGCCGGAAAATGCCGTCCTCGGCATACTGCCTCAGGAGTTAGTTAGTGGTGCTCTTAAAATATCCAGTATCGTATGACCTGCTTCATTCTGTAGATTTTTTTAACAAATCTGATTCTGTTGCAAGGGAGATGATACAGTTTACTCGTTTCTCCCAATCAGCTTTGCTGGTAACGGCTGATTTAGAGGTATCGTAATCACCAGATGTGAACCAAGAAGGTGGTCTTCGTTCTCTGGTAGAGCGACGAACGGGAAGTTGGGTCTCTTCATTATCTTCAACATCACTCTGAGATGATTCACTGTCAGGTGTGTCTTCCTGTCTAATCTCAGGTAAAGTAGGTGGCGAAGCGCTTCTGTCTGCAGAATGATCTTCAGAGACACTGCCATCAGTGTCAGTAGAAGGATAGGCGTCCCCATCATCTGCATTAAATGTATCTTCAGTCGGCTGAACAAGTGAGTCTTCAGTGATGGATGAATCACTGTACACTGGTTCCTGACTAATTATCAAATAACCATCATCTGACTCATCTGATGAACTGTCATCTAAGTTGTCAGTCTGTGGTTGTTCCTGTTCTTCTTGTTTCTGCAACGATCTTCTTTTCGCAGGTATTGGCTGTTCACGTTTTCTTCTGGGAGCAGGTGTTGGAGTATCTACAACATGCTGCTTTTTCCTTGGAATAGGTGTAGGCGTGTCAACGACATAGCCAATCGGTAACAGTAGGTTACGATGAAGAGTTCTTGTTCGTCCTTCACCGTTTTCTTTGCGTACTGTGTACACTGGTATATCATCGTTAGGTTGACTTACGACAAGGTAGGTTTCTGGCTCCCATTTATCTGCCAATTTATGTTTTCCGTCAAACACTACTGTTTTCACTAATACACGGTCTCCTGGTTTGATAACAGCTCCTCTGATCTTTACATCATAACCCTCTTTTTGTTTTTGTCTGGCTCTTTCGGCTGCTTCCGTGGCTAATTGGTAAGCTTGTGAGAGATGATCTCTCAACTCGGCAATACACTTGGAACTTGGTTGTTGTTCATCGATACGTAGTCCTAATGTCACATCTATTGGCAGTCTTGGATTGCGTCCAAACATTAATAGATACGGCGTTTGTCCAGTTGACTCGTGTCTAGTGCAGTTGTAAGCATGCACCATGGGTCCAAGGTATGCTTTCCAGTTCTGTTTCTGGTGTGGTTCTAGCGATCCCAGCATGTTCAGCAGTGTTCTATTGAACCTTTCACACATCCCGTTACCCATTGGGTGGTAACTTGTTGTTCTTGACTTCTTCATTCCAGTCAATAAGCAGAGTTCTTTTATGACTTTACTTTCAAAATTGGTGCCTTGATCAGAATGAATCCGTTCCGGTATCCCATAATGAACAATAAAGTTATGAAAGAATGCTTCTGCTGTTGTCTTTGCTAACTGGTTTCTTGTGGGAATGGCCTGAGCATATCTTGTAAAATGGTCAGTGATTACCAAAATATGCTGATATCCACCTTTGGATCTCTCCAAAGTTAAATAATCCATGCAGACCAATTCTAATGGTGAAGAAGTTGCAATGGGTACCATAGGAGCTCTCTGATTAGTTGGTGTTTTTCTTCTTAAGCATCGTCCACACTGTTCAATCCATGCTTCGGTATCTCGATACATTCCAGGCCAATAAAAACGATCTCGGAGTAGGGATAGAGTTCTGTCCTTTCCTGGATGTCCCATGTCATTGTGGAGGGCTTGTAAAACTGTTGTTATATGCTCAGAAGGTAACACCAATTGTTTACGTTCCTCATTCTCTATAGTTGTTATTCTGTATAATACTCCATTAATGATCTTCAAGCGGTTATATTCTTTGAAAAGAGAGTTTTGACTGGAGTCTTTCTTTGGTGGTTTCGTGTTTGACTTAATGAACTCTGTACACTGTCTGATGTTTTTGTCCTGAGCTTGAGCTTTAGCCCAATCAACCATATCTCCGATGTTAGTTGCCGATAAATCCTGTTCCTCATCAACTACATGAGGAGAGACGGCTAGACTTTCCACATATGACTGCTGTACAATGGAGTCACAAATCGCTTGCACAGACTCACTAGATATTGTGCATTTATCCGAATCTTGATCCATTGGAAGACGGCTAAGTGCATCGGCATCCATGTTGCTTTTGCCTGGTCTATACTTAATGTCAAAATTAAAAGCGGATAAAGCTGCAAGCCATCTGTGTCCTGTCGCATCAAGTTTGGCAGAGGTCAATACATATGTAACAGGATTGTTATCTGTAAATACTGTAAATTTTTGTCCATATAAGTAATCCTTATACTTGTCGCATATAGCCCATTTAAGAGCTAGAAACTCTCGCTTATGTGGGGGATAATTCCTCTCAGCTCTGTTCAATCCACGACTCCCATAGCTGATAACTCTTTTTATACCCTGTTGTTCCTGATACAAGACTGCTCCTAGTGCGTCACCAGAGGCATCCGTATGAAGTTCATATGGCAGAGAATAGTCGGCATAACCTAAGATGGGAGATGTAACAAGTTTTTCCTTTAGCTCTATAAAGGCTTCCTCTTGTGGTTTTCCCCAAGTCCATACTTTCTTTGCAGATGTCTTTGATTTCCTTTTCTGATGTTTCTTTACAGGCGTTGGTATGAGATCTGTTAATGGTCTGCTAACTTGACTGAAATTTTTGATAAAACGTCTGTAATAACCAACGAATCCAAGGAACCTACGAACATCTTCCGGTGTCTGTGGCTTTGGCCAGTTAATAACTCGTTCAGTCTTTGATGGGTCAATCTCAATTCCTTGTTCGGATACAATGTGACCAACAAATTTCACCTTTCGTTTGAAAAATTCACATTTCTTTGGCGATAGTTTAAGGTTAGCTTGCCTCATTCTTTCAAAAACAAGTTGCAGGTTTCGAAGATGATCTTCATATGTTTTCCCAAATATAATTACGTCATCTATAAATACACAGCAAATTTTTAAATTGAGATCGGCCAAAACATTTTCCATAAGACGCTGGTATGTCGCGGGTGAATTAGTCAGTCCAAAAGGCATACGATTAAACTCATAAAATCCTAACGGTCCAACTGAAAAGGCTGTTCGTTCTTTGTGATCTTCAAAAATTTCCACCTGATGATATCCTGATTTCATGTCAATTATTGAAAAGAAACGGTTTCCTGCTAGACAATCAAGCAATTCTTCTATACGAGGCAAGGCGTAGCTGTCTTTTTTGGATATTTTATTAAGCATTCTATAATCCACACACATCCTTAAACTATTATCTTTTTTCTTAACTAATACCACATTTGATGCCCATGGAGAATGTGACGGTCGAATAATTCCTGCATCTAATAGTTGACGCAAATGGTCTCGCACTTCCTCATACATGGCAGGTGGTATTCTTCTATACCGTTGTTTGAAAGGCTTATCTTCTAACAGATCTATTCTGTGCTGGACCAAATCGGTGTGGCCTAGGTCATTGTCGTCTCGAGAAAAGATGTCATGATACTCCAATATAAGGTCTTTTCCTTCTTGAAGTTGTGTGTCAGATAAATCACTTCGAGTTATTTCAACCTTGTCCAAAAGTGATGGTTCTTTAGGATGACAATTGATACTATTAGGTGTTGATTGAATAGTAACTGGTTGAAGTTCACATATTATGCCTTTAGGTGGTATAGTGATAGTCCTGGTAGTAACATTAGACAACTGTACTATGACTGGCTTATTACGTTTATATTTGTATTCATGAAGTCTCGGTTCCACATCTAAATCTTCAGGTTCAAAAGCTAATTCTGATGTTTGATGTATAACTGGAGTAGTGCGATAAGGTATCTGTTTATCACAGTAACCTTCTATCTCAACAGAAGTATTCGGTAATATAGTAACATTTGATGGCTCTGCATTCCTAACTATAGCTAGTCGATTCATATTCTTTCTAAGTTCTCTCTCCTGTAGTGTAATACTCCTAAATGTAAGGTACCATGGTGTCGAAATATTGGCCTTCTGTAAAAAATTCTCTGCATATTGTTGATGAAGGTCTTGAAGCATTGTATTCAAAATATTTGTACCAATAAGAAGAGGAATATGTTGATTATAGTTGCTGTCAGGTACAACCAACATGGGGTATGTGTGATGTATAGTGTTGCCAGGTGTGGTAATTTGAACTTCAATGTAACCTGAGTATGGAAGTTGTGTTCCTCCAGCACATTCAATGTCTAAAATATCATCTATGGTATTGAGTGGTATATTACAGGCAAGATGTTCTTGGTAATAGGATTCACTAATAGTCGAGACTGTAGAACCTGTATCTAGCAAACTCGGTGTTTCCTTTCCTTCTAAAATTACTAAAGCTTCTGTGGGCTTTCCAAATAATCCTGGTGGTGACCTTTTGGCTAAATTATTCTTAATACTGGGACCATTAACTCTCTTACTCAAGCCTACTACTGGCCCCGTGTCATAGGCTTCTTCCAGTTTAAACCTCTCTTAGTGTGGTCTAATCTAACAGCACATCCTCTTTTATAATGTCCATACTGGCCACATCTATAACACTGTGGTTCATCATATATCAATGGTTGTTGTGTTGGTATCAACTCTTGTTGCTGTGGGTGTGATGTAGGTTGCTGTTGTGATGGCATTTGTCGACTCTGATAGTTTTGTCTCGAAGGTCTACCCGAATCTCTATACCGATTTCCATATTTACCCCTAAACGATCCTCTCTTTTGATATCCTTGTTGTTTAAAGGTATCAAAGTCCTGGACTAGTTGTTGAACAATTCCTTTCAACTCATCAATGTCCGACTTTTCAACAGGTCCTGGTTGTGTAGCCTTGGTGGCTTTGGCTGTATTTGGTTTTGACTTCTTGTCTTTCTCATTTGGCTGTACTTCGGGTTTGTGGTCGCTCTCGATCTGACGTAGAGCTACTCTCAAAACATCAAAGTCCATGATGCTGTCATACTTATGACCACTGATATCCTTTAAGTCCTTTCGTAATCCGGTCCATAACATAGTATGCAGCATCCTGTTTGCTTCAGATTCATGTACGGCTCCCTTTTCCTTTGCACGTCCCATTATATCTTCTAGGCGACAACTCCAAGTGGTTACGTCTTCATCATCTTGTTGCCTTGCACTGTAGAACTCTTTCAATATTTCTTCTTTATTAACAACATTTCCATATATACTATCCATCTTGTGCAGTATTTCCTCTATGGTAGCTTGTGGTCCAAGTCTCATAGCTATGACGCCTGCTTGACCTCTCAGTGATCTTCTTACAGCCGTGTTTACCATATCCTTATCATATGTTTTGTCCTGAAGAAGGCACTGTACATCATATCTCCAAAGTTCAAAAGTGGACTCTGATTTATTTCCCGATCCGGAGAAAACATTGACCTTGGGTGGTTGTGATGAAATAATCTTCGGTTTCTCTTTTGGTTTAGCTCCTCCATAAGATGATGGTAAAGTCAACGAGTGAAATAAAGGTTTCTTTTCTCCGCCATCTTTTTGTGCAAAGTACTCCTTTAACCGTTCTTCTAATTCCTCGGGGTTGTCTGTTTTTGATTTAATACCCATAGCCTTTATTGCTTTTAATAAATTAATGTCATCATCATCCATTGATATAAATCCTGGATTAGTAGGGTTTTCAGTCACTTCCTCTTTTGTATTACTAAATGCCATGTTTGATTAATGTGCCAGTAAATTCAAGTTGTTCAATCAATCAAACACACGAACAAAATCAATGAGTAAAATAATATATATCTGTATTAATAGATATTTGTTTGTTGATTATGTATGTCAATCGACACTCACAATGTCTCGGAAGTTGAATATAAAATACTGTAAATTAAATATACTATACACAAATAAAATAAAACATGCAATACGTACCAACTGTAACTGTAAACTACTGCAACCTGAAAATACCTATAATTATTTTAATCGGGAGAGAGGATTAATAATCTCGGTTTTTAAATTAAGATATATCTATCAAATCTAAATTATAACTAAAATTTAACCTTGATTACAAATATCAAAGTTGGACAACCCTCAAGTACCACCGATTAAAAATGAACTACCAAAGAAGAAAGTTAACTTCTAATGAGTCACACCTGAGTAGAAGACTTTGAAGTACAAAGACCTAAGTGCTAATGAAGTTTGGTTATAGATGACGTTAGTAAAAGATATGCATGCAAAGGATACACTTAATCACACACGTTACTTTAAAAGTTTACCTTAACTTTATTTAAATTTAACTTAATTTAACTTAATTTTAAATTTATTTATGCCTATTTATGCACAGGTGAAGTTTAATTAGTTATTCGTCCACGTTTTAAAGTTTAAAGTATGTTGGGTTTTTTTTTAAATCAAATGTCAACACACATTAATAATTAACAGTTCACAATTCACAATAAGAACATGATGTACATCACCATTCACATATAAACAATATTACACATGTACATAAACAATAAACAAAGTCACAATACAACACACACATATATATACACTACAAATACTGATGAAATACAATCTGTGTATTGTTTGGTTATATAATTTCTTAGAAATCTTATTCAAATAATATTAAAGAAAAAAAATTAAATGAATAAAAGGGTCTTTGCTCAGTTATCAAAGAGCATGCAAAAAGTTCTACAATTAAACTTTAAATGTTTATGTATTATAAACACAAAAAAAATTGTCAAAAATAAATAAATACCACAAACAGTGTTTAATTATAAATAAAGTGGGTGTGGTTTCACTTCCTGTTTCAAACTGACCTTGACCTTAACATAAAAGGGGGGGGTCAAACTTTTATGTTAAGTTTACAGTACCTATACAATTTCAAAAATAATTAAACAAATATATTGAACAATACACTAGATTACCTTATAACATTGATGCACATGTATAGCATAGTAACAGCTTCAAAACATTACAGTATATGTTTCCGATTTTATTTTTTTAATCTGTAAATATTTAATAAATATAACAAATACAGAATGAACAAAATAGTATTTAATTTCTTTACGGCTGTCAAACACTTAAACTAATGCTGGCAACTTCTGTTTCTTTAGCAATGCACGCTGTTGATGTAATTACAGTAAACTACAGTACTATGTCCAATATGTTGTGAATAACACCAAATAATGTCCGGCCGGTAGTGTACAGCTTAAGAATTCTCTAAAATCACAAAATCCAGACGTTGGGCGCCATTGTAGTAAAGCAGATTTTCACTGTCGACAAAATAAACATAAAACGTTCTCAGGTTGTAGATTCTTTATTTTGTGTTGAGATTTTAACAATTACTATAACAATCAAAACCCTAAAAATATAAAATAACATTTCATTAAACATGGTGCAAGAGAAAACTATTTGGCATACAAATATATTATATTATAATATAGCACCATATTTGTATAAAAGCTATTTCAGACAATTACATTATTATTTTTATATACGACGAAAATATACATGTATTCTTGATACATACTACCAAGATATCAAATCTTTTGAGTATATTAATACACATAAGCAAAAGATTCATTCTATCCTTTCAAAATATAGAAAGTATGCTTAAAGCAAAACAATCTAACCTATTACATCAAAATTAAAATAAAAATGAAATGCATAAACATGTTAATCTGATTTGAACAATAATTAATATAAGCATACACAAATACTATAGCTTACCTCACATGAGGTGTAAGGGTCAATCGCAACTACCGTTGTACAATTATAGGTACATGCAACCTGTATAATAAAATATTAACGTAATAAGTCAAATGTACTTTTGACAAATTAAGTGATGCCTAAAGGTTACCGTAATTATTTAAAATAAAGTATATATTGATTATATCAACAGTTATTCTGTTATCTGCTGTTTACTTTTGTTTATTAAACAAACTGTTTATAAGAAACAAATATATTTACTACTACATTTAATATTATTTAGTATTATTAATATACTGAAGCAGTTTAGTATTTTTATCAGTTTTATTAAACGGTTAAGCTGTCAGTCAAAGCCAAAATGTTATGAAATTTAATATTAAATATAATTAGTATAAAAGATGAAATAAACTGACCTTAATAAGAATATTCACAAACTGCAAAGCTAAGAGTGTTTTTCCAAAGCAATTGGCATAGTCCGAAATGCATAAATAATATATAAAAAACGAAGCTTTCAACAGCGACGAACAAAACCAAACATGGCTGTTCAATATCTTTTCTATAACTGAATAAGAACAAAGAAAGATCAAGAAATTTCCCTCCAAAACATTCATATGATCTAATCTAACCAATCCAAACTAAATTAACTAACTTAACAATAGGTATAGCCTAAGGCAAATAATTAATAAAACGCAATACAAGATAAAATAAAAGTACTGAAATACTGTTTACTACGAATAAGCAAACAATTAGAAACTTCTAGATTTTAATTACAGAATACATAATCTTAAAGTACATATACAGAAAAATATAATATAAAATCCACTGTGCTACATAAGAAAACCATTGGCGTAGCTAGGTTCTGACTGCAGTGCACGCAAAACTTATGGCAGGGGGGTCTGGCAGCGCCTTGGTAGGGGGTCCCGAGATCAGCGAAGCTCCGCGGATATAGCCTTTAGAACTAAATTTTAAGTGTAATGGAAGCTTACTTTTTCCAATGAAATCGGCCCAGTCACGAGCATTCAAAAACTTTTATTTCAATGCATTTTTATAATACTTTTTATAGAATTTGTAATCTTCCAGCCAGGAATGTGCCAATGATTGATTAAAGGAATAAAGACAAAACAATTATATGAATCGCGCGAGTTTTCCGAGAAATCATATTTTAAACACGAAACAGAAAATGATCTAAGTGAACGGACGATCAGAAAAAAAGCACAATATAACACGCAACAATTTGAAATTTGGCGATTTAAAATGCAACTACAATGATTACTATAGTCGGTTAAAAGTATATTTGTTTTATTTTATGTAAGCATCATTTTTCTGCGTTTTGCACTGTCAAAAATTTCAATAACTTATTTCAAGTTGATCTCCAAGTCGGTGTGAATGTGTAAGAGAGCTAATGGGGATATTCTCTCTGGATCCATTGTAGATCTTTAGATATGTTTTCACACTTTTCATTATTGAAAGACCGTTCAGCGGTCGCTGTTGTAGGAGGCATTATCAGTAGTTCTGAGTTTATCAGCCTATCGTCATGTAGTAACATCGGACCAAAAGTAGAATTTCCGGACTGAATACTACCCAGAGAAATAGAATCAGTATGTTTGAGAATTTTTGGACTGAAAACTACCCAGAACATATAAAATGAGTATACCTCTTCCTCTTCTCTTGTCCTTTCTTTTTTATAAAAGAAAAAGAACAAAATTGCCGTTTCGTTGTGCACGCAGGTGCGTCGTTGCGTAAATGGTAGCTACTCTACTTACAGCAACTTTTTTGTATTTCAATGAGATAGAACATAGCCTTTGTTATAACCTGATAATTTGAAATGCACCGGTCCCAACCCCCCAATTAATATTGACCGGTCCCTCATTGGAAAAGTAGGCTTCCATACACTTAAATTATAGTTCTAAAATGCTATATCCGCGGAGCTTACGGGGGGCGAAGCCCCACAGGACCACCTACCAGTATCACCTGCAGTATACGTTTTGCGTGCACTGCCATCAGAACCTAGCTACGCCACTGCCGAACACTAAGCCTTCCTACACCCCTAACACTAACCTACCATAACCATAACCTATGATTTGGGTCCTCTAAATGTGGTGGGTCCTAAAGTAATTTAAGCCAATATAAGTGGTGGTTGGTTCATTGGACGGTTATCGGTTTTGCACCGTACATGGACTTCAATACAGCTTTCTCAATAACTGACGATAACATTGTCGATGTATGTTATTGTCAGTCGTCGACATAGCAAATTTTTGGGGCATGCACGCATCCATAACGTCCTGTCCTTTTGACGCTCTTATCGGCCCATTGCTGATCCTGATATAATCCACGAGAAGTATGTAATACCACTGAAAAATTTCCGCGGTCGCATCGTTTATCTCAAAATAAAAAAATATTTAAACCAACATCTGCGGCAGTGTGGGCAGTTGAATGGATCATCACAAGACGCCTTAATTAAACAACTGCATATTAAAATATATATAATAAATGTTTATAGTGCCTATAGACACCAAGGACTAGTGTTTTTTTAAATTATACAATTCTTCGCCAAAACAAACGGCGAGGTACATTGTAAGTATGTACTCGAGGTACATTTTTGTAGTACCCCATACGACAAAGACCAATTCAGCCGTAGTAGTTCTCAGCAATTCTGTCAGTCTTTTGGGATAGGTATCGCATGTACGGTGTCTGGTCAATTGGTCCCACATGTAAATTGGTCCCAGCCAATTCGTCCCAAGTCTTTGCCAATTGGTCCCACTTTTGGACAATTGGTCCCGACACTTTTAAAATTGGTCCCGACACTTTCAAAAATTATATTTGAGAACAATTTTTGGTTTTGTATAACAATAATAATAAGTTATTGAAATTTAAGAAGCTCACAATACAAAACTAATTATAGTTTGTTCAAATTTGTTATTTAATATACATATTTATATATAAAAGTAATGACAAATATTTCCCTTACTTGCATTCTTTGTAAAACACTAGAACACATTATTGCCTCCAACCTTTCGGACCATTTTAAACAACACAATATTCTATAATTACAACACGGTTTTCGTGCCAATTGGTCCCACTTTTGGACAATTGGTCCCGACACTTTTAAAATTGGTCCCGACACTTTCAAAAATTATATTTGAGAACAATTTTTGGTTTTGTATAACAATAATAATAAGTTATTGAAATTTAAGAAGCTCACAATACAAAACTAATTATAGTTTGTTCAAATTTGTTATTTAATATACATATTTATATATAAAAGTAATGACAAATATTTCCCTTACTTGCATTCTTTGTAAAACACTAGAACACATTATTGCCTCCAACCTTTCGGACCATTTTAAACAACACAATATTCTATAATTACAACACGGTTTTCGTGCCAATTGGTCCCACTTTTGGACAATTGGTCCCGACACTTTTAAAATTGGTCCCGACACTTTCAAAAATTATATTTGAGAACAATTTTTGGTTTTGTATAACAATAATAATAAGTTATTGAAATTTAAGAAGCTCACAATACAAAACTAATTATAGTTTGTTCAAATTTGTTATTTAATATACATATTTATATATAAAAGTAATGACAAATATTTCCCTCACTTGCATTCTTTGTAAAACACTAGAATACATTATTGCCTCCAACCTTTCGGACCATTTTAAACAACACAATATTCTATAATTACAACACGGTTTTCGTGAACGTAGATCATGCGAAACACAACTGATACAACTTGTTGACGACTTATCACGTAACCTCAACACAGGACAACAGACTGACCTAATATTGCTAGATTTTAGCAAAGCCTTCGATAAAGTAAGTCATCTGAATCTACTTTACAAACTGCAGAAACATGGAGTAGACCAACGCACAGTACAATGGATCAAAGCCTTTTTGATAGGTAGATCACAGACTGTACTCCTAGATAGTGCTAATTCCAAGGAATTACCAGTAATGTCAGGTGTGCCCCAAGGTTCAGTACTCGGCCCACTACTTTTTCTCCTTTATATTAATGACCTTCCCAATCATATAAAATCCCAAGTCCGCCTATTTTTTACTGATGACACTGCAGTATACTTAGTCATCATAAATGCAGACTGTCCTGCGTTACAAAAAGATTTACAAACCCTAGAAGCTTGGGAGAAATTATGGGAAATGGAATTCAACCCCGGAAAATGTCAGGTCCTAAACATTACCAGAAACAAAAAAGAAAACTAATTTTGATTATAAATTACACGGACATATTTTAGAAGAACTAGACATATGCAGGTCCTCAGTCACATATAAACAGATTTATACTAAGATAAATACATATAAATACTCATTTTTCCCACAAACTGTTGTTTTATGGAATCAGTTACCTACCACCGTCGTTCTGCAGCCTGATCCTGATCATTTCAGACAGGAATTAAATTAATTAAACACGGCCTAGATCAAGTGGCCTACTAGATAGCAAAACACTGTTTTTATCCTGTTTTTAACTCGTTATCAATTCCAATAATAAATCTAAAATCAAATTTCCCTGACTTTTCATACACAACAATAGTCCCTAGATGTCCCCCTGTCATTTTTAATTTTTATCTTATTTTTTTTATTTTTTGCACTTTTGAAAATTTGCCGGTAACTACTTTTCCCGAAATGAACGCACAAGGCAATCGGATTACCTCGGTTATTTCCGCCTATGGTCGGGAAAGTCAATCGGATCACCTCGGTTATTTCCGCCTATGGTCGGAAAGTGACCTCAGGTCACTTTCCCGACCCTTGACGGAAATGGCCGAGAGACTTTCCCGACCCTTGACGGAAATGGCCGAGAGATGTTCCGATAATTATTACAAGGATGAAATAAACTTATTAAACCAATCAAAAGTCACTGTTTCCAGTTCCGGTTTAAGTTGTCACGTGATTTACTTCCCGCAAACTTCAAACTTACCAAAACAATCAGAACTGCATGCACCAAGGCGAGTTCCCAACTGACAAAGACACAAAGAACACTTAATTGTTGCCTTTCAATTGGTATTGTAAAAGTTTATTAAAAGTCGATCTATTTATTGTAAATAAGAGATTAAACACGACAAGCTTAAAATGTGTTCTGAAACCTCACAGTTAGAACAAACAGTCACTGCCACTCACTTGTCTCAGGATTTTTGTTATACCTTTGTACAGTGGCGGATCCAGGGGGGCGTTGCGGCGTACGCCCCCCCCCCCCCCGCCCTTTAAAAAAAAAGAAAAGGAAAAAAAGAGAAAAGGGAGGGTAAAAACCAGCGCCAGAGGCAAAAATGCAATCCCCGCTCGTCCTCGCCATAAATTAATGCATTAACGGTACTAATTCGTTTATTATAATATCTCTGTTGTATATACTGTACCAAATAAAGGTTACTGAACACTATAAAAACCTTCGTGGCCTTCCTATTCCGATATCCCCTTTTTACGCCCCCCCCCCCCCCTTTCGAAAATCCTGTATCCGCCCCTGTTGTATCTTTGTCTTTGGATAAAAAAATATGCCTGAGGCTTCTACAGAGCTTCTAAATGTAAGAATCTCCACATGTAATAATAATAAATTTAATAAATACTTATAAAACAAGAACTTATATACATAGGTGTGCGCATTTACTTGTAAACTTGTATTGACCTTTAAGAAATCACATAGTAACGTGGTTCTGTGAAAGGGGTGGGGGGGGGGGGCGGGTAAGATCGACAGTTATTGTGTCTTTCCATGGAGCATCGTCGGAATATCAAAGAAAAATATCAACAAATTACAATTTCCATTGAATTATTTTTACCGTAATGAAAATTGTTTCAACAGAATTCTTATTACCTGTATTCAAAAAAACAAAAAACAAAACAAAATGAAAAAATAACATTCATGTGCATAAACATTGTTAAGACAGTAATATTTTCAAAATTTTTTTAAAATAAAACAAAAGAATTTTTTTTTAGACAAAGACCCGTATATTTGCAAAACAATTTATGAAATAATAAAATTTTGTGTTTTTTTGTAAACTATATAAACTGCTGCTTGATTAAACTTATTATTTTTTATTGTATTATTATAACATTCAAAATTTTGTTTAGCTTTTTTTATTTGTTAGTTTTAAGGACTTCATATAGGATCCTAGGTATGTTTTATTTCATTCTATAAGTATCCAAAAATATCTTGCATTATTTAAATAGTTTTAAATCTTAAAATAAATAAAAACCAGTATCTGTTGTGGCTTTCTCTTATAATAGAGATAATTATTTTCCTTCTGTTTGCTCTTGCATTTTTACCACTGGTTTTTACTGATTTGGACGTCTTTTTTGATAACATACCTGTTTTTCCGACGCAGTCGGTATTATATTCACTTTTTACCCTTTGACCTCATGACACTTCACCTCTCGAAAAGCAAGTCACGTGATCGCAATTCAGTTTCTTGATTAGTCAAAAACAAATAGGACGGGGGTTCGGAACAGGGTGGTAAATTGGACAGGGGTTCGGAACAGGTTTGTAAATTGGCAATTCACCTTTCAAATTGTGTACAATTATTATTAGATTTTACCGTCTGTTTGTTTATAAAATTACTTCATAGTGCAATTTAAGTATTAAGAACGATAGATATGAGCTGCAGTACGAAGAGAAGAAATTTTAATTAATTTCATTAATAAATACAAATTGACAATCATTTTATATACATGTTGATATTAAATCAAATGTATTATTATCGGGGGTTCCGAACAGGGTGGTAAATTATACAGGGGTTCGGAACAGGTTTGTAAATTGGCAATTCACCTTTCAAATTGTGTACAATTATTATTAGATTTTACCGTCTGTTTGTTTAAAATTATTTCATAGTGCAATTTAAGTATTAAGAACGATATAGATGAGCTGCAGTTTGTAAAATTTTATATCAAAAAGCTTATAAAAAAATGTTAAATATTTTTTATTTGAAGTACTGCGCAAATTAAAACACATATTAACACGCTGGATTTTTGCGGGCTTTTATGGAGTGTAAAAACGACGAAGAGAAGAAATTTTAATTAATTTCATTAATAAATACAAATTTACAATCATTTTATATACATGTTGATATTAAATCAAATGTATTATTATTGTTCTTGGGCGTCCGTCGTAGTACACACATAGATAGAGAGAGAGTTGTGGCTCTAATTGTAAAGTATACTTTGCCTATTCAGTAGATTTTAAACTTCATGTATTTTATTAAAAAATTTCTAATATTCAATTTGTTTACATTATTGTATATCTGCTTTGGTGCTCGCATAAAAACTTAATTTCTATATCTTAGGCAGTGTGTTTCAATACATAATAGATAGCAATAAACGTTGTGGAATACATGTACATGTACAACAAAGTACATGTAGTTGTATGTAAATTATCAATTTTAGGTTAACTTTATGCTTGGTAAATCTATTAATATCGGAAACAAGTAAATAAAATAATCTGTTGAAATATAAAAACACATATGAAGGCGGGGGGGGGGGGGGGGGGGCACACATGTATAAATTAACAATTTCAAACTCGTTTCACATGGGACTAGTGTTAATTTATAGGTTCAAGATTTCTTTCACGTAGTAATAATTGTCCTTCAGTACTTCCCCAAAAACATTTCCATCAAACATCTCTGGTCTAATGAAACGGGGAATTTGTTTGACAATAATGGCGATTCGTAGTTCAATGCTTAACTCAGTTTATATCTTTACAGCGTCGGTTATCTTTTTTAAAGATAGTACTTGTTAAAATATAATATTTGTATAAACAGTGATAAAAATCATTGAAATTTACATTTTTGCAGCTAATTGTGTCGGTCTTTTATTGGTCTTCCATTTTTACCTTTCATCAATGTAAAGTGTCAGGTAATTAATAAGCAATTAACAAATAAACAAGGCACATTTAATATACAATTACATCACAGCAATATCTCTTACCCCCACTCTTTGTTCTCTGCGAATCTCGTTTGTGAGAGTTTGGGATTTTGAAATCGTCAATACAGGTTTGGTATGTGTAAGTAAATATGAAAATAAATTAACAAGGGCTGTCTGGTTGGTTATTGGATCCAGGCAATTTTTTGGCGGTTGGGATGACAATTTTTGCAAACTTTTATTTGAGGTAGACACTGCTTACCTGTCCTGAGCACCTGAGTGCACCCATGGTTTTTAGTTTGTGTTGTTCTGGTGGTTTTCTTGCTAGTTTAGAGTAAATGTGTATTCTCCTTGCGTTAGCAGTAGCAAAATCTCTTAAGCCAATTAGGCTAATTCATTCCAATTTTAATAGAAACCTTTTTTGTTTTATGTGAATTATTTTCTTAGTCATATTTCATATCATGATTTTATTCCTAGAAAACTTTTTGGAATTTTACTACAATAAAAATGACCACCAAGACAATTGTCGTTTCTCATGCTGCCATAAGACTAAATTAATGCAGAAATAAGTTAAATTGTTTAAAATTCAAAATGAAATTCGAACATGTTTTGTATTAATTATAATATTTTTGATCAAGTTCGTAAATTATTTTGTCATCCAAGAATCAATATTTCAAGAGTTGTGAACCATAAAGATGCAGAAAAAAGTTAACTTTATTTGCTAAGTAGCCAAATAATTCAAATTCAAACCAATTTTAGGTAAAACTATAAAAATATATCTCATTTGAGTTGAACATTTTTGGAAAAAGATTAGCATGCACTGTAAAGATACAGGGTAGATGAAAACTGTAGTCACTTTTCTGCAATAGACGCACAATATTCAGCATTAGCCCCAATACTAGAATTTCTTGCCATTCTATATATTCTTGTATGACTTGTTGTAACTGACTGTATAACAAAATGGTGTGTTCCCCGAACGCCTACTGGATAAAAACAACACCTCATTAGGTATGGGGATTATGGGGCCTGTTAAGGGGAATGCAATAATTAGTTTACCTGTATTTACCTTGAAAATTATAATAAAGCATAGTAGACATTGGAAACTGAATTGACAAGAAAAATATCAAAATATCAAAATAAAATTAAAAAAAAGAATGGATAGTTTCAAGTTAATTAAAATAAAATTAAAAACTTAAGCTGCAATATATAAAATAAACTTGTCTTCAAAATGTCCCAAGCCAATTTTTTAAGCTGTAGATTGAGATGATGAGCTTGTACCATTCCCAATTAATAGTGTTCACATGTCAAACCTTTGAACATCGCAAGCTAAGAAATAGTATATAAATGGGTGAAAAGTACAAACACCTCATTCTAATCCAATATGGCTAATGCTCAGCTGAATGTGAAATTCATCACTAACAGACGTGGAGGCCAAAATATTAGTCTCGATGGCTTTATATACAGAGTTAACCGTAGGCACCCCGACAAGGTCTTCTGGAGATGCGTCGTACCTGGATGTTCAGCATCATTGTCTACAGAGAACAACATACCAACTGGTTTTGGCAGACAACAACACACACATGCACCAAACCACACAGAAGTAGTTGCTAAGCAAATAATGAACGCCGTTACCAAACGCTGCTTAGAAGAAGTCCGACCGATACCGACTATTTATGCAGAAGAACTTAACAAATTACGTGACACCGAATGGGATGACACCAGTAGAGAAGTAGTTGAACAGCTGCCGACATTCAACTCAGCAAAGTCTTCACTTTACCGAGCCAGACGCAAGCAGACTCCACCACTACCAAAGACTCAGACAGACATCACACTCGAAGGAAAATGAACAGAGACATCAACAGGAGACAGATTCTTACTATTCGACGACACATACCAAACTCGAAGAATGATAGCCTACGCATCAACAGACAACCTTCGCGACTTAGCTGCTGCTGACAAGTTCTTTTGTGACGGAACCTTTTACACTTGCCCTACTCTATTCTACCAGATTTACAGCATACACATAAAGATAGACGATGTCATGACACCAGTGGTATATGCGTTTCTTCCAGGAAAGAGTCAAGCCATTTACACCAGATTCTTTACTTTACTTCAAGACAAGATGACAGACCTTGGACTCGACTTCATTCCAACCACAGCTGTACTCGACTTCGAAGTAGCAACTCACAATGCACTCAAGGAAGTGTTTCCAAGACTTGAAACCAAGGGGTGTTTTTTCCACTACACTCAAGCCATCTGGAGAAAGACTCAAGCACTAGGACTACAGATCCCATACAGAGACAACGACGGCGTAAAGACCCTAGTTAGACAAGCAGCAATCCTCCCACTCATACCTATGGAAGCAATAGAAGACGTATGGTTCCAGGCCCTCGAAGACCGTGACGCTGCAGACTTAACTCAACTTACACAGACATTTACAGACTACGTGACAGAGCAGTGGGTAGAAGGAGACAGAACCATGTGGAACCACCCTTTTAACTCAAGGACCCAGGACTACCAACAACATAGAGGGCTGGCACAGCAAACTGAAGAAGATGACACAGCACGCATATCCCAGATATACAGAACCACAACGACATTATCCGGATACAGAGACAGGCTGGTGGAACCACTCGACCCCGTGCAAAGAAATACTGCAACATCGACCGCAGACTGATGACACTTAAGGAACGTTACCAGACAGGCATCATCGACTTAATGACATACGCCGACTCAGCATCAGAACTCCTACATCTAGAATAAGTGACAAAATGACTCTAGTGCTCTGTTTTTGTTTAAATTTTTTTTGTTACCTAGTTATTATTATTATATTAAATGTATAGTGCTATATCATGAAAAAGAAATGCTCTAATTATTTTTTTTTTGGCTTTTTTGCTGTTTTTTTTTTTTTGTTAGTTATTATTATTATATTAGATGTATAGTGCTATATCATGAAATAGATGTAATGAATATGATTTAATTTATTAAAATGCTCTATTTTTTTTGTTTTGTTTTTTTTTTGCTTTTTTTTTACTTAGTTATTATTATTATTATATAGATGTAATGAATATCATTTAATGTATTAAAATGTATGATCAAAGTATTTTCTTTAGATTGACTTTGTTTTCAACCTTACATTTTCTGCTACAATATTAACTATAAAAATTTACACTAATTTAAACACCCCTTAGAAGGCCCCATAATCCCATACATTAATTAGATGTTTATTTAATCCAGTAGGCATTCGGGGAACAAACCAACAAAATTATACTGGCAATAAGATTCCTTTCCTTTGCGTTTTATTTTGTTGCTGTGAATTTCATTTCATGGCATATAATATTATAATTATACGCATGGACATATCTTTTATTATATGTGGTTCTGTGCAATTTAAAACATAACACAATTGACCTGTAAAATGTATATAATACTGGTGTCATTAAAAAACGTAATGAAAACAAAGAAATAATTATTTGAAAATAGAAAATGGAAAAAATAATGTAAAAATGAAAAGTTTAATATAGAAAAAAATTGTATAAAAATACTACCATAGGTGCCTAGTATTGTGTATTAAGACTTTTTGCATTCTGTTGTCCAGGAAGTTAGAAAATGGCACAGTTCAACTTTGAGAATATGGTTACAGAATTAACCAAGCTGGATGGACCAATACAGAATGGTCCATTGATGAGATGGCAGAGAAAAGCTGCTGAGTCCGGTCTGAAGTTGTGTGTACCTCAAGATAAAAGTAAGGCAAAACTACTGTTAAAGTCGGTCACTTGCTAGGGAAATGCTGTAAACCATAATGATTGTTATTTTTGTTATGCTAAAATTATTATACCCCCAGCAAACTTGTTTGGGGGGAGGGGTATATAGGAATCACTATATCTGTCTCCTCCTAAACCGCTTGATGAAAGTTATGAAACTTAGCATATAGGAAGAACATTATATGTAGATGTGCATGAATGATTTTTATTGACTTTGGATATCATTAAGGGGAGATAATTGGACTTGAAAGCGAAGCAGTGGTATCCCCTTGTGAGCATGCTTACAGTCCACACTTGTTACTCTTGTCTTCAAATTACAATTGTTAACAAAAATCCACTTTAAACTGTTTCTGGATGTAGATTCAGTTCAGTCAATAGAATACTGTGATATATCTATGGCCTACTAGTATATGTGTGCATCATGCAAAATCAAATCAAACTGTGTCCACAAAGTTTGGAAGATTTTGATATCCTGAACTTCAAACACAATTCTTGGATGTTTGCAAAATTTTGCAAGAGCATGATTATGCATGTAGAAATGAATGTATATCAGTATGAGCCAAGAACTACTGGGAAAAACGTTTCTTATACGTATATAGGGTTACATGTATATAAGGGTAAACAATAACATTTGTTATTATTCATTTCAGGTGCAGGATGTATTTATTATTACTTTTCTCTTTAAGATATTAAGATATTAGCATGCATTATATAGATATGTATATGTTGCTGCATTGATTGACCTGTTCCAAATTGACTTCTTAAAAGAGTTACTCTCTCTGGCCATCATAATGTAACCAGAAACCCAACAATTTACATTAAACCTCCTTTTAATTGGAAAGCTATATTGTACTGATCAGGGGTCACCACACTCTACAAAAGTAGGGAGAAGTGACTTCTCCCTGGCAGCCAAACAGGGAGAAGTCAGGCCCTGATAGGGAGACTTCAGGAGACACTAGGGAGAAGTCAGGGGGACCGTACAAATAATTATATTCGCAGTAGTTACATACATTTTTCATTATTTACATCAATTTCCAGGATTATTTCTCTTGTGTTTTAAAACCATAACACACTTAGGATTCAGTTTTTTTTTCTTTCTTTTTCATTATTTTTCATGGTATTCAATATCAAACAGCACATAACCTTTATCATTAATCAAAGTTGTACTGATCCATATTGCTTCATGTTACACCCATCTACAGAACTTATCATGATGTCAATAATTACTATACATCTTTTTTCTTTCAAGTGAAGCTCAAATACTTATCAAAGAAAATTGTTAAAGTACAATACTCTTTGAAAGAACTGAAGTTTGAAACCAATTTAAAGTGTATGTTTATCAAAAATATTACGATTTTTCATTATGGGCCGTTGTACATTACTTTTCTTCGTTGTTCACTTCCGGTAATTAGTCACATCCGGTAAATAAACAAATGGCGCGTAATACATTTGAAAGACGTAAATAGTTTGAAAATATGTTAAATACGCATATTGTTTGCCGGTTTTTTTTTGGAATTACACATTTACTGATAAATTGGTAGTCAGGGTGAAGTATTTGGACCAGATTTACAAGTATCTTATGTGAACCATCGGGCGACTTGAGGGAAATGACAGGGCGACTTCGACTTCGCTTTTGAGGCGCCTTAGGGCGACTTCAGGTCCTAGTAGGGCGACTTTGTCGCCCACTTCGCCCAGTGTGGTGAGCCCTGACTGATATTAAACATCATCCAATCTATATGACCAATGCAACTCATGTGTTGTCCAGTTGCTATAATGATTAAATCGCTCCTCTGATTTTTATGGCCTTGGGCTGCATTAAAAAAAATAGCTATAACCCTACATTAAGACCTGTGTCAAATAAGAGCAAGGGCATTTCTTTTTCTTGTTATTTTTATTTATGGCATTTTTGGTCGTTTTATTAAGGAAACTGAAAATACCAGTCATGGATTTCTGTAATAAATAATTAATGAATAATTGAATATTTCTTATGCAGGTGTGCCTTTATCACCATGGAAACCAAAATCAGCAAGGACACCAGGAAAGACTCCAAAGACACCATCTACTGCAAAAACTCCACTATCACCAAGCAAGACACCTGGGAAACAACAGCAAACCAAAAAACCAAGTAAAACACCAAGCAAGACACCCGGGAAGTCGCAGCCTCCACAGAGTGATAGGTTATTTAAATATTTAGTAGTTATTATTAGACTACTATGAATATCTTGTAAGCAAGGCATTTAAAGCCACCATAGAATGCATGTATAACTATTAACATTATTGTTAGAAATGAAGTCTTACCCGTCAAAGAGTTTTGGTCATTACAGGTAGTGTATATTTGCAAAATCATAAGATTATTATTGGTAAATAATTAAGTCATCTGATATTAATCTTGAGCTTGTACCCCAGCACAGATTTATTTTTGATTCTAATTATTTATGCTGTCCCATTTCAATTTAAATATTGCTGAAAGTGCACTAGATTTGATTAAATCACATGATTAGTATTGTTATTTCCTCCTCCCCTGTGGGGAGTGAAAATTATTAAAATTTAATCATTATTCTAATATGGCATCTTCCATACACTTTAAGAACACATTAGGATTCTAATTAGCATAGAGCCCGTTGTATATGTGACGTGACGTCGCAATAAGTATTCCGACGTCATATATGCTCAACTGAAAATTTCAAACTGGAACAATGCAATTTTGTTAAGATTTATCAATATTTTTTGCTTAAAATATTCAATAAAGTGACGAGCATATATGTTTATGTCAATTTTATTTGCTTATAACCTGCTGTTTTGGTGTATATTGTATTTTCTCCAAAAACAATATAACCGTTGAAAGTGTCCTCTTAGAGCTTCTTCAAAATTTTAAATCATTTGTTAAACATATTAGAATCAAAATAGATTATTGCAATTGGGCACTATGCAAATTAGAAAATGGTCAGACCTTATATTTGTCTTCATGTTATACCTCCCTATCACTGGGTATAAAATATTGACGATTATATGGTCTGACCATTTTCTACTTCGCATAGAGCCCGCTAGCAATAAAATGTGATCTCATACAATTATGGGAATTTTTATAGAAAAAAAAGGAATTAAAACAATAAAAATGTATGAAGCATTACAATTATCAGATACTTTAAATTTTACAATATAAATTAATTTCTTTTAAAAGCTTTAAAATTGTGTCACCTGTCAAAGTTTTAAATTAATTAAAATATGAATCTACAGTACACAAAACGTTCCAGAATGTGTGCCACGTCCACACAGTCCATTAAGACATGCTTAATACAGGGGTCACCACACTGTAAAAAAGTAGGGAGAAGTGACTTCTCCCTGGCAGCCAAACAGGGAGAAGTCAGGCCCTGATAGGGAGACTTCAGGAGACACTAGGGAGAAGTCAGGGGGACCGTACAAATAATTAATTTCGCAGTAGTTACATGTACATACATTTTTCATTATTTACATCAATTTCCAGGAATATTTCTCTTGTGTTTTAAAACCATAACACACTTAGATTAAGTTTTTTTCTTTCTTTTTCATTATTATTCATGGTAGGCAATATCAAAAAGCACATAACCTTTATCATTTATCAAAGTTGTACTGATCCAAATTGCTTCATGGGACACCCATCTACAGAACCTATCATGATGTAAATAATTACTATACAGTACATCTTTATTCTTTCAAGTAAAGCTCAAATACTTATCAAAGAAAATTTTTAAAGTACAATACTCTTTGAAAGAACTGAAGTTTGAAACCAATTTAAAGTGTTTGTTTAATTTTTCATTATGGGCCGTTGTACATTACTTTTCTTTGTTGTTCACTTCCGGTAATTAGTCACATCCGGTAAATAAACAAATGGCGCGTAATACATTTGAAAGACGTAAATCGTTTGAAAATATGTTAAATACGCATATTGTTTGCCGTTTTTTATTGGAATTACACATTAAGTGATAAATTGGTAGTCAGGGTGAAGTATTTGGACCAGATTTACAAGTATCTTATGTGAACCATCGGGCGACTTGAGGGAAATGACAGGGCGACTTCGACTTCGCTTTTGAGGCGCCATAGGGCGACTTCAGGTCCTAGTAGGGCGACTTAGTCGCCCACTTCGCCCAGTGTGGTGAGCCCTGTTAATGGTGTATGGAGTGTTACATGGCACACATTTGGGTTGCGGCTCATTAATTATAATGTTACTATGTGTTGTCCTGGTATGACCAAGTCTACACCTTGTTAAAACAACTAGGTCTTGACGATTTCTAAAACAATTAAAATTATTTTAGTGCAGTAGTTGCTGGATCTCATGAAGTTTATTTTGAACCTCGAGTTGAACCACTCTGCCAAAAACGAGATATATATTTAAAAGTTAAGGTTAAAAATCGGTAAAAGGAAGACTATAAATTAAACATTGCAGTAAAATGCATGGAAACTTTATTGTCTTTAAAAATAGAAACATTTTTTATTTTATTTTAGATAAATAAACAAAAAATATTATCTATAATGAAATACTGTATTGTCATCATTTGTATATTGTGACACTCCTAGTCATGTTTTATGTTTTCTGTTTTCAGATTCATTCCTAGTAGATCTACAACAGACATAGATTTGGGCCATTTTGCTTTGATGAATGAGAACACAGAAAATGCAGAGTCAGAACAACCAACAAATGTGCAATACCAACAACATCTACACGAGGCACTTAACAAGGGACAGAACCCACACAATACCAAAATCTTATCATTTAGAAACAAAGCTCCAGATGCACCAGAGGGTTTGTTTAATACTGAGAACTAAACAAGGGAGACAAACCATACAATACTAAAATCTTATCATTTAGAAACAAAGCTCCAGATGCACCAGAGGGTTTGTTTAATACTGAGAACTAAACAAGGGAGACAAACCACACAATACCAAAATCTTATCATTTAGAAACAAAGCTCCAGATGCATCAGAGGGTTTGTTTAATACTTAAAACTAAACAAGGGAGACAAACCACACAATACTAAAATCTTGTCATTCAGAAACAAAGCTCCAGATGCATCAGATGGTTTGTTTAATACTGAGAACTAAGCAAGGGAGACAAACCACACAAAACCAAAATCTTGTCATTTAGAAACAAAGCTCCAGATGCACCAGAGGGTTTGTTTAATACTGAGAACTAAGCAAGGGAGACAAACCACACACTACTAAAATCTTGTCATTTAGAAACAAAGCTCCAGATGCACCAGAGGGTTTGTTTAATATTGAGAACTAAGCAAGGGAGACAAACCACACACTACTAAAATCTTGTCATTTAGAAACAAAGCTCCAGATGCACCAGAGGGTTTGTTTAATACTGAGAACTAAGCAAGGGAGACAAACCACACAATACTAAAATCTTATCATTTAGAAACAAAGCTCCAGATGCACCAGAGGGTTTGTTTAATACTGAGAACTAAGCAAGGGAGACAAACCACACAAAACTAAAATCTTATCATTTAGAAACAAAGCTCCAGATGCACCAGAGGGTTTGTTTAATACTGAGAACTAAACAAGGGAGACCAACCACACAATACCAAAATCTTATCATTTAGAAACAAAACTCCAGATGCACCAGAGGGTTTGTTTAATACTGAGAACTAAGCAAGGGAGACAAACCACACAATACTAAAATCTTATCATTTAGAAACAAAGCTACAGATGCATCAGAGGGTTTGTTTAATACTGAGAACTAAGCAAGGGAGACAAACCACACAAAACCAAAATCTTATCATTTAGAAACAAAGCTCCAGATGCATCAGAGGGTTTGTTTAATACTGAGAACTAAGCAAGGGAGACAAACCACACAATACTAAAATCTTATCACTTAGAAACAAAGCTACAGATGCATCAGAGGGTTTGTTTAATACTGAGAACTAAGCAAGGGAGACAAACCACACAATACTAAAATCTTATCATTTAGAAACAAAGCTACAGATGCATCAGAGGGTTTGTTTAATACTGAGAACTAAGCAAGGGAGACAAACCACACAATACTAAAATCTAATCATTTAGAAACAAAGCTCCAGATGCACCAGAGGGTTTGTTTAATACTGAGAACTAAGCAAGGGAGACAAACCACACAAAACCAAAATCTTATCATTTAGAAACAAAGCTACAGATGCATCAGAGGGTTTGTTTAATACTGAGAACTAAGCAAGGGAGACAAACCACACAATACTAAAATCTTATCATTTAGAAACAAAGCTACAGATGCATCAGAGGGTTTGTTTAATACTGAGAACTAAGCAAGGGAGACAAACCACACAATACTAAAATCTTATCATTTAGAAACAAAGCTACAGATGCATCAGAGGGTTTGTTTAATACTGAGAACTAAGCAAGGGAGACAAACCACACAATACTAAAATCTAATCATTTAGAAACAAAGCTCCAGATGCACCAGAGGGTTTGTTTAATACTGAGAACTAAGCAAGGGAGACAAACCACACAAAACCAAAATCTTATCATTTAGAAACAAAGCTACAGATGCATCAGAGGGTTTGTTTAATACTGAGAACTAAGCAATGGAGACAAACTATACAATACTAAAATCTTATCACTTAGAAACAAAGCTACAGATGCATCAGAGGGTTTGTTTAATACTGAGAACTAAGCAATGGAGACGAACCATACAATACTAAAATCTTATCACTTAGAAACAAAGCTACAGATGCATCAGAGGGTTTGTTTAATACTGAGAACTAAGCAATGGAGACAAACCACACAAAACCAAAATCTTATCATTTAGAAACAAAGCTCCAGATGCACCAGAGGGTTTGTTTAATACTGAGAACTAAGCAATGGAGACAAACCATACAATACTAAAATCTTATCACTTAGAAACAAAGCTACAGATGCACCAGAGGGTTTGTTTAATACTTAAAACTAAACAAGGGAGACAAACCACACAATACTAAAATCTTATCATTTAGAAACAAAGCTCCAGATGCATCAGAGGGTTTGTTTAATACTTAAAACTAAACAAGGGAGACAAACCACACAATACTAAAATCTTATCATT
The DNA here is from genome assembly GCA_944474755.1 of Limnoperna fortunei. Classification (NCBI taxonomy): domain Eukaryota; kingdom Metazoa; phylum Mollusca; class Bivalvia; order Mytilida; family Modiolidae; genus Limnoperna; species Limnoperna fortunei. Next base: position 105,594,657 of record OX104113.1, on the reverse strand, counting down.
TAGAAACAAAGCTCCAGATGCATCAGAGGGTTTGTTTAATACTGAGAACTAAGCAAGGGAGACAAACCCCACAATACTAAAATCTTATCACTTAGAAACAAAGCTCCAGATGCATCAGAGGGTTTGTTTAATACTGAGAACTAAACAAGGGAGACAAACCACACAATACTAAAATCTTATCACTTAGAAACAAAGCTCCAGATGCATCAGAGGGTTTGTTTAATACTTAAAACTAAACAAGGGAGACAAACCACACAATACTAAAATCTTACCATTTAGAAACAAAGCTCCAGATGCATCAGAGGGTTTGTTTAATACTGAGAACTAAGCAAGGGAGACAAACCACACAATACTAAAATCTTACCATTTAGAAACAAAGCTACAGATGCATCAGAGGGTTCGTTTCATACTGAACTAAACAAGGGCCCAAAACTAAGAAGTAAACAAAATTCACCCAATGCTAATTTTAAGAAAAGTTGGATGAGAATCTAGAAATTTTTATTACAGCCTAAATAAATATAGAATTCTGCATATTATTCCAAATTATTGTAAAGCAGCATGAATATTTCCTGTAGAACGCAAACAAGCATGCAATATTCACCTATAAAGTTTCACTATGCAAAATTACTTCTACATCCTCTACATGTTAGAATTCTCTTGGTAATATATTTTGAAGCTCTTCAGTACGATTAACAAGTACACAGGAAATTTTTTGTGTCTGTTTCGGTTACCCTTAAAATTTATGATTTAAATAATCATCGAAACGTTTTCATTAACACGCTTTATCACGTGGTGTGGTGATTTATATACATCGTTTAACTTCCATCATCATGGCATCCTATTTGGTGTCATGCCAAGTCCTCTCGGGAGGAAAAACGATAATGCCGTGGACAATTCATTGTGATTATGACAGAGAGTACTCTTGGGTACTTGTTAGAATCAATTAAAGCCAACACTGCAGCAGCCTTTGACAAATTTGAAGGTTACACAGCCGATGCCTTTCGTTGGGAGGTCCTTTATGCCATTGCAGGAATGTGAGACAACTCGGACCTTAATAGGACAAGTCAGACCATGTTATTCATATACAGTCCGAGTTGTCCTATAATTTATGTTCCAAGAAATCTATATTGCCATGTAAAAAGCTTTTGTTTGTTAACTGATGTTTATTTTGTTAACTGTACAGCAGATGACCAGGCCTTAGTTTCATTAAACTTCTCAAATTGAGGTTTTCCTCAAATCATTGAGTTTTTCTGCAAATTTGAATTTTCCAGCAATCTGATTGGTCAATATTTGAGTTGAGGAAATCCTCAAATTTGAGATGTTTTATGAAACCGGGACCCGACTGAAATTTGTTGTTTAACATGAAATTTACTATTTATCAGAAGAAAAAAAAACAAAACAAAAAAAGCTTCAACTTATATTTATTTTAAAATAAGGGAATTGTGATATCAGAGTATGGTATCATGTCGTCACCATTCTTTCACATCTTGACCAAGCTACTCATTTGGAATCACAGAAGTTTCTTATCTAATTAAGTTTACTAAATTCACTTATTTGAAAACAAACAAGCTCAAATTCTTTCAGATCTTAAAATTGAAACAACATGATTACCGATCACATTAATTGAAGCCACAATTATATAGATAATTGTGAGTGTTTTCTGAATTCTTAAGATTTAATGTTTTCGCATCTTAACATTAAACCTTTATATCATTAAATCAGTATAACTTACATTCGAGTAGAACTATTTCAGTTTACTAGAAAAAAAATTATAACGTTATATTGATAAATATTATAAACAGAACTATCGTCCTTTAATATTTTAATGACAGTATAAGAAATAAATGTGGTCCCAGTTGTCCTATTTTCTACAGGCCGAGGTGTCCTTTATACTACGGTCTGAGTTCCAAGTTGTCCAGTTACCAATTACAGTACATATATCAAAAAGAAGACAACACTTATGTATACAAAAAGTTGGTTTTAATTTCCCATTAAAACAGAATTCTTCAATTTCTTGTTTTATATACCAGTATATAAGAAAAGATGCTATATTTTAATAATTCAGACATCATGAAGTTTCCACAAGTACATGCCAGAACAAACATAAAAAGACTCCTCCCTGCCTCATCAAAAAATATGAAAAGTGGCCCGAGAAGCTAATGATTATTTTTTTTTACATGGCCTATTGTTCCTTGCACCTATATAATATTTTGCTCAAAGCAATGTTCAAGAAAAAGCCTCATATTTTACCCTCCGTCATCAGTTAAAAATTTTTTTTTTATAAAAACGATGAAATATTTTTGAAAAAAATGTGGCCCTATGTTTTTATTTTGTTTACAGGATATTGCAACAATCTCAAGGTGTTGTACAGCTGTGCAGGAAAAGGAACAGCACCTAAGGGAGCTAACTTAAGACACATTCCTCAACAGCCCGAGAGGATTCTAGATGCCCCAGAGCTGTTTGACGATTACTGTATGTTGTGAGACTATTTTGGAAGTGAAATTTATAATATTGTACTTGTGTGTTTCCTGGAAATCTCAAAATTATCAAACTTTATGTGTCGTTATATTCCAGTACATGCATTTCTAATCATGTTTAAAGCACAAATTCTGCTATGTTATAAAAATCTAATATCAAAAGCTGAATTTTTAATGAAGAAAAAAATACCATCAGACTTCTTTATAAGATATTTGTTTACTTCTTTCTTTGTATTTATTCATTTGAGGAAATTAAAAATATTGGAACTTGCAACATTCTTGTTTAAGGCAATGACAAAAGAACAAATTTAACATTTTGTTTTATTTTGGCCTTATTTGTGTTTCATCTTTGTTTTTCACACTTTTATCTTATAGATTTGAACCTTCTTGATTGGTCCTGCTGTAATTTGTTAGCTGTAGCCCTTGGAGGAGGTGTCTATATTTGGAATGCAGATGATGGGTCTATTGTACAACTGATGGAGTTACAGACCCCAGATGATTACATATCTTCTGTAAACTGGGTCAAAGAAGGTGGTAATATTGTAGCTGTGGGTACCAGTACAGGTTGTGTCCAGGTAAATTAAGTCTGTATTTTCAGTCCATCAGTTAGCAAGTATTTATTATTTTGAAGACAGTTTATAAACTCTACACATACCAGTGTTCTGATGTTCACATATCTCATCAACATGTCTTGTTATTAGACTGTTACAACAGTTATAGGGAAAAAACATCTTGAGATGAAAATAATAAGTTTTGTATCACATTTAAATATGCATTTAATGTTACAGTTTGGCATGTTACCATGAATAAGATTTTCTGTTACAGCTTTGGGATGTTACAATGAATAAAATGATCAGGAACATGTCTGGACATTCTGCACGTGTGGGGGCGCTATCATGGAACAGTTATATCTTGAGCAGGTACTGGTATATTTACACTGTCACTTCTATACATAATATGTACAGCAAGTATTCTTTAACAAGGTTTAAGGCCTTTATAAATATGAAAAATAGTTAGAAATATTTTGCTCTTCCTTGTTCCTCTATTAAGAATTTTGATACAGGTAGATGGCACTTTTTCCAAAACATTGTAAAAAGCACATTTTTGTAAAATAAAATGCTGAAATTGGTTTTGAACAAATTTAAACCTATTACAAAATTTCCTATTGGCTGAGCTTGACAGGTTTGTTAGGAACCTACAGTTCAACCATTAAATCAAGAAAATACTGTGTAAACCATTCTATACAGTAAGCTATATAATCGCTGACATATTCACTTCTCAAAACAGAAAGCTCAATCTTTTCCATGTTTTATTTATCAATCTTACATGTTAATGTTAGACAGCCAAAGAAGATAATATAAATTTTTTCCCCAACCACATCTGTATCTCCAATATTTTTTACATAGTAACATACCAAGGTATAACCAAACATGCCTTGAAAATTTGAAACACTTTATTAACTTCAAAACAAACGATTGAAAATTGTACATTTTATACTCCTCACTTCAAAAAAGGAGAGAGTGTATGGGGGTGTGTGTCCGTCAATTACACCATTAATCCTTCACTAGTAAATGGAATTTGATGAAACTTTCACTGAATACTTGTCACAGAAAATATTTAGGTTTTCCCATAGCAGAACGTCACTTTTTGTCCTCTGCTGTTTTACCTTTAGTTTAGTATGACTTTCTGTCTGGTAAAAATGAGAATAACATGTAAACCAATATTGGAAACCTGGATTATACCTTATTAACATTGAAGCAAGTTCAAAAAATGATAATAATGATCGTCATGGGGATGAATTTTAATTTTAAAAAACTTGTAACTTTTACCTGAATCTTGTCTTGAACATTTATTTAAACAAAGTGGCAACTGTAGCTGTTTTTAATGGCCACTGTATAACTAACATATGTCAAGATTGTAAGCACACAAAAACACTTTCTTTGAACAACAATTATAGTTAATATATTCAACTGTCGGTTGCCCCATTATTTGATAGAAATAAATTCAGAGGGCTTCCTTAACATTTTCATTGTATGCAGATAAAAGTTTTATCTTTTTTTAATGCAAAAAATTTATTAATTTACATAATATTGTATCTTAAGTATGAATACAAAATTGGGACCCTGCCATCTAGTGGCAGACTCCCTTTAGTGATCAGTGTAAGGCTTGTTACTTTTTTACTGGTATGTAGGTAGATAGTATCAAGGTGTTGTTGTTTACATTTGACGTCCAGGGTGCTGTTTCATAAAGTGATCATTAGCTTAAAGTGCATGTTATCCCATTTAAATTGAATGGGATAATGAGCAAGTTAATTAGCGATCACTTTATGAAACTGCACCCAGGTAATAGGGGCGCCCACAGAGATGGGTACCATCTCACTGATATCTAGTTAATCTTTAATCTATAGAAAAGGCTTAATGTTAAAAATGTGAGGTTATCATTGTTTTACATTTACCATTGTCATTGTTGTTTGTTCTAGTGGTTCAAGAAGTGGTGCCATCTACCACCATGATGTAAGAATAGCCAACCACCAAATATCCACATTGAACAACCATACCCAAGAAGTGTGTGGCTTAGCCTGGTCACCTGATGGTAGATATCTGGCCAGCGGTGGTAACGACAACCTGTTAAATATTTGGGATGCTACACTCAATACAGAAGTCTCTCCACTTCATACTTTCTCACATCATCAGGCTGCAGTCAAGGTATAGAGCGAGATTTTTAAGCCTTTGCATCACAAAACCAGACTAGCTGTGGGTTCTGAATAGTTGGTGCCAATTTTTTTTTATTTATGTATAATCAGCATGGCCAATACATGTATATTGGTACTACTATTGCAATACAATACTTCCTGCTTCTAATTTCTTCAAAATTTATCGTTTAAATGCTGTTTCTTTTTAAATTTCTTATTTGTAATACAAATTTCAAAATTCTGCTACATGCATTTACAAATTGGTTCATGCAAGGAGAGTAGCATTCTCCAAACATGTTAATCAATGTGGTTCACATATATGCTGTAAAAAAACCTGACAATACCTAAACATTTGGACATCCCTTAAAAGACACATGGTAACATACCAGCTTTGTGGGTCAAGCCGTGGGAACTGTTTTAGTGCATTGAATTATATAATGGTTAGATATTTATTGCATTGAAATATTAATTGTTTTTGTTTATTTGTGATTGTTGGTTCAGTTACACCAAAACATAACCAAATCACTAAGTGAAACAGGCATAACAATAAGGTCAGCAATGTCTTGTGTTGACAGGCCTTATCTTGGTGTCCATGGCAACCCCAGTTATTGGCCAGTGGGGGTGGTACAGCAGACAGACACATCAGGTTCTGGAGTATGACCACTGGGACATGTCTGAATGCAGTAGACACCAATTCTCAGGTAATACAGGCTATGTTTAGTGTCAGGCAATCAATGGCTGTACAAGTACCCATTTTCAGCATTGTAATATTTAGTGCTAGTACTGATCATGAATTAGCTTAAGTCGGGTAAGATATTTCAAAAGGAAATGATCTACAATGCCATGGTTATTGGATGCACTTTTTATATATCCTGATCATCTGTAGAATTGTTTACCTGAAGTGACTTGTAAAGTTTGCTTAACCATCCAGAGTATAAAATAGTTAAAATTGCCCATTGGGCAATACACAACATATTCACTGGCTTGTTAAAAGGTTGTATTGTACATTTTTAAAATATGTGTAAAACAACATTTACTTGACTTAAAAAATCTAACACATGTACATGTAGACAGGAACTAATGTACATGTATTTTTAGGTGTGCTCCATTTTATGGTATGTACATGTATTTTTAGGTGTGCTCCATTTTATGGTATGTACATGTATTTTTAGGTGTGCTCCATTTTATGGTCAAAAGAATACAAAGAAATGATATCTGGACATGGGTACTCACAGAACCAGCTGACCATTTGGAAATATCCTATCATGAACAGAGTGATTGATCTTACAGGTAACCTAATGATATACAGCTCATATGTCCCTAAATATATGTTATTCTGACAATATGTCCAAATGGAGACCAGTTTCGATCTAGCAGTATACACAAAAAAGGGGCATAGCTATCCAGCGGCACGGTGGCTAATGCTTCCTCATCGTTTAAGAAAAGTTTTAACAAGAAGAGATAACTTAGGCGGTCAATACAAGTCAAAAGTACCCACAGAATACTTGGTATATTTGGCAATGACATTATGTTTCAGTGTCTATGTTACTTGAAATTCATATCTGTCTACTATGTTACTTTAATACTGTCATTTGTGTGTTATTTTTGACCAGTTTTCTTTATGCCTCTTATATATTATTAGACTGGCGAGTAAAAAACATGTTTAAAATAAAAGAAAAACCATCAAACATCTAGAAACAAATTAGTGCAACAAAAAACAATTTTCTGAGTAGTAGGTACATGTCAAAAAGACTAAAAATCTTTATAATTGTTGGATGTTTTAGTGAAAATTATTGCCCAGCTTGACTTGTAAATTGTTTTATAACTCTGTATATTCATTTCCTTTTATGTATTTGAAATAGCTCCAATTTAGAGTTAAACATTCTAGGGCATTATCTATTTTTGGTTACGGGCTAAATAATGAAGGTCATATTTATACCCCCGCTCGACAGAGTCGGGGGTATATAGTGGTCCTCATGTCCGTCCGTCTGTTCGTCTGTCCACATTTGGTTTCCGGATGATAATTCAAAAAGTTTACATCCGATTTGAATGAAACTTTGGGATATTGTTATATATAAGGTTGGTAAGAAGCCTATTGATTTTGGGGGAAATCTGTCAAATTTCAAGGTCGCAGTCCACGAAAAACGTTAGAAATTTTCACAACAGCGGGGGTATCAGCGATCGCTAGATCGACTTTGTCTAGTTTAATTTAGAGTTTAATATCAGATATGCAGTAAAGGAATAATATACATTACGCTTCACCCTGAAGTAAATTTCAATAATACATTACATAAATTTTATTTTTTTCCATTCTGACAGTTCTATTCTTGTATACCACAACAGGGTATTAGGATGCACCAGGGAGTTCTAAAGAGTTATATTAGATATTTATATTTACAGTTCTATTATGAAATTTGTTTTAATTATTTCTTAAGGTCATACGGCAAGGGTGCTATGTTTGACAATGTCACCAGATGGCACCACTGTAGCCAGCGCAGCAGCAGATGAGACAATCAGACTCTGGAAATGTTTTGATGTTGATGTAGCGAAGAAGGAAACGGCAAGTAAGCCTGCGAAAGAAACATCAAAGTTTGGAAAACTTGGCAGCATTCGATGAGTAGCAACTATGTTAGTGATCATATCAGGAAATATTCAGTATAGGATTAAGCTTCGGTTTCAAGACAATTGAATTCCAAAGGTGTATAAAACTATTGAGAATAAACAATGTGAAAGCAGTGATGTACATAGAAATAAGAAAACACAAATAGCAAAAAAAAATTGTATAGATTTTATAAAACAGATAAACCTGTATTTTCAACACTCTGCACATTTAAGTTCCATCATTACAGTTTTTCTTGCTTTGGAGTCCGGGGGTGGGGGGGGGGGGGGCTTTCTTGTTGGGGTATTATGTTAGGCTGGATTCTTGTTTGAGTCAACCAAAACTACAGGGTCAGTTGAACCAGGTTAACGTTGAATTCTAATTTTAAGTCTTAATGAGTATTTATTTAGAAATGTATCTGAAGGGTGCCAATATATAAAGAATGTTAACATTTTAGATGTACCATATTGAGTACATGCCAGATATTAAGGAAAGAATATGATTTTGAAATTGATGAAGTTTGTTGCATGTAATAAAAATAGAAAATTGTCTGGTTAAGTGTTATTGCAGCAAGTGAGATTTAACAGAGGCCTCAAAATCATATAATTTCTGTTACATTTTAATTGATTTATATTAATTCAGATTTTTTCTGGTAAATGGGAATATTACAGTTGTGCAGTGTGTTGTGTATACAGACCAAAAAGTGTTTTTACATTTTACAAGTATGATCTCTTATCCTGAAGGAGTGTGACATAAAAATACATCCCAATCTGTGGATGAAACATTTCTCATGAAAATTTTTTATATTTATTTCCAATAGAGGAAATGTATACTTATTCTGTACAATAACAAAGGATCTAAGGGACATGTAAGACTGTTAGTATGATGTCGATGGAACCAGAATTGATGAATGACATGCTGTGATAATACCAGGGTTCTTTCATTAACAGTGATGTAATAGCTTGTACATAGAATTGTTTCTGAGTGTTTATAAAAACTTAATTCCATACCAAGTGTTGTGGTTCATCTTATTGTATTGTCTGTAGACTTTGATAGTTGACAATCATTTCATCATATATGTACATTATTTGTCAACTTTGACATTATTTATGATTTTTTTGTAAAGTTACTTTAAACTTTGTGTTTTTAGTGGTTTGGCTTAGTTAATTTTCTTTGTGCAAAATAGTAAATTTAAGATTCAAAATCAAAATTAAAAAAAAAATAATTTAAAAAATTAAAAAATGAAGTATGTTGAGGTAAGTTTTAAGACTTTGGCAGTTACAGAGAGCTCTACCATTTTATATTTTTTTATCTCTTCAAAATTATTTTGTTTCAGTATCTGAGTACATTTTTATGACTGACTATCATGTGATACTGAACTGTTTGTACTGGTAGACTTTTACACGATTGTTCATAGTGTTCAGTATACAATAGAGTTAAACATGTTCTTAGTTCCAGGTTGTAAGGTTGTGTTTGATTCATGTTAAATAAATGATGCACAATTAAATAAAAATAATTTTCATTTTAATGACAATAATTTCTCAAAATTCTTATCTATTAAGCTAATGGGCAAATTCATTTTGAACCAAACTTGGTAATCCTGGGAGTTTGCACACCAAAATAATATCTGGTATCCCTGCTCTTTAATACTGAAATACTTGAGTAAAGTGGGGCAAGGGCAAATCACCAGTCTTTGATGCTGAGAAATCTAAAGAGGATAGGGTGGGGCAGGAAGAACTTACCTTTATAGGACGGAATCTAAAGGGTGGGGCAGAAAAAACTTACCTTTATAGGATGGAATCTAAAGGGTAGAGTAGATGGAACTTACCTTTATAGGATGGAATCTAAAGGATTGGGCAGAGGAACTTACCTTTATAGGATGGAATAAAAAGGGTGGGGCAGATAGAACTTACCTTTATAGGATGGAATAAAAAGGGTGGGGCAGATAGAACTTACCTTTATAGGACGGAATCTTAAGGGTAGAGTAGATGGAACTTACCTTTATAGGACGGAATCTAAAGGGTAGAGTAGATGGAACTTACCTTTATAGGACGGAATCTAAAGGGTAGAGTAGATGGAACTTACCTTTATAGGATGGAATCTAAAGGGTGGGGCAGATGGAACTTACCTTTATAGGACGGAATCTAAAGGGTGGGGCAGATGGAACTTACCTTTATAGGACGGAATCTAAAGGGTAGAGTAGATGGAACTTACCTTTATAGGATGGAATCTAAAGGGTGGGGCAGATGGAACTTACCTTTATAGGATGGAATAAAAAGGGTGGGGCAGATAGAACTTACCTTTATAGGATGGAATAAAAAGGGTGGGGCAGATAGAACTTACCTTTATAGGACGGAATCTAAAGGGTAGAGTAGATGGAACTTACCTTTATAGGATGGAATCTAAAGGGTGGGGCAGAAAGAACTTACCTTTATAGGACGGAATCTAAAGGGTAGAGTAGATGGAACTTACCTTTATAGGATGGAATCTAAAGGGTGGGGCAGATGGAACTTACCTTTATAGGACGGAATCTAAAGGGTGGGGCAGATGGAACTTACCTTTATAGGACGGAATCTAAAGGGTAGAGTAGATGGAACTTACCTTTATAGGATGGAATCTAAAGGGTGGGGCAGATGGAACTTACCTTTATAGGATGGAATAAAAAGGGTGGGGCAGATAGAACTTACCTTTATAGGATGGAATAAAAAGGGTGGGGCAGATAGAACTTACCTTTATAGGACGGAATCTAAAGGGTAGAGTAGATGGAACTTACCTTTATAGGACGGAATCTAAAGGTTGGAGTAGATGGAACTTACCTTTATAGGACGGAATCTAAAGGGTGGGGCAGATGGAACTTACCTTTATAGGACGGAATCAAAAGGGTGGGGGTGGAGTAGATGGAACTTACCTTTATAGGACGGAGTCTAAAGGGTGGGGCAGATTGAACTTACCTTTATAGGACGGAATCTAAAGGGTGGGGGTGGAGTAGATGGAACTTACCTTTATAGGACGGAATCTTAAGGGTGGGGCAGATGGAACTTACCTGGCGCAGATAGAACTTACCTTAATAGGACGGAATCTAAAGGGTGGAGTAGATGGAACTTACCTTTATAGGACGGAATCAAAAGGGTGGGGCAGATATAACTTACCTTTATAGGACGGAATCAAAATGGTGGGGCAGATTGAACTTACCTTTATAGGACGGAATCTAAAGGGGGGAGTAGATGGAACTTACCTTTATAGGACGGAATCTAAAGGGTGGGGCAGATGGAACTTACCTTTATAGGACGGAATCTAAAGGGTGGGGCTATTGGAACCTACCTTTTTATAAGACAGAATCTAAAGGGTGGGGCAAATGGAACTTACCTTTATAGGACGGAATCTAAAGGGTGGGGCTATTGGAACCAGTCTTTGATAGAAAGGTATTGTATTTATAATATTGGCAGGTTTCTGTTTTTGATACTTGTGTTTCAACAATGCCTTAATGAATATCTCATGTATGACACTGTTCAGTTGTTTCAGAAGCTTAACAAACACAATCCTATCTCAAGTTTGCACAAATTAGTCAAGTTTGTGTTAGATGGATATTAACCCCCACAGATGCGAGATAATACATTCATATATACTTGTGAACCACTGAGTTGAAACTAAAACGTTAGGTAGTCCACTTTGCAAGATGGTCACCATAGCAATAACTAGACATTGAAAATAATTTCAAAACAAACTACTTATTGGAAGCAAACGTTGAATAGATCATGTAAACTGTATTGAATGGCCAATCCCCGATGGTTTCACTGAGGGACAATTAACTGGGACACTGGAAAGTACAAGCAAGTTATTTTCTGCAGGAATTGATGCTATGATGGTTCTTCAGAGTTTATAATGGTTGTCTATAAACATTGTTATTGTACAGTCGGTATGATCTGGTACACATTGATTTGCATGTAAATTCACGGAAACAATGGAAATGTGAACTAATAACTTTAGATCAAATACCTGTTCAGCTCGATAATTATCTGCACAACTTCCCCAACTCGGAAGACAAACAATAAATTGTACACCACTTGTATTATTGTAACAGTACGTGCAGTTATTTTGATACGTAACTCAACGCGTAGCTGCATTAATTTAGCTCTTGATTTTTTTTTTACCTCGGTGGTGTTTTAAAAAATGTCAAAGGAGCTACATTATTATACCCCTGGCCGGCATCCTCACAAGTCAGGGTTACTATTTGCACTGTAAGTGTCCATTAGGATGAGTTGCCGGCATCCTCACAAGTCAGAGTTTCTATTTCCACTGTAAGTGTCCATTCGGATGAGTTGCCGGCATCCTCACTAGTCAGGGTTTCTATTTCCACTGTAAGTGTCCATTAGGATGAGTTGGGGGGGGGGGTATAATGTTTTTGAACCGTCCGTCCGTGTGTCATTCTGTTGACGCCTGGATAACCCTCTCATTTCTTAGTAGGTTTAAACGAAACTTTAGGAAATTGTTACTTATAGTAGGTGCTTGGATGGGATTGATTTTCAAGAAAATTCGTCAAGGGGTCATATTTTGGGTAGGGGACCTGCTAGGGTGGGATTGATTTTTAGGAAAATTTGTCAATGGGGACCATATTTTTGGGAGGGGACTTAGGCGACTTTCATGTACATGTATATTCAATGTTGTCGCCTGGATAGCACTTCCATTTCTTTATGGATATTCATGAAACTTTGGGAAATTGTTACTTAAATAGTAGGTGCTTGGAGGGGATTGATTTTTAGGGAAATTTGTCAATGGGGACCATATTTTTGGGAAGGGGACTTTGTCGACTTTCATGTACATGTAAATGTTGTCGCCTGGATAGCACTTTCATTTCTTAATGGATTTTCATGAAATTTCAATATAGCAATTTAAATACCAATATACCACCTTGATGTAATGGGATCGCTTGGGGTATTGTGAGCTTGCTCCATGTGGTTCTTTAATTGTAGCATGTTAACGCGCACATCCATCCACAGTTAAAAAAATTCTGTTCATAATGATGTATAATATCAGAAATCATAGCGACAGTTTTTATGAAATGATGTAATTTATTGTTACATAAAAAAACGTCGCATTCTACAAGAAAATGTTTCCCTTACTACGAAGCTGTTCGTCATTACATTAGTAACTTGAGGGTAAATGTGTGAAAAAAATCAAACGCCAAATGATCTCGTCCTTTAGTAGGTTTGAATACGGGTATTTTTTGAAATATTCAACTTGCAACGCGCCATAACTAAATAAAAAATGTTAAATTTCGTACAGTATATTTACTATAAACAAAATATGACGGTTTTTAAATATTTTTGGTCGAAAACCCGGGTTATAGTATGATGAAGTCGGGCGGGCGAGGAAAACTACAGTATTCGAAAAATCAGCTATGAAACTTCACAGAAAGATTGTTTTGAAGTTTTGCACCTGCTATTATGGGATTGTTCAAGGATTTTTCCCCTAATTTTCCAGACTTGGGAACGTAGTAATTTTTCAAAAAATGAAGACGGTACATATTTTGTGTAATCAACTCCTACAGTTTTTAACACAGATCTCTGAATCTTTACATAAAGGTTGCACATGAATTGAAATTGTGCACCTGTAGTTTTGGAATTGTTGGAGGATTTTTTTCCATTTTCCCGACTTGGGAACGGTCATTTTTCAGAACATTTGCGTACGATGGTACCTATTTTGTGTAATCAAATACTACCATTTTTAACACAGATCTAAAACTTTCTTCCAACAAATTGTAAACCATTCCCTATTTATTAAGGCAAGTGCTTGCAACAATTTCAGACTTTCGATTTTTTTGCTCCGGGTACTTCGGCTTCATCCCCGTAGAAAAACTGGACGTCATGATATAGCTGAAAAAATTCTGATATTGGTGTGAAACATCATTCGAACAAATAACAATCTCTATAAAATCAAAATTTGGGATAAAAAATTTTCAATTAATTTTTAGGAGCCATCCGACGTTCCATTCCATGAAACTAATTTCATAAAAACACATTATGTTGTTCTTATTCATTAATTTTTTTCGGCAATTTAAAGATTTCAATGCTACTTTTTCATGATAAAGGTTGAATCAATAAATGTCTATCAATATCTACTATGTTAAACATTCGTACACCTTTCAGTTTATTATTTTACATAAAATTTATGATACGAATGAGCAGGAAACGTGAAAAGAGAAGTTGAAATGTAATACAATTAATAAAATCCTTTAAAAACGCACCTTGCAATATTTAGAATGAAGTTTAAATATCCCAATATAACATGTACGTTCAAATACATGGATTTCGTCCCGTGAACCATAGGTAAAATAGGAACTGATTATATATACAATTGACCTATTATATACAATCTTGTATTTGAGCATTTGGACAGATTATTTTTATGTGCAAAATATACAAGGGCTCCAGTCTAGCGTGATCAAGAACATTTAACTCGATCCATCCACAGGATATCATGGACGGTTAAAATGTATCCATGTTGAGTTGGAAAGTTCATTTTAAAAGGTATGTGTGTGCAAAATAGATTTAAGTGTAGAATTTACCTATAAACCATTTGACAGTTTAAATATTTACAAGTTATTTTGAAAGTGTTTATGAATTGATTTTTTTCACATATGCATTTGAATGCAGATAAGCGTATTTGTTTATTATTAAAATAACTAAAACAATTAAATAATTAATCCACACAGTACAATATTATTTAAAGACGAAAATAACTTGTATGGAAACATTCTCTACTGTACATGTAGCCTAGTTCACAATGACAGAATGCCATACACAGCAGGAACGTCGTAATCTTCAATAACAATTGTTAGATACTACCTCTGTGTTCAGTGTTAACAATGCAAAACAATACCTGATAAAAACAGTCCTTTTACAACTGTTGGACATCTACGATTCCTTTACTAGTAGAAGGGCAAAAAAAATGTTAGCTCATGGCTTCAATACCAAACGTCAAAGTTTTTTTTGTAACAGCAAAGTTTATTGTTCCTTTTCTTCAACTATGCTTGAAAATACGTCTATTTCGACATTGATTCTTGTCCAGTTGAGCTTGAGTTGAAATTGTTTAACAGTTTTTATACAGTCCTATCTGTTTTGGACAGAAACAATGCGATCTCAATACAGATGCAGCACTGAGGGATAATGGATGTATAAGACAGCTGTGTTGCTAAACACAGGTGGTCTCCTGGGCAGGTTTCACAACGTCCCATGCCAAGTACAGAAAGGAGCTTTTCAGTTGTTTTCATGACTACTGAATCAGATTGATATTGACATGTTGTAATATGTGTACATTTCCTGCTAATCAATAGCATGCCAATACATAGCTGACACGTTCGGTTTTATTTAGTTAAATAATTTAAAACTATGCCGAATGAACCATGAAAATAATTATGTTTTCAGATATATTCTTCACTTTACATTTTTTACATCGTTCTTAGAGGATAACTAAAATAAACAAAATGTGAATTTGCAATTTTAGTGAGATTAACAATGCTCATTTATCTATTGCAGTAAAATTACTAAGTTTTACGTAGGGCTAATTTTAAGCATTTTGACTAGAATGCGTGTCTGTATAGTACATAGTCAATCAGAACACATTTCAATTGGTCCTTGTTTTTTCTGTTAAGCTCTTAGAATTAAACCCTGATAAACCCAACGATGAAAAGAAACTGTCTAATTTAGTATGCTAGCAAATTTTCAATCCTTATGTATTTAAGTCGTTTAACAAAATGAAGTGTTGTTTACAAAAATGTCCTTTTAGGAAAAAACGAACGAACTACACTGTGATACACTTTTTCACAATTAAGACCAGACTTGCAGATTTTGTCTCCGATATTTTGGTTCAATATCATGAATACACAATAAACACTCGATCCTGTATTTTAAATACCTTACTAATTAAGACGTGGTTGTTTAAATAATCGCAATACACAATTGATTAATTACAACAACAAATAATTATACAAAATAATTACCAATCCCATTATTCTGCAAATACCTCCCATTGTAACCGTATACAATGGTCACAAAAAGATGTCCGCCAACAATGTAACTCGATAGTAATTAACAATGGTCTAATCGGGATGATTCGCAATCAATTACAGTGCCCGTATAGAATTATACAAAAAAGTGTTAAGTCCGATTGGTGGTAACAAAATTTAAGACGATTAACCCTACAAAAGCTGTAAGGACCCATTTTTAATATTATACATATTTGCTATAACCGGATTGAGATATGTTAATCAAATAAATAACAAATTAAAACATAACTCAGGTAATTAAAGAATTATGATAAACCACGGGTCTGCCGGTTTGACGTAGATGTATATAGGGGTTTAATTTACAGTTTGTGATTATCCCCGCAAGCTTAAAAGTTGAAAAAACTGTCATACTTTATTTTGAATAAGTTTCATTGAACCCAAATGTGTGCATTCCATGCAAAGCTGATTAATTTAATTTTTAAGAAATTATTCAAAAAGGATTTATAAAACGAATGGTAAGAACCCGTTTATCCTAACACGAGCCGCGTTATCATGTTTCATTACTAACACTATATTTAATATTGTAAGAAACTCGCATGAGATTCAACTAATTTTCAGGTTCGGGAACAAAATGACAGTTCTCTTTGCGTCCAAAAACAAATATATCAAAATTTTGCATGCGGCATAGACCGTTTTATAGTAGCTTTCTTCCTAACTGGGCACCGTTTCATAACACATCTCATTTAAAATTTGAGGATTTCCCGAACTTGTTCTTAACTCAAAAATTGACCAATCAGATTCTTTGAAAACTAAAATTTGAGGAAAATCTCAATTTGAGAAGTTTAATGAAACCGAGGCCATGTCTCCCCAACCCGCTCCTCTGCTCATTTGACTGTAGACAGTAGTGTTTACCATTTCAAAGAGTGACCGGTTTGTTAAATGGAGTTGGTATTTATGATTTCGGTATTTGACTGGATTTCTCTGTCGGTTCCTGTTATCTCAGTATCCTTTATAGACAACTATTGCTATAGATTGTGTTGTTATACAGTTGTACCTAATTATAACATTACAAAAATTGAGTCCAGAAGGATAAACTTTGGTCATTCTGTGTTTGTCAGTATCAATTCTGCAGCTTCAATATTATAACAAGGTTTCAACCGCAAATTTACACATTTATATTTTTTTTATCCTCAAGTAAAAATATTTATTCTATAAAATAGCCCGACTTGTTAACAAAACAAAGAGACAAGAACGACAACATGTCCTGGAATAAACATGCCTTTATTTCTTAACAAAAATGCAACAATTGTTATGACAATTATTCAGAAGAATGTTTGAAAAGACTAATACCGTATTAACTAATGTTCTACTTACGGATATCGTCCCATAAATGTTCCGGAACCAAGGTATAAACCAATTTCCACAACCTAGAACAACACGGTATATACCAAAAATGTTCCAGAACCCAGGCGAACAAGGTATATACCAAAAATGTCCCCGAACCTAGGCGTAAACGGTATATACCAAAATGTTCCAGAACCCAGGCCTAAACGGTATATACCAAAATGTTCCAGAACCTAAGCGTAGACGGTATATACCAAAATGTCCCCGAACCCAGGCGAACAAGGTATAAACCGTTTCCACAACCCCAAAAAAACACGGTATATGACAGTGTTCCGGAACCCAGGCGAACGTGGTATAAACCGTTTCCACAACCCAAAAGAACACGGTATATGTCAGTGTTCCGGAACCCAGGCGAACGTGGTATAAACCGTTTCCACAACCCAAAAGAACACGGTATATGACAGTGTTCCGGAACCCAGGCGAACGTGGTATATACCAATGAAATCCAACACAGAACATAGTATGAGCCAATGTTTCATAACCTAATAAAACACGGCACAGAATATATCGATGTCCACCCAGGTGATCACGGTATATATACCAATGTTCCACACAGAAGATCACGGTATATATACCAATGTTCCACCCAGGCGACCACGGTATATATACCAATGTTCAACACAGGCGATCACGGTATATATACCAATGTTCCACCCAGGTGATCACGGTATATATACCAATGTTCCACCCAGACGATCACGGTATATATACCAATGTTCCACCCAGGCGATTACGGTATATATACCAATGTTCCACCCAGGCGATCACGGTATATATACCAATGTTCCACCCAGGCGATCACGCTATATATACCAATGTTCCACCCAGGCGATCACGGTATATATACCAATGTTCCACCCAGGCGATCACGGTACATATATACCAATGTTCCACCCAGACGATCACGGTATATATACCAATGTTCCATCCAGTCGATCACGGTATATATACCAATGTTCAACACAGGGGATCACGGTATATATACCAATGTTCCACCCAGGCGATCACGGTATATATACCTATGTTCCACCCAGGCGATCAAGGTATATATACCAATGTTCAACACGGGCGATCACGATATATATACCAATGTTCCACCCAGGCGATCCCGGTATATATACCAATGTTCCACCCAGGCGATCACGGTATATATACCAATGTTCCACCCAGGCGATCACGATATATATACCAATGTTCAACACCGGCGATCCCGGTATATATACCAATGTTCCACCCAGGCGATCACGGTATATATACCAATGTTCCACCCAGGCGATGACGGTATATATACCAATGTTCCACACAGAATATCACGGTATATATACCAATGTTCCACACAGAAGATCACGGTATATATACCAATGTTCCACCCAGGCGATCACGGTATATATACCAATGTTCCACACAGAAGATCACGGTATATATACCAATGTTCCACACAGAAGATCACGGTATATATACCAATGTTCAACACAGGGGATCACGGTATATATACCAATGTTCCACCCAGGCGATCACGGTATATATACCAATGTTCCACCCAGGCGATCACGGTATATATACCAATGTTCCACACAGAAGATCACGGTATATATACCAATGTTCCACACAGAAGATCACGGTATATATACCAATGTTAAACACGGGGGATCACGGTATATATACCAATGTTCCACCCAGGCGATCACGGTATATATACCAATGTTCCACACAGAAGATCACGGTATATATATCAATGTTCCACACAGAAGATCACGGTATATATACCAATGTTCCACCCAGGCGATCACGGTATATATACCAATGGTCAACACAGGCGATCACGGTATATATACCAATGGTCAACACAGGCGATCACGGTATATATACCAATGTTCCACCCAGGCGATTACGGTATATATACCAATGGTCAACACAGGCGATCACGGTATATATACCAATGTTCCACCCAGGCGATTACGGTATATATACCAATGGTCAACACAGGCGATCACGGTATATATACCAATGTTCCACCCAGGCGATTACGGTATATATACCAATGGTCAACACAGGCGATCACGATATATATACCAATGTTCCACCCAGGCGATCACGGTATATATACCAATATTCCACCCAGGCGATCCCGGTATATATACCAATGTTCCACCCAGGCGATCACGGTATATATACCAATGTTCCACCCAGGCGATCACGGTATATATACCAATGTTCCACCCAGGCGATCACGGTATATATACCAATGTTCCCCCCAGGCGATCACGGTATATATACCAATGTTCAACACAGGAATCACGGTATATATACCAATGTTCCACACAGGCTAACATGATACTTGTATATACCAACGACGCTTGCGGCTGTATTCGTCAATGTTCCACAACCCAGGCGAACATGGTATATGACCCACAACCCAGGCGAACATGGTACATGTCCCACAGCCCAGGCGAACATGGAATATATCCCACAATCCAGGCGAACATGGTATATGTCCCACATTCCTGGCAAACATGGTATATGTCCCACAGCCAAGGCGAACATGGCATATGTCCCACAACCCAGGCGAACATGGTATATGTCCCACAACCCATACGAACATGGTGTTTGTCCCACAACCCATACGAACATGGCATATGTCCCACAACCCAGGCGTATATGTTATATGTCCCACAACCCAAGCGAACATGGCATATGTCCAAAGATTTG
The DNA here is from genome assembly GCA_944474755.1 of Limnoperna fortunei. NCBI lineage: Eukaryota > Metazoa > Mollusca > Bivalvia > Mytilida > Modiolidae > Limnoperna > Limnoperna fortunei. Next base: position 105,574,771 of record OX104113.1, on the reverse strand, counting down.
TCACACAACCCAGGCGAACATGGTATTTGTCCCACAACCCAGGCGAACATGGTATATGTCCAACAGCCCAGACGAATCAGGTAACTAACTGTAAACTAATAATATTCTGAAACGATATCAGTGTTTCAAAACCAAGGAGATTACGGTATATATCAATGTTCCACAACCCAGGCGAACACGGTATATACAAATGTTCCACAACAATAGCGAACACGGTATATACCAATGTTCCACAACCCAGGCGAACACGGTATATACAAATATTCCACAATCATGGCAAAGACGGTATATACCAATATTCCACAATCACGGCGGACACTGTATATACATTGTTGTACCAATATTTGACAACCATGGCAAGCACGGTATATACCACTATTCCACAACTATGGCGAACACGGTATATACCAATATTCCACAGCCATGGCGAGCAAGGTATATACAAACGTTCCTCTGCAGCAGTGGTTATATTGAATATGGTAACACGAAAACAATATACAGTTTTCTATTGGTTGGAGAAAATGGCTGTATTAAAGCTTATTTTCCGTGGTGTTTCTGTATTTTTCCGATATTTAGTATTATAACATAATTTAAAACATATAACCGCAAATTCCACAGTTATCTTACCATTAATTTATTTCTAAATTTACTTAGTGAGATTTATTATCTAAAATGTTTGTCAACTTTTAACTCGTGTCAATTACCCGCCGCCATGACGAGTCAAAATCTACGACAAATAGTGTTACATGTATATATACTAAATCACATGAATCGCTTATTGATTTCAAGTCAATACACAGAGATACGAAGACACTCCACAGTACTGGTTCCCAACAATGAGTTCAATAGACCCTTATCGGTTGCCGGGCCACTTTAACCGTTTATCAAGTGATCCACAATACTATATAGTAGATTTCAACACGAATACATATAAAATGGAATAACAATCCAATTCATATCTAGAACTAAATGAAGTTTACATTATTTTATTTACCTTTCGGGAAAATTGAATGAAAGCCAACAACATTTAAATATTTAAGAACCCAACTACCATGCATTTTATATATATAGTGGAATACCTGCAAATAAAACAAGTGTTACCATTAAATTCACATCAATGTGTTACATGAATATTAAAGTATTTCTTATTGTTATCACAGTTTCTTAAAATCACCGTGTATAATACGAATTTAAACAAAATGCAGAGATATTTTTGCAATATTTACAAATACACAATGTAACACAAAAATCAAATATACTAAGTTTAACATGTTAACAATACTAAACTTTAAATAATTCACACCATCTATTAATAGACTTAAAATGGTTGGTACTGTGTTAGTACTCTATATATGATAGTACTGGGCCAGTACGCTGTATAGGGCTTGGACTGGGTCAGTACGCTGTGTAGGACTTGGACTGGGGTCAGTATACTGTATATGGCTTGGACTGGGGTCAGTACGCTGTATAGGGCTTGGACTGGGTCAGTACGCTGTATAGGCCTTGGACTGGGTCAGAACGCTGTATAGGGCTTGGACTGGGTCAGAACCCTGTATAGGGCTTGTACTGGGTCAGTACGCTGTATAGGGCTAGGACTGGGGTCAGTATACTGTATAGGGTTTGGACTGGGTCAGTATATTGTATAGGGCTTGGACTGGGGTCAGTACGCTGTATAGGGCTTGGACTGGCTCATTACGCTGTATAGGGCTTGGACTGGGGTCAGTATACTGTATAGGGCCTGGACTGGGGTCAGGGCGCTGTATATGGCTTGGACTGGGGTCAGTATTCTGTATAGGTCTTAGACTGGGTCAGTACGCTGTATAGGGCTTGGACTGGGTCAGTACGCTGTATAGGGCTTGGACTGGGTCAGTACCCTGTATAGGGCTTGGACTGGGGTCAGTATACTGTATAGGGCTTGGACTGGGTCAGTACGCTGTATAGGGCTAGGACTGGGTCAGTACCCTGTATATAGCTTGGACTGGATCAGAACGCTCTATAGGGCTTGGACTGGGGTCAGTATACTGTATAGGGCTTGGACTGGGTCAGGACGCTGTATAGGGCTTGGACTGGGTCAGTACGCTGTATAGGGCTTGGACTGGGTCTGTACGCTGTATAGGGCTTGGACTATGTCAGTACGCTGTATATGGCTTGGACTACGTCAGTACGCTATTTAGGGCTTGGACTGGGTCAGTACTCTATATATGATGGTACTTGGTCAGTACGCTGTATAGGGCTTGGACTGGGTCAGTACGCTGTACAGGGATTGGACTGGGTCAATACGCTATATATGATGGTACTGGGTCAGTACGCTGTATAGGGCTTGGACTGGGTCAATACGCTATATATGATGGTACTGGGTCAGTTCGCTTTATAGGGCTTGGACTGGGTCAGTACGCTGTATAGGGCTTGGACTTGGTCAATACGCTGTATATTGCTTGGACTGGGTCAGTATGATGTTTAGGGCTTGGACTGGGTCAGTACGCTATATATGATGGTACTGGGTCAGTACGCTGTATAGGGCTTGGACTGGGTCAGCACGATGTATAGGGCTTGGACTGGGTCAATACGCTATATATGATGGTATTGGGTCAGTACGCTTTATAGGGCTTGGACTGGTCAGTACGCTGTATAGGGCTTGGACTTGGTCAATACGCTATATATGATGATACTGGGTCAGTCCGCTGTATATGGCTTGGACTGGGTCTAACGCGAGTACGCTGTATAGGGCTTGGTCTGGGTCAGTACGTTGTATAGGGTTTGGACTGGGTCAGTACGTTGTATAGGGTTTGGACCGGGTCAGTACGCTGTATAGGGCGCTTCTGGGTGAGTATGATGTATAGGAGTGATGCTGGCCAGTACGCTTTTGGTACATAAAACGTCTAAATCAACGTTTTTCATTGGATAATTTGTCTTGGTTATTTTTTAACAGTATTGGCTTGATCTTACCAATGGGAGACTATACCTAACGACTCTACCAGTTCTCAAAGATTTTACCACGGGTACTATACTATAGGTGCATAAATTCCCGAGATTTTTATACTAGATTTACTTATCTCCCTTTCTATTTGTCACGTTACGTAGTCTATGGTTTTTAACATAAAACAATAAATACACCAGCTTTTAATTTTACTACTTATAATTTGCCATTTTAATTTCTCAGTAAATGATACAAAATTTTCTTCACACGCTGTGAAAGTCATTTAATTAAAAAAGAACCTTCAAGTTAGTTTTGAGACTTGTTAGAAAATAATTTACAATTATTACTTTTTTTTATTAATTTCCTTTATTATTATTTTTATAATGTTATAATTTTGAAATTTAGTTCGGTCTTTTTCTAAAATTGTAAGTGGTACCTACGGTATGATTCTGTTGTAGTCTAGCAAAATCTTGCTTTATACAAACGATTGACATTTACCAAAATTACCAGTATGCTATAAAGGGGTGGTACTGGGTCAGTATGCTATATAGGGGTGGTACTGGGTCAGTATGCTATATAGGGGTGGTACTGGGTCAGTATGCTATATAGCGGTGGTACTGGGTCAATATGCTATATAGGGGGGTACAGGGTCAATATGCTATATAGGGGTGGTACTGGGTCAGTATGCTATATAGGGGGGTACTGGGTCAGTATGCTATATAGGGGTGGTACTGGGTCAGTATGCTATATAGGGGTGGTACTGGGCCAGTACGCTATATAGGGGTGGTACTGGGTCAGTATGCTATATAGGGGTGGTACTGGGCGAGTACGCTTTATCGGGGTGGTACTGGGCCAGTACGCTATCTAGGGGTGGTACTGGGCCAGTACGCTATATAGGGGTGCTACTGGGTCAGTATGCTATATAGGGGTGCTACTGGGTCAGTATGCTATATAGGGGTGCTACTGGGTCAGTATGCTATATAGGGGTGCTACTGGGTCAGTATGCTATATAGGGGTGGTACTGGGCCAGTATGCTATGAAGGGTGTTAATGGGTAAGAATGCTGTATAAGGTTCGCAATGGACGCTTACACTGTATAAGGTTTGCACTGGGTTATAAAGCGGTATAGAGGATGTACTGTATAACTATGTCGCGTGCCGGTCGGTTGCGTGTATTGCATCTGCTTATATACTAGTGGTCGAGTCTATTCTGATGGGTGTTAGGTTATTCCATAATGAGGTGTGTTTGATCTAAAACAAGTAGGAACCAACCAGATATACATAAAAATGTATCTATCTGAAGGAATATTTCTAGGTACCTGCTACCTAATATAATGGTTCATTGTAAATACGCTGCATCAGGTTGGTACTGGGTCAATAAGCGGTATAGGGTTTGTACTTGGCCAATGCGCTGTGTGGGGTTGATAATACGTCAGAACTATCTAAAGAGTTGGTACGGTGGATAGGGCTGATACCGGCCAAGTAGGATGTATATGGCTGGTTCTGGGCCCGACGCTGTCTAGGGTTGGTACTGGGTGAGTCACTGTACAGGGTCGGTACTGGGCCCGTATGCGATAGGATTGGTAAAGTTTGGTACTGTGTCAGTAGGTTGTATAGACTTGGTTCTGGGTCAGTACGCAGTATGGGGATAGTGATGGGTCAGTGCGCAGTATAGTGTTGGTACTGGGACAGATCGCTGCTTGGTCTGAGTATTTTTTTGTTAAATTATTTTCTTTTTACATTGTAGAGGTGATTAACATGAATATAAACCAGAACGGATTTCTCCTTTGTCCGATCTGTGAAAAGGAATATGATGACAGACGAGGTGCTCCACGTGTACTGCCATGTCTTCACACGTGTTGTTCTACCTGCCTGCAAGATCTGCTCAACGACAATGAATTAGTCTGTCAAGAATGCCAAACCCACTTTGATAAAAATGTTCATGGAATTGAAGCCTTTCCGTTAGACACTGCCATTAGGAATTATTTGGATTTTATTAGGGTTCAACTCCGACCTACGGAAGTGCCATGCACAGACTGCCCAGATGAAGCTAACGCGCAAGCTTTTTGTAGAGACTGTTTCCTGTTTTTGTGCAGTGAGTGTACACGTGCTCATAAGAGGACACACGTTACAAAGAAGCACATTTTAGCATCGATAGAAGATATGAGAGAATCAGATCTTCGCGATTTTCATCGTAAAGACACGTGCCAAACAAAAGGTCACGAAGATCAGATATTTACGTTTTACTGTGACAAACGTGGCTGTGATATACCTATATGTACTCTGTGTGCTGTCTCGGATCATAACCAACAACATGGACATATCATCCGTAACCTAAGCGATGTGTACGAGGATAGTAAATCGACTGTCCAAAGCGTCCTACGAGAAGTCAACAACAGGGGTAACCCAATGTCTGACGCTGTGTCGCAAATAGAAGCGGTAGTTTACGATTTGACCGAGAAAGAAAACGAAATAAACAACGAAATAGATTGCATTTTTGATAAATTCCAAAGAGTGCTCGAGGATCGTCGAGAGAGACTACATAGAGAAGTACAAAATCACTGTCAGTCTCGTAAAAGAGAACTGCAAGAAAAGGTGTCAGAACTAAAAAAGTACTCAACAAATGTTAAGACAGCTGTTGATTTTGCCAACAGAGCAATGTCTTATACCACTGCATCTGAATTCCTGTTGCTGAGGGACATATTGCTGAAGAGAATATTAGAATTGAAGAATCATTCCGTATCCATTCCAGCTAAAGACGATACAGCTTTAAAGTTTCATCGGGGTGCAAGTGACGAGTCGTTTGTACAGCTGGTTAATGTCATAGGAAATGTTGTAACAAAAACTTTACCCAAGTCACCAGAAACACTGAATACTAGTTTCCAAAGTGATAGCTACAAGACATCTAAAAGAAGTAGTTTTAGTGATTTTCAAATTGATCTTCAGAATGATTTTAATAGTCTACACAATTCTCCATCGTTATACGATTATCAGAGCTCAAAATTTGGAACTATCAGCGATTTCAAGTCCCCAAAATCTGGGCACCAATCTCCAAAGCAAATTGCGTTTAACGGAATGGACGCACCGAAATCAAGAAGTGAAGATTTCGAAAATAATAAACCAAACATGACACAGTATTACACAGCCAAGGAAACTAAAACGTCTGAATACCGTCTACCAGCTGAAAATGAGAGTGGAGTCGTACAGCCTGACACAAGAGAGAACGGCACACCCGATTCGGAATTTGAAACTGCCCGAAGTGAACTGCGAAATGCTGCAAAGACAATGAAAGAGTCAAAATTTATGCCAATCGTAAATGGAACACTGGAGTCGTCTAGCCCATGTGAAGAGAAACCTAGTTTCTTCAGTCGGCATTTGTCATCCCGTAAGTCTGATTTTCACAGAGATCATAAAGTGCGTTGAATAACTCACACTTTATATAAGGCACTGCTACAATTTACTAATTATTATCGTATATATAATGTTTTCTGGGACTTGAAACTTAGGTTTTTAGCTGCTGGTTGGTATTTTTCTTGAGATTTTAATAGTCAGGTTGTGGTTACTGATTGATAACAGATATTAGTTGTCAGGTATTTATGTAGTGAATTAAATCTCGAAAGATCTACTATCATTTTGGTGCAATATTGATTTTGATACAACATGAAAATAAAATATTGCATAAAGTTTAATGAATGCTGAAATCTACATTTGTAACCCTATTAGGTTAGTTATACTGTTTTCGGCATATCTCCAATGTAAAACCCCATTTCTAGACTCGAGTGAACTTACAACACGCAGTTGTACTTGTATTTGACAAGCATTTAACGATTCTAATGTCAAACATTATTCATACTTCCGTCACCTCCGACAAATTTGAAAAACTAAAGGAAAATGAAAGTAGTTTAAATGTTGTTTTTCTCGCTAAAATATTCATGTTGTTTATTCAAGAACGATACAGAATCACTAGTTTGCGAAATAAATCCGAGTGTTTAAATCTTTGGGAATCAACATCTGCTATAATGTTGTACTAAAGACGATATTTTCGACCACAAACACACAATATATCCCTTAATACCCTTAAAACTTGTTTTTGTTGAGGTATATATGACGGACGTCTATACAAATGACATGGATTCCTTATGAGGTATATATGACGGACGTCTATACAAATGACATGGATTCCTTATGAGGTATATATGACGGACGTCTATACAAATGACATGGATTCCTTATGAGGTATATATGACGGACGTCTATTCAAATGACATGGATTCCTGATTTGCTGTATGTGTTTTCTGAAACAGCAATCCCTTGAATGTATCAATCTACGTTGTCTAATGTAAAGTATGTAACAAGACACACGTTGGAACAAAGGAAATAGTATGAACTAGCTCCTAATGTCTTTGCGATATCTCTAGATATCCGGCATATACGTTTTTCTCTGAAAGACAAACTGCATGCTGCTTTATAGATGTAGATAATTATTGTAATCATACTTCACATTTTTTTGTTTTATTTTCACTATATGTTGTAACAAGCATGACTTCGCTAACACATTTCCATGGATTTTGTATTAGCTCCTGAAAATATGCATGTCATATCATCAGACACTGTCGAACGGGACATGACGCCAGACACAATCGTTCACCAAGCAGGGTTAAGTGATTGTCTCCGTAAGTATTCAAAAGTGTTAATACAAATGCACGAAGCTGGTATTTAATTGGAGGCACGATATGTTCCATCGATCCTAAATGTTGGTATACTGTTGATATCCTAAGTCAAATACTTGTCAATAAGTACCAGCTTATCAGCATCTGAAAATTTAGGCTCTTCATGCGTAGGCTAACTATTATAAATATTATTGCAAATTACATTAAAAGATACAAATTGCGAAATTATATAAAATCAATTATTTGTTGACGAAAAGTTTTTTCAAATAGTTGTTTATTTCTGAACGCATACAGAGTTAAAATTTCACAGAGCCCTTGATAACATGAAATTCTTACTGTGAACTTACAAACGGTCAAGTTTTCATAATGTGTAAACGAATATTTCTTGTTCTATCTAGAAAGTCTTGAAATTAGTGGCGAATTACCAAGGCTTATTTATCCTGGTATGTCTGTTTGTTTAATCATCATTTTTTGCTCTCAACCATTTTTAAAGCTTTTTCCGGAAAAAAAATATATAATAAAATGTTCATTTCAAAAGTATCCTCGTGTAAAAATGTTTGAGAGCAAAATATATAACGTTAGTATCCGTTTTAAGTAACTCATTTTAAAATGCTAGTAGTGTATGTTTAATATTACCTAAAGGTTTTATTTGTTTAATATAATTTTAGACTTTGCTTGTAGAATAGTACAACGATCAGTTTTATCAAAATAAAAATAGTGTGTGGTGTTGTGTAAATTACTTCAGACATTTTACATCTTCATTTTAATACAACACTGTGTAGTTGATTCTACACATATTATTATTATTATTATTATTATTATTATTATTATTATTATTATTATTATTATTATTATTATTGCTTATATACCCATGTTGCAAAATCCTTTTATTTAACACTGTTCTTAAAACACTCCATATATTTTGCCCACGTTTCGACGATCAATTTCGTCTTTATTCAGTGCATATATAAATGACAAAAAGATGCATTGATGTCAACGTTGACACCAATACATCTTTTCGTCATTTATGTATATGCCTTGAAAAAGGACGGAATTTGCCGTCGAAATGCCGGTAAAAAATAGTTTTTATTAACACTGTGGGATATTTGATTAGAATTATTATAGAGATCCCCGTGTCCAGGCTGTGTAAGAAAAACTCTAAACTATACATATCCCTCATGTCCTGGCTATGTAAGAAAAACCCTAAACTATACAGATCCCTCATGTCCTGGCTGTGTAAGAAAAACCCTAAACTATACAGATCCCTCATGTCCTGGCTATGTAAGAAAAACCCTTAACTATACAGATCCCTCATGTCCTGGCTGTGTAAGAAAAACCCTAAATTATACAGATCCCTCATGTCCTGGCTGTGTAAGAAAAACCCTAAACTATGCAGATCCCTCATGTCCTGGCTGTGTAAGAAAAACCCTAAACTATACAGATCCCTCATGTCCTGGCTGTGTAAGGACAAAAGCCAATCTATAGAGATCCCCCGTGTCCGGGACAAAAGTAAAAGACCCTTAACACCAATTCCAAGCCGTGTACGGACAAAAACACACCATTAGAATTATATCACATAACGTAACTGACCGATGTCACATAGTAGTGAGGTGTAACTATCAGTATTCGATAATTAAGAACAGAAAATTTAGTACAAAGAGTAAAACGGTTTATATCGTATAATTATCTAGCTAAGAAAACAGAGGTCAGAGGCCTTAGACGTTCTAGCTCCTGTTCATCAATGCCTACAAACGGTACTAAAATATTAAGTCTGCTGAAGACTTGGAAATTGTGTTTAACGCTAAAGAGGGGTGAGAAATGAGTGTGCACTTGTTAGTTGTAAACAATCCAGATTGTCTCCCTTTACCAGAGAAATTGTGTTTAACTGTCAATATGTAATTAATATGATTCTCCCTTGTAATCACTATCATCACTGTCTGTTTAATTTGCATACAGAAACTTATTTCTGCTGTTAATTATGTTATATTAATTGTCATATAATTTAAATGTATTGTATTTCATGCAAGAGGAAACAATGATGTTTATTATTAATTAAGTAAATACATAAAAGTGGTTAAACACTGTGTATGTCAAACAAACTTAATAAATATCTGTCAGTGTTACTATGTACTTTTTGTCGACTATCCATCTGCATTAACAGTTACTTTGTTTTTCTATATTATTGTGAAACATACTTTTTCTTATTATTATTTTTTTTCGTTAGTAAGGTAAACATATTTTTATATTACTGCAGTGATTACGTTTCCATTTATGTTTATGCACAAACGGGGGATGCATAAATGGTTTTGATGGAAGTGGAGAAAAGTTTAAACTGTATGTATAAGTACAACTTAATTATTAATTTTTCATTTAGAGAGAAACCAGAGCGCTAGGTCAAAAGAAGACAGTCCGCGTGTTGAGGACAAGAGTCCACCACAGTCATCTGAGAGATCGTTTGTTCCAGTTTCTCCTCGTGTCAACAGACCATCACGTAAGCAAAAACAGTTTGATGAACTAAACAATTTGAACTTTTTGACTGTACCAAGAATAAGCTAAATATGAAAGTTTAAGATTACAAATGGAACTCTTCAAACTTTTAATCTACATAATCATTATCTACGATAATTTGTGCAGTGATTTCAATGATTATTTTATACTATTTAATAACCTTTTTCTTTAAAAAGTAAAATATTTTCTTAGAAAAATTATTTTGATTTCTTTAGTTTCAATCAACATGTTTATCTCCTTTAAGAAATAAAATAGCATTTTATATTAAAACATCACAATTGTCACCGTATCAACTCATTATTGTCTTTCGTGGTCTATGTGTTATGTGTATAAGAATTAAGTATCATACGATGCGATTTCATACTAACGTAACACATGAAACTTATAACTTATCATCTTGTTCATAACATTTAATTTTATAGAGGATGGTAGCCAGGACAACGAAGGTAACTATATCACAGCACTTAAGACACCGTAGCCTATTTTATAGTTTGCACTATAGCTTATTATGTAGTATATATTATATATTGAAGCATATAGAGTAACTGAACGTGGTATATCATCTGTAAGACCACATGTTTGTATATACTCACAATCACAAATTAATCATATCGCCATTCACTTAAAGTTGTCATCAATGTATTTGCTTCCTGCAGTATTTCTGTTTGTAGCTGATCTTAGAGGAACTGTTTACAAGACTATATAATTGTAGCAAACGACTGTTTATGTTCTACCTACGTTCTATGTCTGTCTATATCCATCATATTTTGAAGATCGTATACAAAACCTTTGCATTATATTGTATGGAAATCGTGTTATGTTACAAAGATGAGCTGTCGATTTGAACTTTTACCGGTGTAATCGTTTCCAAGAGTATTTGCAAACGCCTGGATTTTAAGTTATATATAGTTCAAATTTCTGTTACAGTAAATTACAAAAAGTCTACTAATGAATTTATTGTTTTAAATCGTATGTACCCTATCAGATAACTGTATTGGTATGACATGTAATCTGTCAACTTATAAACAATTATAAACCTATGAAAAAAATTTTGGCTCAGAAATTAAGGTATAGTTCTTGGAATTGTTTCAGCACTGTTCAATGATCTATCTTATTCTATCCGTATTTAAATTTAACTGAAAGGAAATGAAGTCGATTTAAATGACTGGCCAGATCTCAACGACATTGAAATTTTATGTATATTTTCAGTGTTTATTAGAAATGGCAATGTTGGTGGACAGCCGAAATCTGGCCCTGCCATTTTCAATGATGTTACATGTAAGTTACTTGGTATCTGGAGTGCTGCCATATAACTGGACATTTCAGTTCAGTTTTTAATACAAATAATTCGGAACGATGATTTGTTTTTACTATCCTTCTACGATTTATAAACCCAGAAAAAGGTTATAATTACATTGTACCAAAAAAAAATACCTTGGTGCGTACATTATGTAGCAGGCCTCGTAAATCCCAATGTTTATGTTGAAGGATTTCAGTACAGTTGAAGCTAAGTACTCTTTTGTAATTCAAAATGATGTATATTTGTACTTAATGTTTTCATCTGTATATCATTTAAAACTTTTGTTTTCAAGATCAATTCACTTTTAGGAATGTGAGCTTTTGTGCTTAAATGATCAATCTATTGATCTAGTCTACATATATTATATTTTCAATTATATGAAAGAAAAATTACATCCTTCAAAATTTTTGGCTTAAACACTTGATATTATTTACAGGCCCAGACTTCTCGTTTGATGTACTTACCGTACACGAGGAGAGAGAAGTTTCTATTGACGGCAAGACACTGCGGAATAGGAAGACTGGAAATCCGTCAAGCAGTACAGTCGTTGGACCAAAACAGCTCAAACAATACAAAGGCATCATGGGAAATTATACCTTTAAGGAATCTGGTAAATACTACTATGAAGTGGACATCACTTTCAACATAATCCAACCGCTAGAACAAACGTGGCTCGTGTTTGAGCTTGGTCTTTGTAGAAAAGATGACGTCGACAAGCACCATACCGTTGAAAGACATGAATTTTCAAGGTCATTTTACGTTGCTCGTTATCCCGAAGACGGAAAATTATGTCAGGAATTTTGGCACAATCGAGATTTGAAAGCTATCATACCACTGTGCGACAACAGCCCGGGACTGACGGTAGACCTGACATATGGTATGCTTATCAACACCAGTACGGGCAAACTTACGATAGCAGACGTCAGACAAGAGAAGAAGCTGTACACATTTACTGATGTAGATTTCTCTCAGCAACTGTTTCCTGTCTTTGGTACTTACAATTCTGATTTGGTTAACGTCATTATGAGGCTACGTACCGGGGCAGCACTGTCATCGTTTCCACCATTCCTCAAAGGTATTTATCATGATTTACAAGTAACAATCAAAGTTCAGTAATTTTGTTTCTTTTTTTATATATATACAGGTGTGTACAGATGTCAAATGAAGAGTAAACAATAGAACACAAAGTGAAAGTACACACAATGACACAAAAATTACAAAATAGCAATTAAAGATTAAAATGAACGATCTTTTAATAACGATAGGCTCGTAATCATTTAAACATAGAGTAACATGTAATTATAATTGTTATCAATACAGGGTGTGATACCTTGGATAATCCATTGAAATCTGACCCTTTTGACTCTACTCAGCGGATGCCGGCTGAAAACGAAAAGGGTATGATACAACGACAATTAAGCATGCCAACTAGGATGACAGGCAGTCAACAGAACTTGTTGTCACCTAGACAGAATTTGTCTAGAAGCTCAGAAAATGTGAACGAGACATCATTTGATAGTGCCAAAAGTGGGCTGAGAAACACCAGTGTAAAGCCAGTAAAATCATCCAAGTTTACTCCAGTAACTAATGGATCCTGCTCACCTAAAGAAAAGTCTCACAGACCACAAAGCCGTAAGTATTGTAAATGTGGACTGATTTGAAGCAGGTCATCAAATGGCAGATATTTATTTGGATTCAGAATGTTTTTTTTCATATATTTTTCCATCATTATTGACGAAAATATGGCTTAAAACTAACACTTAAAGCACTATATAGTTCTTATAATTTATATAATTGTGTTGTCTAACTGACATTAATAGTAATATCGTTCATTTAGTTGGAATATAGCAGGCGATTTAAGCATATTTTGACATTATTGCTACATTAAAGCAAAATTTTTTTTACAAACATTTTAGCTCACCTTGCCTCAGGTCGTGTAAGCTTTGTCGTCACTTGGCATCGGTTGTTCGTTTGCTTTGATACAAACCTTTCTCTGGAAAATTAGAGACAATTTAAGTCTAACTCTGTCTAAATCTAGTTTATAAATAGTATCCATGGCTTTAATCAATAAACAAATATTGTTGCTGTTACTAATAATAATAGATTGGTTTGCCTTATTTCTAGAAATTTCTAAAAGCTAGATAAAACTATTGACTAAAATCCTTCAGCAAATCTTGGTCTACAAATAAATTTGTGCAACGACTTCTTGTCGTATGAGTTATTGCCCTTTATTTAAGATTTTTTGAAAAAATATTGTTTTTGCTTTTATTTTAAAACTAACATATATGGAAAAACTGTAAATGGCAAGAATGATAAGCTTGAAAGGATCTAAAACTAAGTAAATATGACCGAAATTGTCAGTCAACTTCTAATTTGACTTTATTACCTTAAATGACTATTTTTCGCGTAAATTGGATTTTTCGCTATTATCTTTCAACCTATAATCGATTGATCTTCAAGTAGTCTATTGACTATGATAGGGGTTGTCACTCTTTAATAATGTGCCCGTTATCCAAAAAATAGTAAAGAAATCGTAAACAGCAAATATGATCAACAACAGTCGGGCAATGATAAGTTGATGTTTCCGACTTGTGAAGATAGTTTGAAGTCAATTGACTTCTAGTTGAGCGAAAGCAGGCTCTATTTAGCTTGAGTTATTTTTACATTTAATTATTAGTAATCATTGGTAATTTGGTATCAGCCATTTTTTTTAAATAAAAAATGAATTTTGTAGTATTATTTAGAATTAATATTGGTTATTGGGCTGGATATGATTTGATACTAATACAGCACTAATTTCCAACCATTTCATATTTATCACTCATTTTCTACATGTTACAAATAACATTTATAACAGCTCCGCCTGTCAAGACTCAGCCCGTCCCCGGCAAACTCCGGCAATCAGCATCTACATCACAGTTAGATACTATGTCCCGACCCATGGGGCTTGGAGACTTTATGAGTAAGTAGTAACATTTTAAAAGCATGAATTAAACTGAATTGTGGCATAAAACTGCACTTTCTAACTTTTTTTACGAATATTTCCGAGGTATAATTTTAAAAACGGTTCTGGATAAACACTTAACTTTAATAAACACTTCCATTAGTGCTTATTTTTGTATATATTTATAAGTATTTTAGACTTGATGCAACATAAAACGTTACAAATATCAAACTATCAATTAGTATGCACAAGAGTTAATTTATCACAGTTTCTAAATTTTAAGTGTTTAGGGTATGTAGATGCTGTTACGCTTTCACAAAACACAAATATAAATTGATAAATGTGTAAGTAGTTTGTTCTGATATTTCATCACACTAGAGGAACTTGAAAGAAGAGGAAATTTGCCAAAACAAGTACAGCCCGGTAGGCTCATCACCATATACTCTCTGCTTAACGTAGTCATGCTTACGTCATTCATAGAAAACATGGATGTTAACACAGTAACGCTGATTGTTAAATAGATTATTGTATTGGAAAGTGGGAACATTGCTTAGAAAATTTGGACAACCATGTTTACATATAATCTGCCCATCTGTTGATCTATCTTGTCAGACACGGTGCCTTTTAGATGCCTTTAATCAATGCAATCAAAATATTATGTAGTAATGTTTACTGCCCTTTTCGGTCATTTACCTTATTCTGAACTATTCGGAGATATTATTACGAATTAACATATTTCTTTTTCATAAATACGCCAATGCTTGGTCAGTTATATGGTAGATACCAAAGAACATGTTCTCATTCTTACAAAATATTACAACTGTTGATAATTCGTCATCCCTCATCCACGTTAAGCCAAGTATAAGCAATCATAATTGTTTATTAATATTATTGTAAATAAAGGACTAGTTAAATAACATCAACCTTGATTTACTTTTACGCATGTTAAAATACTGATAAAGGGCAGTATACGAATTTTAAATAGTAAGTAGTTAGATAGTACCTGGAATAAGGTATAGTCAATTCAATATATACATACTGTAAACTAGTGCCCACAACAGCAGTTATCTCCCCCTTGCTTTATAAGTATGTTAGATTACTGTTGGTACCCTTTATTTTCTTTACTTTCAAACAAATACATAACAAAAGGTTTTCAAAACGTTTCCGAATCAACAAAATGTTCTAAAAGGTTAGACGTTCCAATTACACGGTAGGGAGGTTACAACGTAAGTGTTTGATGTTGGCCTTTACATTAAATATATTACACATTATAACACATTAAACATACTCTTAAATTAAATTGTTTGATTTCCTCATTAAACATACAAACGGTAAACGAGGATGTTTAGATATTTTTTTTAAAGACTTTGGTTCGATATCAAATTTGTATTTTGGTTCTTTGGTTCCACAGTTTACCCAGTCCTTTGCTTTATCTTATAAACAGGTCAGAATATTTTGCGGATATTGGTTTTTCTTGTCATAGGGTATCAGTTTCCACTGTAGATACTAGTTTATTTTGTTGTACTTTGCGATAAGTCGATTCTGTAAAAATAAAATTTTGAAATGTGCTGTATCGATATTGCACCGTGTATTATTCTTTCACAGAAAGAAGTTTAAGTCAGACTGGGGAGAAATCGTTTCAGCCATCACACGAGAGATCTTTTAAACCGATCAAATCTCCACGGAATCAGAGGTCCTCATGTAAGTATCCTAGATCTCACAGGAAACGCGAGTTGTCGTTCTTTCCATCGGTGTCTGAAATATAAACTAATTGTTGGTTTTCACTTATAGGCGATTGCGAAGACAGCGATGAAGGTAAAAATAAGCTTGTGATTACTGCGACTGCTGTACTTTTTTGCATGTATGGACATATTGTTTTAAGATCCCAAACACATAAGGCATCTGTTAACTTAATATGACCTCCCAATGAATACCAGGATTTATATTGTTCACTTTATCTGTGTTGTAATTTGCACAATAACGTTCCTTACAAAATGTATCCTATTATTATTTTATCCTTTCACACCTATCCAATATAAATTCCTCGTATTACATTTATATTTTAGTCCACTTGATCATTGCTAACAAAACTTAATTGATCTCAGTTGTATAAAACAATTCTATAATAGTGTGCCTACAGCTTATATAATGTTATCACGTGACCAGTGACTTAATTGTTTTCGTCATATATATACACTTCTACAGTTGCCTGCAAGTCATATATAAATAGCTAAAGTTTTGTTGTGTTTTGCAAGAGGATAGTATAGCAGTTTTATAGTCTATAGTGCATATACCGGTGTTCACCTGTATAACGGATGTACTTATAATGCTATATTTATAGATATGCGTAATTATGATTTACCTGCTAATTTTATAAAAAATATTCTTCATTTCAATATCAGATAAGACAAGTTGATTTTTTTACAAATATATATGCTACAAATACTACCACAGCATGCAGCGGAAATAAATTATAAGGAAATTTAAAAGAAATCATTTTATTATAACTTAAATGTTTCAAATGCATTTTATAATGAAGTAGTGATAACTATGATTAAGGCAAATATATAATACATCAAAAATACATTTGGCGGTAGTAAAAAATTATCAACATTCTTTGCTTTATCTAGTTTAATTATTAAGTTTCTGCTTTAATCTTCAAGGATTAATTTTCGCTTGGTATCTTTGATGTTTACAATTACAAACATCCACTTTTTAAATCTTCATCAATTATTTTGTTGCTATTTTATCTTTAAAGATTAACGATATGAAAAAGGGTCAACCTAGGTGTAATTCTTTATTTTGATAAATAAGAGAAATTTCGTAAAGATATTAAAAAAGGGAAATAACACAGATGTTGTTTATTACTTTGTCAGTATTCATGAAAACCGGAAGTTCAGATGAGAGTAAAACCGGCTCAGCTACATACAATGATGTACAATGTAAGTATAATAAGACACATTTTGTGTGTTATCAATTTTTTATTTCTTTTTCTGATTTGGACCGTCATCTCTTCATTTTTCATTTCTGATAATATCCAATGGAAGTATAGTCCTAAGCCAAACTGCGAAACAAAGGTACCATATAGGAATATTTGTTCAAAATCAGTATTGTTTGTGTTCTTCCATGCATGCACACACCTTGAGCGCTTAATGTTGTATTGTGCATTAGCGCATAGTCTGATCTGCTGTCCACCTACAAGGCTTGATTGGGGTGTATGGTGGCCAGTCGAGCAGAGGAACGTTTTGTTGATTCAGAAAGTCCATGCACACGATCGAAACATTAGCATGCCATTATCTGTTTGATAATACAAAACTTGGTGTTGAATGATGTGATCTCGTTACCTTTATGCATGAATATTGCGAGAGGAGGATCACAAGGAGTGATTTTAGCCGTTGAAAATCCAAACTCAAACTCAAATCCCTCTCTTAATCGATCCCTTCTATGGTCTTCGTATCTTTCTGGTCGAGGTCGGTAGACACAATGACTTCTGTCAGATTGATACAGTTTGAACCATGACTTGTCCAAAAATAGCACTCCTTTTCAGTGGTTTAAAGCCATTCAGTGCAAGTACATGTAACCACTGCAGACGAATAAGCGAACGTCGTAGCCTTGACGACCGATTTCTGATCATCTTTGGACACACTTGACGACAATAGTATCTACAATGTTCTTAAACCTCCGTGATCAGTCCACTAAAGACCCTTAAGATTTTCCAATTCCATGATTAAAATAATTGTTTTAAATAGTACTTAATATTGGGTACATCAGTCATGTTTTCGTGTTTGTGTAAGAAACGAGCAATCATGCACACATATCGGCCGCCCAGAGACCAGATGCTATTTAAATTTATCTAAATAAATGCGATATAATTTTATTCGTATTTGAGAAAAAATATTGTAACAATATTGTTTAGGTATCTGTATCTTACGGAAAAATATATATATACATAAACTTTCATTTATTGTGATGAGGCCTCGGTGGCCGGAGTGGTTAAGGTATTTGATCTACTCTTGGTCACGTGCCTGTCAATACTAAGGTTGCAGGTTCCTGTAATCACTGCGGGCAATGTGTTTGAGTCCATTCTAGACTTGGTACAAGTCCCTTTGATTTTTTTTTTGCTAAATGTTGATACACCTTTATTATCAACATTGTTTCGATGATCGAACATGGTAAAACAGAAAAACGACAATGTAAAGTTAGCCGTCAAAAATAAAACCCAATCTATCAAGAATACAAAGGCAATCAACACACCGACTTAAACCATCACATAACTACCGGTATTACATACCATAATGAGGCCGTGTTAACCGTGACTGATCAACACTATGTCAGTATGCAAAATATCCTACTATGCTTATTTACAGCACAAAACAGGTATGATGAATGTAAAATCTATGTCAAATAATATAATTAACTAATATAAAAACGTAAAGATGTACATTTCAGGTCCGGATTTTACCCTTGACATTGACACTTGCCATGAAGAAAGAGAGGTTTCTCTTGATGGTAAAACACTGAAAAATCGTAAAACTGGAAAACCATCGTCTAACAACCCTAAAAAACAACTTAAACAATACAAAGGAATACTTGGCGAAATCGCCTTTAAAGAACAAGGGAAATGTTATTTTGAAATGGTCGTAACCTTTAACATTATACAGCCACTCGAGCAAACCTGGCTGGTATTTGAAATCGGCCTATGTAGAAGAGACGACGTCGACAAACATCATACTGTTGAACGTCACGAGCATGCACGATCGTTTTATGTTGCTAGGTATCCAGAAGATGGGAAGCTAGCTCAAGAATTTTGGCACAATCGAGACCTTCTTGCCTACGTCCCACTGAGTGAGAATAAAGCCGGATTGACCGTCGAAGTCGTCTATGGAATGGTGGTGGACACAAAGAGAAAGATGTGGATCATTGCTGATGTAAAGAAAGAAAAGAAACTACACACATTCTCGGGAATCAACTTTTCAAAACCATTGTACCCCGTATTTGGCACATACAATCCCGACCTGATCAATGTAGAAATGAAACTTAAATCTGGTGCACAAATCTCGTCCTTCCCGCCATTTCTGAAAGGACTTTAAATCTGGTGCGTAAATCTCGTCCTTAACGCCATTTCTCCAAGGACTTTAAATCTAAACGGTGAAACATTACGTAAATTATGGAGAAATTCCGTGTATATATTAATTGTGTTGCGTATTTCTGTATATGCTATAACTGTTACTACGTTATTTAATATTCCAGCGAATAAGTTCCAAAATATTAATTAGGCTGTGGTTTTCGTAGAATGTACGCTTAATGTATATAATGTACTAGGTCTATTTTTAAAAGATTTTTTAATGTCATCGCCTAATGATTTTTGTATGGTTGGCCAGCTCAGTGTTAGATTTTCGCTTTATTATTTTGTATTTGGAATTTGAACATATGCATTTATATGTGTTACGTTTTATACTGTTGTTTGCATTTATTCTATAGTTTTTTATTTATTTTTTACTAGTATTGTATTCCAGATTTTTACTATATATATTCCGTCCAGTTGTAAGTTATTGATAAAGTAACAGAAAGGTGTAAGTCAACAATATATATTTACTACATGAATTGATTGTAATTTACAATATCAATGTTAGTACCACGCGTTTTCATTGAAGCATCTGACTGTGATTTATATTGAAAACAACGACAGTCATTAACCACTTAATCTGTAAAAACGTTGCCATTACATTAAGAAGATTATATGTGTAACATATTTATAAGGTAAAAAAATATATAAATATACACAGCAGAATTTACAATTTAATTAAAACTTAAGCTCGTACTTGCTCTTCTCCTCCTACAGTAATAAAATGTGGGACCTAGTAAAGGATGTTAATGTAACTATGGTTCATATCCTCCATGATAGTTGTATATACACTGACTATCCGGGTTATACTATACTTATTATCTGGTCTGCCAGGTTATATTATTATACCACAATTTCATTTACAATGTAAATCTTCCATAGGCTACCGTGACATATAATAAGCTGGTCCATACGGGTTATACTATACTTATTATCTGGTCTGCCAGGTCATATTACTATACTTCAATTTCATTTACAATGTTAATCTTCCATAGGCCACCGTGACATATAAGTACTGTCCAAAAAAATTTACTGTCCGAAAAATACTGGCACCCGCTACCATAGGTACGGAATGTTGAAAATTATACTGTACCATTCGCGCATGCGCAATATCTATTTTTACATTTCCGTTGTAAACAGACGACAAAATGTCGAGCAACAAACGTTTTTCTACCACAAACGAGGCAGATTTAAAAATTCTTGATACTGTTAGTTTACTTTTACTGTTAAATTGTTGTTTCATTACCATTATAACATCAATTAAATACCATTATTGAATAAAATTTTTCATGGTTTGAATATTTTTCGGTATAATAAAATAAATGTTACATGTCTGCCAGGCCGGCCTGTCAAGTCTCACGCAACTCGCGTGAGACTCACGCATCTAGTCCACAATTTGGCAGCAAATTTCTTTGATGTTTTTATTTTTTCCTTTGATCTTTCAATTTTTAGGCAAATCTCACGCGAGCAGCTCATCAAAACTTGACAGCCCTGCCAGGGTGACAGTAAAATTGTCAACTTTCGAAAATACTGACAGTATTTCTTCAAGTTGACAATTTTACTGTCACCCTGTCAGACATGTAATATTTATATACTGTACTTGTTATCTGGTCCATCCGGGTTCTACTGTACTTATTAGCTGGTAAATACGGGTTTGACCGTACTTATTAACTGGTCCGTCCGGGTTATACTGTACTTATCTGGTCCGCCAGTGTTATACTGTACTTGTTATCTGGTCCGTCCGTGGTCTACTGTACTTATTAGCTGGTCCCCTGTGTTTTACTGTACTTATTAGCTGACTATCCAGGTTATACTGTACTTATTAGCTGGTCTATCCGGGTTTTGCTATACTTATTATCTGGTCCGCCAGTTTTATACTGTACTTATTAGCTGGTCCATCCGAGTTATACTGTACTTCCATCCGGGTTTTGCTGTACTTATTATCTGGTCCGCCGGTGTTATACTGTACTTATTAGCTGGTACATCCGGGTTATAGTGTATATCTGTGATTTGATCTGTGATTATACTAATATGCTTTTACATTTAATTACAATAGAGTGATTCATATTTTTGAATTTATTCATAAAAATAAAAATACATTTACAGAGTTGATTTATCCATGTTATCATTAAGTTTATATCCATATTAGCAGATTAAACCAATTACAGTATTTTTTTTATAATTCTGCTTTACTCACGACTGATCAGACTTCATTCGATATAAATGTGTTTGATGTGAGGTCTTCTGTCAGCTGTTTTGTATACATGTGTTTGATCTGAGATCTTCCGTCGGCTGTTTTGTGTACATGGGTTTGATCTGAGGTCTTCCGTCGGCTGTTTTGTTTACATGTGTTTGATGTGAGGTCTTCAGTCGGCTGTTTTGTTAACATGTGGTTGATCTGAGGTCTTCCGTCGGGTGTTTTGTTAACATGTGTTTGATCCGAGGTCTTCCGTCGGTTGTTTTGTTAACATGTGTTTGATCTGAGGTCTTCTGTCTGCTGTTTTGTATACATGGGTTTGATGTGAGGTCTTCCGTCGGCTGTTTTGTATACATGTGTTTGATCTGAGGTCTTCTGTCTGCTGTTTTGTATACATGGGTTTGATGTGAGGTCTTCCGTCGGCTGTTTTGTTTACATGTGTTTGATGTGAGGTCTTCAGTCGGCAGTTTTGTTAACATGTGGTTGATCTGAGGTCTTCCGTCGGGTGTTTTGTTAACATGTGTTTGATCCGAGGTCTTCCGTCGGTTGTTTTGTTAACATGTGTTTGATCTGAGGTCTTCTGTCGACTGTTTTGTTAGCATGTGTTTGATCTGAGATCTTCCGTCGGCTGTTTTGTGTACATGGGTTTGATCTGAGGTCTTCCTTTCTGTTTTATTTACATGTGTTTGATCTGAGGTCTTCTGTCGGCTGTTTTGTTAACATGTGTTTGATCTGAGGTCTTCTGTCGACTGTTTTGTTAGCATGTGTTTGATCTGAGGTCTTCTGTCGGGTGTTTTGTTAGCATGTGTTTGATCTGAGGTCTTCTGTCGACTGTTTTGTTAGCATGTGTTTGATCTGAGATCTTCCGTCGGCTGTTTTGTGTACATGGGTTTGATCTGAGATCTTCCTTTGGCTGTTTTATTTACATGTGTTTAATCCGAGGTTTGTCGGCTGTTTTGTTTACACTGGTTTGCTCTGATGTCTTCCATCTGCTATTTTGTTTATATGGGTTTGCTCTTAGGTCTTCCGTTGGCACTGAACAAACGAAACAGAAGCTTAATAGATACATGTAATTTGAACTGTTAATATTGTATTTAATCGTGAAGGGAATTTGACTTTAGGTTTCTTATCTTA
Organism: Limnoperna fortunei; assembly: GCA_944474755.1. Taxonomy (NCBI): domain Eukaryota; kingdom Metazoa; phylum Mollusca; class Bivalvia; order Mytilida; family Modiolidae; genus Limnoperna; species Limnoperna fortunei. The sequence goes on along the minus strand of OX104113.1, from coordinate 105,551,978 downwards.
GATTTAACAGGTGTTAGAATTTGGTTTCTTGTTTTTATGATTTATTATATATAAATGAGTATGTAACCGAGCGGTTAAATTTAACACTACTGTCTTATGCAATTTAAAATCTCACGACTTCCTGTAAATTAACCAATGGGACCTAGTCGAAAAGAAAACGCATAACTTGGTATGAGTTATTTTTGTTCATCAAACTAATTACCATTGGAATGTTTTGCAAACAAAAGTTTAAATATGAGTTTACTGATTCATGTTGATTCTAATTAATAGTACCTCTTTACTTTATGTTTGTTCAGATTTAACTCTTAAGCTTAGTCCAAAGTCTAACCGGTCACCTACATCGAGATTGACTTGCTAAAATGTCCATATTTATAGATTATTTACGTTTTTTGAAACGAGATGCATTTTCTCGTCGTATCTCATCGAAGGGCGACAGCCCTGAGATGAGATGACGAGGAAGTGCATCGAGTTTCAAAAAACGTAAATAATCTGTTTATCGCTGTTTTGTAACATTGTGACGTCACAGTGTTTACATAACGACGTCTTGACAGCGAGCTGAGATGGGCCCATCCCACGCTAGTAGAGTGAGATGGAATAATATCGCACACAACGATCAAAGGAAAATACTGCAAAATAGCGATAAGATAATATAACATCTATTTAGTTATTTTGTCGACAGATAAAAGCTATTAATTACGTTGTATGGTCGCTTGACTATGGACCTTGTTAGTCAACGTCGGAGTTCTTCCAACCGTTAACTGAAATAATCAAATGCGTTCTTCCCACTGTTGACTGTGATACTGTCAACGTGGTTATAATCAACCTTTTGCTCTTCAAAGCTTTTACAGTGATTACTGTCTACGTGTTGTCATCGTCAGAGTTCTTCACAGCTTTAATTGTCATTGACAACTGCGTTCTTCCAAGCTCTGACGGTGATTACTGTCTACGTGTTGTCATCGTCAGAGTTCTTCACAGCTTTAATTGTCATTGACAACTGCGTTCTTCCAAGCTCTGACGGCGATTACTGTCTACGTGTTGTCATCGTCAGAGTTCTTCACAGCTTTAATTGTCATTGACAACTGCGTTCTTTCAAGCTCTGACGGCGATTACTGTCTACGTGTTGTCATCGTCGGAGTTCTTCACAGCTTTAATTGTCATTGACAACTGCGTTCTTCCAAGCTCTGACGGTGATTACTGTCTACGTGTTGTCATCGTCAGAGTTCTTCACAGCTTTAATTGTCATTGACAACAGCGTTCTTCCAAGCTTTGACGGTGATTACTGTCTACTTGTTCTTAGTCAATCCTGGAGTTTTTCCCAGCGTTAACTGTCATTACGATCTTCCTACCGTTGACTGTGATACTTTCTACGTTGTTATAATCAACCTTTTGTTCTTCCAAGCTTTGACTGTCATTTCTGTATACGTGTTGTTAGTCAACGTCGGAGTTCTCCTTAGCTTTAACTGTCATTGTCAACTGCGTTCTTTCAAGCTTTGACTTTCATTACCGTCTATTTGTTTTAAGTCTACTGCTTTCTTCCCGACTGTGATACTGTCTACGTAGTTATAATAAACTTCGCTTTTCCATCTGTGTTTGATCATGATTACTGTCAAGGTGTTGTTAGCTTCGAGGTTTTATTTACATTTTGTGTACTCTTTTTCATGTCCTGTATGTTTGCTATTCGCTTTTGATACAGATTTTCTATATAATTCCGAAGTTCTAAAATTCCGCTAAAAATAAAAATAAAACCTAAATAAGATGACTGTGAGGAAATAACTTACTAACATACTGATTTAAGATAAGTATGTATTCTCCTCACGATATCAATGTAAACTGAAAAGACTACGGCTTGTTTATTGAATTTCTGATAAACCATTATTGAACTAGAAACGTTAGATTAGATTTTTGTTGTATAATACATCTGTATAAGTTTCGGAACCAACGATACACAATTTCTAGCATAAGTTTTCAATATTAGCTAAGTTATTAGATGCGACTAACCATATCGGACTGAGGCGAAGTCGAAGTCCAATATGTTAGTCGAGGGAAAATAACTCAGCCAATATGGAAAACGTACACAATTATACCTTTATCCAATAACGAGCGAAATGTAGGCCAAGATTGTACTTATTTTCATCCATCTCTTCCAATGTGTTGTATTGATTGGTCAATACGGCATATTAGGGCATATAAATGTCATATTGGCGTACTTTGGTATTTTGCATTATATTAGAAGGTTTAATTTAATAGCATATACTTTTGTTAGTCAATAAAATATAATAGAACAAATTTACATAATCTTTGAAAAAATTATGTTTAATATAATCAGAGACATATAATTAAATTTCAGTCAAATTATAAATGAAATCGTTGAGATAAAGACATCCCAGTATTTAAAGATTTAAAGTGATTCAGCATGACAAAAGGCCATTATAAGTAATAAAATAAATCGGTACAGACCTCATACGTGTATTCAAACTTATCATATAATATAATATGCACTTTGATCGTGTTATGTAAGACTCCTTATAAATATTTGGTGACGTTATCATTAGCTTTACAGATTTGGTGAAAGCGTAATCATTTGAGCTTTACAGGTTTGGTGACATGCATAATCATTTGAGCTTTACAGATTTGGTGACATGTGTGATCATTAGAGCTTAACAGATATAGTGACATGCGTAATCATTTGAGCTTTACAGATTAGGTGGCATACGTAATCATTTGAGCTCACAGATTTGGTGACATAAGTAATCATTTGAGCTTTACAGATTTGGTGACATACGTGATCATTTGAACTTCACAGATTTGGTGACATACGTAATCATTTGAGCTCTACAGATAAGGTGACATACGTAATCATTTGAGCTTTACAGATTAGGCGACATACGTAATCATTTGAGCTCACAGATTCTGTGACATACGTAATCATTTGAGCTTTACAGATTTGGTGACGTACGTATTCATTTGAGCTTTACAGATTTGGTGACATACGTAATCATTTGAGCTTCACAGATGTGGTGACATGCGTAATCATTTGAGCTTTACAGATTTAGTGACATGTGTGCTCATTAGAGCTTTACAGATTTAGTGACATGCGTAATCATTTCGGCTTTACAGATTTGGTGACATACGTAATCATTTGAGCTTTACAGATTAGGTTACATACGTAATCATTTGAGCTCACAGATTTGGTGACTTAAGTAATCATTTGAGCTTTACAGATTTGGTGACGTACGTATTCATTTGAGCTTTACAGATTTGGTGACATACGCAATGATTTGAGCTTTACAGATTTGGTGACATACGTAATCATTTGAGCTTTTCAGATTTGGTGACATACGTAATCATTTGAGCTGTACAGATTTGGTGACATACGTAATCATTTGAGCTTAACATATTTGATGACATACGTAATCATTTGAGCTTTACAGATTAGGTGACATACGTAATCATTTGAGCTTTACAGATTAAATGCCATACGTAATCATTTGAGCTTTACAGATTTGGTGACGTACGTATTCATTTGAGCTTTACAGATTTGGTGACATACGTAATCATTTGAGCTTCACAGAAGTGATGACATGCGTAATCATTTGAGCTTTACAGATTTAGTGACATGTGTGATCATTAGGGCTTTACAGATTTAGTGACATGCGTAATCATTTCGGCTTTACAGATTTGGTGACATACGTAATCATTTGAGCTTAACATATTTGATGACATACGTAATCATTTGAGCTTTACAGATTAGGTGACATACGTAATCATTTGAGCTCACATATTTGGTGACATAAGTAATCATTTGAGCTTTACAGATTTGGTGACGTACGTATTCATTTGAGCTTTACAGATTTGGTGACATACGCAATCATTTGAGCTTTACAGATTTAGTGACATACGTAATCATTTGAGCTTTTCAGATTTGGTGACATACGTAATCATTTGAGCTTTACAGATTTGGTGACATACGTAATCATTTGAGCTTAACATATTTGGTGACATACGTAATCATTTGAGCTTACAGATTAGGTGACATACATAATCATTTGAGCTTTACAGATGAGGTGACATACGTAATCATATCATTTGAGCTCACAGATTCTGTGACATACGTAATCATTTGAGCTTTACAGATTTGGTGGCGTACGTATTCATTTGAGATTTACAGATTTGGTGACATACGTAATCATTTGAGCTTCACAGATGTGGTGACATGCGTAATAATTTGAGCTTTACAGATTTAGTGACATACGTAATCATTTCGGCTTTACAGATTTGGTGACATACGTAATCATTTGAGCTTTACAGATTTGGTGACATACGTAATCATTTGAGCTTAACATATTTGGTGACATACGTAATCATTCGAGCTTTACAGATTAGGTGACATACGTAATCATTTGAGCTCACAGATTTGGGGACATAAGTAATCATTTGAGCTTCACAGATGTGGTGACATGTGTAATCATTTGAGCTTTACAGATTTAGTGACATACGTAATCATTTCGGCTTTACAGATTTGGTGACATACGTAATCATTTGAGCTTTACAGATTTGGTGACATACGTAATCATTTGAGCTTAACATATTTGGTGACATACGTAATCATTTGAGCTTTACAGATGTGGTGACATACGTAATCATTTGAGCTCACAGATTTGGTGACATAAGTAATCATTTGAGCTTTACAGATTTGGTGACGTACGTATTCATTTGAGCTTTACAGATTTGGTGACATACGCAATCATTTGAGCTTTACAGATTTGGTGACATACGTAATCATTTGAGCTTTTCAGATTTGGTGACATACGTAAACATTTGAGCTTTACAGATTTGGTGACATACGTAATCATTTGAGCTTAACATATTTGGTGACATACGTAACCATTTGAGCTTTACAGATTTGGTGACATACGTAATCATTTGCGCTTTACAGATTTGGTGACATAAGTAATCATTTGAGCTTAACATATTTGGTGACATATGTAATCATTTGAGCTTTACAGATTAGGTGACATACGTAATCATTTGAGCTCACAGATTCTGTGATATACGTAATCATTTGAGCTTTACAGATTTGGTGACGTACGTATTCATTTGAGCTTTACAGATTTGGTGACATACGTAATCATTTGAGCTTCACAGATGTGGTGACATGCGTAATCATTTGAGCTTTACATATTTAGTGACATGTGTGATCATAAGAGCTTTACAGATTTAGTGACATGCGTAATCATTTCGGCTTTTCAGATTTGGTGACATACGTAATCATTTGAGCTTTTCAGATTTGGTGACATAGGTAATCATTTGAGCATAGCATATTTGGTGACATACGTAATCGTTTGAGCTTTACAGATTAGGTGACATACGTAATCATTTGAGCTCACAGATTTGGTGACTTAAGTAATCATTTGAGCTTTACAGATTTGGTGACGTACGTATTCATTTACGCTTTAAAGATTTGGTGACATACGCAGTGACATACGCAATCATTTGAGCTTTACAGATTTGGTGACATACGTAATCATTTGAGCTTTTCAGATTTGATGACATACGTATTCATTTGAGCTTTACAGATTTGGGGACGTACGTATTCATTTGAGCTTTACAGATTTGGTGACATACGTAATCATTTGAGCTTTACAGATTTGGTGACTTACGTATCCATGTGAGCTTCTCAGATTTGGTGACAGACGTAATCATTTGAGCTTTACAGATTCTGTGACATACGTAATCATTTGAGCTTTACAGATTCTGTGACATACGTAATCATTTGAGCTTTACAGATTTGGTGACCTACGTAATCATTTGAGTTTTACAGATTTGGCGACATTCGTATTCATTGAGCTTTACAGATTTGGTGAAATACGTAATCATTGAGCTTTACAGATTTGGTGACATACATTACCATTTGAGCTTTACAGATTTGGTGACATACATTATCATTTGAGCTTTACAGATTTGGTGACATCCGTAATCATTTGAACTTTACAGATTTGTGACATCCGTAATCATTTGAGCTTAACAGATTGACTGACATACGTAATCATTTGAGCTTTATTCAGATTTGGTGATATACGTAATCATTTGAGCTTTACAGATTTGACGACATGCGTATTCATTGAGCATTACAGATTTGATGACATGCGTATTCATTGAGCATTACAGATTTGATGACATACGTAATCATTTAAGCTTTACAGATTGGTGACATACGTCGTAATCATTTGATCTTACATATTTGATGACATACGTAATCCTTTAAGCTTTACAGATTGGTGAAAAACGTAATCATTGAGCTTTACAGATTTGCTGACATACGTAATCATTTGATCTTTACAGATTTACTGACATACGTAATCATTTGAGCTTTATTCAGATTTGGTGACATACGTAATCATTTGAGCTTTACAGATTTGGTTACATGGTAATCAATTGAGCTTTTCAGATTTGGTGACATACGTAATCATTTGAGCTTTAAAGAATTGGTGACGTACGTAATCATTTGAGCTTTATACAGATTTGGTGACATACGTAATCATTTGAGCTTTACAGATTTGTGACATACGTAATCATTTGAGCTGTACAGATTTGTGACATACGTAATCATTTGAGCTTTACAGATTCTGTGACATATGTAATCATTTGAGCTTGATACAGATTGGTGATATACGTAATCATTTGAGCTTTACAGAATTGGTGACGTAAGTAATCATTTGAGCTTTATACAGATTTGGTGACATACGTATTCATTTGAGCATTACACATTTGGTGACGTACGTAATCATTTGAGCTTTACAGATTTAGTGACATGTGTGATCATTAGGGCTTTACAGATTTAGTGACATGCGTAATCATTTCGGCTTTACAGATTTGGTGACATACGTAATCATTTGAGCTTAACATATTTGATGACATACGTAATCATTTGAGCTTTACAGATTAGGTGACATACGTAATCATTTGAGCTCACAGATTTGGTGACATAAGTAATCATTTGAGCTTTACAGATTTGGTGACGTACGTATTCATTTGAGCTTTACAGATTTGGTGACATACGCAATCATTTGAGCTTTACAGATTTGGTGACATACGTAATCATTTGAGCTTTTCAGATTTGGTGACATACGTAATCATTTGAGCTTTACAGATTTGGTGACATACGTAATCATTTGAGCTTAACATATTTGGTGACATACGTAATCATTTGAGCTTACAGATTAGGTGACATACATAATCCTTTGAGCTTTACAGATTTGGTGACATACGTAATCATTTGAGCTTAACATATTTGGTGACATATGTAATCATTTGAGCTTTACAGATTAGGTGACATACGTAATCATTTGAGCTCACAGATTTTGTGACATAAGTAATCATTTGAGTTTTACAGATTTGGTGACATACGTAATCATTTGAGCTTCACAGATTTGGTGACGTACGTAATCATTTGAGCTTTACAGATTTAGTGACATGTGTGATCATTAGGGCTTTACAGATTTAGTGACATGCGTAATCATTTCGGCTTTACAGATTTGGTGACATACGTAATCATTTGAGCTTAACATATTTGATGACATACGTAATCATTTGAGCTTTACAGATTAGGTGACATACGTAATCATTTGAGCTCACAGATTTGGTGACATAAGTAATCATTTGAGCTTTACAGATTTGGTGACGTACGTATTCATTTGAGCTTTGCAGATTTGGTGACATACGCAATCATTTGAGCTTTACAGATTTGGTGACATACGTAATCATTTGAGCTTTTCAGATTTGGTGACATACGTAATCATTTGAGCTTTACAGATTTGGTGACATACGTAATCATTTGAGCTTAACATATTTCGTGACATACGTAATCATTTGAGCTTACAGATTAGGTGACATACATAATCCTTTGAGCTTTACAGATTTGGTGACATACGTAATCATTTGAGCTTAACATATTTGGTGACATATGTAATCATTTGAGCTTTACAGATTAGGTGACATACGTAATCATTTGAGCTCACAGATTTTGTGACATAAGTAATCATTTGAGTTTTACAGATTTGGTGACATACGTAATCATTTGAGCTTCACAGATTTGGTGACATACGTAATCATTTGAGCTCTACAGATTAGGTGACATACGTAATCATTTGAGCTTTACAGATTAGGTGACATACGTAATCATATCATTTGAGCTCACAGATTCTGTGACATACGTAATCATTTGAGCTTTACAGATTTGGTGACGTACGTATTCATTTGAGATTTACAGATTTGGTGACATACGTAATCATTTGAGCTTCACAGATGTGGTGACATGCGTAATAATTTGAGCTTTACAGATTTAGTGACATACGTAATCATTTCGGCTTTACAGATTTGGTGACATACGTAATCATTTGAGCTTTACAGATTTGGTGACATACGTAATCATTTGAGCTTAACATATTTGGTGACATACGTAATCATTTGAGCTTACAGATTAGGTGACATACATAATCATTTGAGCTTTACAGATGAGGTGACATACGTAATCATATCATTTGAGCTCACAGATTCTGTGACATACGTAATCATTTGAGCTTTACAGATTTGGTGGCGTACGTATTCATTTGAGATTTACAGATTTGGTGACATACGTAATCATTTGAGCTTCACAGATGTGGTGACATGCGTAATAATTTGAGCTTTACAGATTTAGTGACATACGTAATCATTTCGGCTTTACAGATTTGGTGACATACGTAATCATTTGAGCTTTACAGATTTGGTGACATACGTAATCATTTGAGCTTAACATATTTGGTGACATACGTAATCATTCGAGCTTTACAGATTAGGTGACATACGTAATCATTTGAGCTCACAGATTTGGGGACATAAGTAATCATTTGAGCTTCACAGATGTGGTGACATGTGTAATCATTTGAGCTTTACAGATTTAGTGACATACGTAATCATTTCGGCTTTACAGATTTGGTGACATACGTAATCATTTGAGCTTTACAGATTTGGTGACATACGTAATCATTTGAGCTTAACATATTTGGTGACATACGTAATCATTTGAGCTTTACAGATGTGGTGACATACGTAATCATTTGAGCTCACAGATTTGGTGACATAAGTAATCATTTGAGCTTTACAGATTTGGTGACGTACGTATTCATTTGAGCTTTACAGGTTTGGTGACATACGCAATCATTTGAGCTTTACAGATTTGGTGACATACGTAATCATTTGAGCTTTTCAGATTTGGTGACATACGTAAACATTTGAGCTTTACAGATTTGGTGACATACGTAATCATTTGAGCTTAACATATTTGGTGACATACGTAACCATTTGAGCTTTACAGATTTGGTGACATACGTAATCATTTGCGCTTTACAGATTTGGTGACATAAGTAATCATTTGAGCTTAACATATTTGGTGACATATGTAATCATTTGAGCTTTACAGATTAGGTGACATACGTAATCATTTGAGCTCACAGATTCTGTGATATACGTAATCATTTGAGCTTTACAGATTTGGTGACGTACGTATTCATTTGAGCTTTACAGATTTGGTGACATACGTAATCATTTGAGCTTCACAGATGTGGTGACATGCGTAATCATTTGAGCTTTACATATTTAGTGACATGTGTGATCATAAGAGCTTTACAGATTTAGTGACATGCGTAATCATTTCGGCTTTTCAGATTTGGTGACATACGTAATCATTTGAGCTTTTCAGATTTGGTGACATAGGTAATCATTTGAGCATAGCATATTTGGTGACATACGTAATCGTTTGAGCTTTACAGATTAGGTGACATACGTAATCATTTGAGCTCACAGATTTGGTGACTTAAGTAATCATTTGAGCTTTACAGATTTGGTGACGTACGTATTCATTTACGCTTTAAAGATTTGGTGACATACGCAGTGACATACGCAATCATTTGAGCTTTACAGATTTGGTGACATACGTAATCATTTGAGCTTTTCAGATTTGATGACATACGTATTCATTTGAGCTTTACAGATTTGGGGACGTACGTATTCATTTGAGCTTTACAGATTTGGTGACATACGTAATCATTTGAGCTTTACAGATTTGGTGACTTACGTATTCATGTGAGCTTCTCAGATTTGGTGACAGACGTAATCATTTGAGCTTTACAGATTCTGTGACATACGTAATCATTTGAGCTTTACAGATTCTGTGACATACGTAATCATTTGAGCTTTACAGATTTGGTGACCTACGTAATCATTTGAGTTTTACAGATTTGGCGACATTCGTATTCATTGAGCTTTACAGATTTGGTGAAATACGTAATCATTGAGCTTTACAGATTTGGTGACATACATTACCATTTGAGCTTTACAGATTTGGTGACATACATTATCATTTGAGCTTTACAGATTTGGTGACATCCGTAATCATTTGAACTTTACAGATTTGTGACATCCGTAATCATTTGAGCTTAACAGATTGACTGACATACGTAATCATTTGAGCTTTATTCAGATTTGGTGATATACGTAATCATTTGAGCTTTACAGATTTGACGACATGCGTATTCATTGAGCATTACAGATTTGATGACATGCGTATTCATTGAGCATTACAGATTTGATGACATACGTAATCATTTAAGCTTTACAGATTGGTGACATACGTCGTAATCATTTGATCTTACATATTTGATGACATACGTAATCCTTTAAGCTTTACAGATTGGTGAAAAACGTAATCATTGAGCTTTACAGATTTGCTGACATACGTAATCATTTGATCTTTACAGATTTACTGACATACGTAATCATTTGAGCTTTATTCAGATTTGGTGACATACGTAATCATTTGAGCTTTACAGATTTGGTTACATGGTAATCAATTGAGCTTTTCAGATTTGGTGACATACGTAATCATTTGAGCTTTAAAGAATTGGTGACGTACGTAATCATTTGAGCTTTATACAGATTTGGTGACATACGTAATCATTTGAGCTTTACAGATTTGTGACATACGTAATCATTTGAGCTTTACAGATTTGTGACATACGTAATCATTTGAGCTTTACAGATTCTGTGACATATGTAATCATTTGAGCTTGATACAGATTGGTGATATACGTAATCATTTGAGCTTTACAGAATTGGTGACGTAAGTAATCATTTGAGCTTTATACAGATTTGGTGACATACGTATTCATTTGAGCATTACACATTTGGTGACGTACGTAATCATTTGAGCTTTACAGATTTAGTGACATGTGTGATCATTAGGGCTTTACAGATTTAGTGACATGCGTAATCATTTCGGCTTTACAGATTTGGTGACATACGTAATCATTTGAGCTTAACATATTTGATGACATACGTAATCATTTGAGCTTTACAGATTAGGTGATATACGTAATCATTTGAGCTCACAGATTTGGTGACATAAGTAATCATTTGAGCTTTACAGATTTGGTGACGTACGTATTCATTTGAGCTTTACAGATTTGGTGACATACGCAATCATTTGAGCTTTACAGATTTGGTGACATACGTAATCATTTGAGCTTTTCAGATTTGGTGACATACGTAATCATTTGAGCTTTACAGATTTGGTGACATACGTAATCATTTGAGCTTAACATATTTGGTGACATACGTAATCATTTGAGCTTACAGATTAGGTGACATACATAATCCTTTGAGCTTTACAGATTTGGTGACATACGTAATCATTTGAGCTTAACATATTTGGTGACATATGTAATCATTTGAGCTTTACAGATTAGGTGACATACGTAATCATTTGAGCTCACAGATTTTGTGACATAAGTAATCATTTGAGTTTTACAGATTTGGTGACATACGTAATCATTTGAGCTTCACAGATTTGGTGACGTACGTAATCATTTGAGCTTTACAGATTTAGTGACATGTGTGATCATTAGGGCTTTACAGATTTAGTGACATGCGTAATCATTTCGGCTTTACAGATTTGGTGACATACGTAATCATTTGAGCTTAACATATTTGATGACATACGTAATCATTTGAGCTTTACAGATTAGGTGACATACGTAATCATTTGAGCTCACAGATTTGGTGACATAAGTAATCATTTGAGCTTTACAGATTTGGTGACGTACGTATTCATTTGAGCTTTGCAGATTTGGTGACATACGCAATCATTTGAGCTTTACAGATTTGGTGACATACGTAATCATTTGAGCTTTTCAGATTTGGTGACATACGTAATCATTTGAGCTTTACAGATTTGGTGACATACGTAATCATTTGAGCTTAACATATTTCGTGACATACGTAATCATTTGAGCTTACAGATTAGGTGACATACATAATCCTTTGAGCTTTACAGATTTGGTGACATACGTAATCATTTGAGCTTAACATATTTGGTGACATATGTAATCATTTGAGCTTTACAGATTAGGTGACATACGTAATCATTTGAGCTCACAGATTTTGTGACATAAGTAATCATTTGAGTTTTACAGATTTGGTGACATACGTAATCATTTGAGCTTCACAGATTTGGTGACATACGTAATCATTTGAGCTCTACAGATTAGGTGACATACGTAATCATTTGAGCTTTACAGATTAGGTGACATACGTAATCATATCATTTGAGCTCACAGATTCTGTGACATACGTAATCATTTGAGCTTTACAGATTTGGTGACGTACGTATTCATTTGAGATTTACAGATTTGGTGACATACGTAATCATTTGAGCTTCACAGATGTGGTGACATGCGTAATAATTTGAGCTTTACAGATTTAGTGACATACGTAATCATTTCGGCTTTACAGATTTGGTGACATACGTAATCATTTGAGCTTTACAGATTTGGTGACATACGTAATCATTTGAGCTTAACATATTTGGTGACATACGTAATCATTCGAGCTTTACAGATTAGGTGACATACGTAATCATTTGAGCTCACAGATTTGGTGACATAAGTAATCATTTGAGCTTCACAGATGTGGTGACATGTGTAATCATTTGAGCTTTACAGATTTAGTGACATACGTAATCATTTGAGCTTTACAGATTTGGTGACATACGTAATCATTTGAGCTTAACATATTTGGTGACATACGTAATCATTTGAGCTTTACAGATGTGGTGACATACGTAATCATTTGAGCTCACAGATTTGGTGACATAAGTAATCATTTGAGCTTTACAGATTTGGTGACGTACGTATTCATTTGAGCTTTACAGATTTGGTGACATACGCAATCATTTGAGCTTTACAGATTTGGTGACATACGTAATCATTTGAGCTTTTTAGATTTGGTGACATACGTAAACATTTGAGCTTTACAGATTTGGTGACATACGTAATCATTTGAGCTTAACATATTTGGTGACATAAGTAATCATTTGAGCTTAACATATTTGGTGACATATGTAATCATTTGAGCTTTACAGATTAGGTGACATACGTAATCATTTGAGCTCACAGATTCTGTGATATACGTAATCATTTGAGCTTTACAGATTTGGTGACGTACGTATTCATTTGAGCTTTACAGATTTGGTGACATACGTAATCATTTGAGCTTCACAGATGTGGTGACATGCGTAATCATTTGAGCTTTACATATTTAGTGACATGTGTGATCATAAGAGCTTTACAGATTTAGTGACATGCGTAATCATTTCGGCTTTTCAGATTTGGTGACATACGTAATCATTTGAGCTTTTCAGATTTGGTGACATAGGTAATCATTTGAGCATAGCATATTTGGTGACATACGTAATCGTTTGAGCTTTACAGATTAGGTGACATACGTAATCATTTGAGCTCACAGATTTGGTGACTTAAGTAATCATTTGAGCTTTACAGATTTGGTGACGTACGTATTCATTTACGCTTTAAAGATTTGGTGACATACGCAGTGACATACGCAATCATTTGAGCTTTACAGATTTGGTGACATACGTAATCATTTGAGCTTTTCAGATTTGATGACATACGTATTCATTTGAGCTTTACAGATTTGGGGACGTACGTATTCATTTGAGCTTTACAGATTTGGTGACATACGTAATCATTTGAGCTTTACAGATTTGGTGACTTACGTATTCATGTGAGCTTCTCAGATTTGGTGACAGACGTAATCATTTGAGCTTTACAGATTCTGTGACATACGTAATCATTTGAGCTTTACAGATTCTGTGACATACGTAATCATTTGAGCTTTACAGATTTGGTGACCTACGTAATCATTTGAGTTTTACAGATTTGGCGACATTCGTATTCATTGAGCTTTACAGATTTGGTGAAATACGTAATCATTGAGCTTTACAGATTTGGTGACATACATTACCATTTGAGCTTTACAGATTTGGTGACATACATTATCATTTGAGCTTTACAGATTTGGTGACATCCGTAATCATTTGAACTTTACAGATTTGTGACATCCGTAATCATTTGAGCTTAACAGATTGACTGACATACGTAATCATTTGAGCTTTATTCAGATTTGGTGATATACGTAATCATTTGAGCTTTACAGATTTGACGACATGCGTATTCATTGAGCATTACAGATTTGATGACATGCGTATTCATTGAGCATTACAGATTTGATGACATACGTAATCATTTAAGCTTTACAGATTGGTGACATACGTCGTAATCATTTGATCTTACATATTTGATGACATACGTAATCCTTTAAGCTTTACAGATTGGTGAAAAACGTAATCATTGAGCTTTACAGATTTGCTGACATACGTAATCATTTGATCTTTACAGATTTACTGACATACGTAATCATTTGAGCTTTATTCAGATTTGGTGACATACGTAATCATTTGAGCTTTACAGATTTGGTTACATGGTAATCAATTGAGCTTTTCAGATTTGGTGACATACGTAATCATTTGAGCTTTAAAGAATTGGTGACGTACGTAATCATTTGAGCTTTATACAGATTTGGTGACATACGTAATCATTTGAGCTTTACAGATTTGTGACATACGTAATCATTTGAGCTGTACAGATTTGTGACATACGTAATCATTTGAGCTTTACAGATTCTGTGACATATGTAATCATTTGAGCTTGATACAGATTGGTGATATACGTAATCATTTGAGCTTTACAGAATTGGTGACGTAAGTAATCATTTGAGCTTTATACAGATTTGGTGACATACGTATTCATTTGAGCATTACACATTTGGTGACGTACGTAATCATTTGAGCTTTACAGATTTAGTTACATGTGTGATCATTAGGGCTTTACAGATTTAGTGACATGCGTAATCATTTCGGCTTTACAGATTTGGTGACATACGTAATCATTTGAGCTTAACATATTTGATGACATACGTAATCATTTGAGCTTTACAGATTAGGTGATATACGTAATCATTTGAGCTCACAGATTTGGTGACATAAGTAATCATTTGAGCTTTACAGATTTGGTGACGTACGTATTCATTTGAGCTTTACAGATTTGGTGACATACGCAATCATTTGAGCTTTACAGATTTGGTGACATACGTAATCATTTGAGCTTTTCAGATTTGGTGACATACGTAATCATTTGAGCTTTACAGATTTGGTGACATACGTAATCATTTGAGCTTAACATATTTGGTGACATACGTAATCATTTGAGCTTACAGATTAGGTGACATACATAATCCTTTGAGCTTTACAGATTTGGTGACATACGTAATCATTTGAGCTTAACATATTTGGTGACATATGTAATCATTTGAGCTTTACAGATTAGGTGACATACGTAATCATTTGAGCTCACAGATTTTGTGACATAAGTAATCATTTGAGCTTTACAGATTTGGTGACATACGTAATCATTTGAGCTTCACAGATTTGGTGACGTACGTAATCATTTGAGCTTTACAGATTTAGTGACATGTGTGATCATTAGGGCTTTACAGATTTAGTGACATGCGTAATCATTTCGGCTTTACAGATTTGGTGACATACGTAATCATTTGAGCTTAACATATTTGATGACATACGTAATCATTTGAGCTTTACAGATTAGGTGACATACGTAATCATTTGAGCTCACAGATTTGGTGACATAAGTAATCATTTGAGCTTTACAGATTTGGTGACGTACGTATTCATTTGAGCTTTACAGATTTGGTGACATACGCAATCATTTGAGCTTTACAGATTTGGTGACATACGTAATCATTTGAGCTTTTCAGATTTGGTGACATACGTAATCATTTGAGCTTTACAGATTTGGTGACATACGTAATCATTTGAGCTTAACATATTTCGTGACATACGTAATCATTTGAGCTTACAGATTAGGTGACATACATAATCCTTTGAGCTTTACAGATTTGGTGACATACGTAATCATTTGAGCTTAACATATTTGGTGACATATGTAATCATTTGAGCTTTACAGATTAGGTGACATACGTAATCATTTGAGCTCACAGATTTTGTGACATAAGTAATCATTTGAGTTTTACAGATTTGGTGACATACGTAATCATTTGAGCTTCACAGATTTGGTGACATACGTAATCATTTGAGCTCTACAGATTAGGTGACATACGTAATCATTTGAGCTTTACAGATTAGGTGACATACGTAATCATATCATTTGAGCTCACAGATTCTGTGACATACGTAATCATTTGAGCTTTACAGATTTGGTGACGTACGTATTCATTTGAGATTTACAGATTTGGTGACATACGTAATCATTTGAGCTTCACAGATGTGGTGACATGCGTAATAATTTGAGCTTTACAGATTTAGTGACATACGTAATCATTTCGGCTTTACAGATTTGGTGACATACGTAATCATTTGAGCTTAACATATTTGATGACATACGTAATCATTTGAGCTTTACAGATTAGGTGACATACGTAATCATTTGAGCTCACAGATTTGGTGACATAAGTAATCATTTGAGCTTCACAGATGTGGTGACATGTGTAATCATTTGAGCTTTACAGATTTAGTGACATACGTAATCATTTGAGCTTTACAGATTTGGTGACATACGTAATCATTTGAGCTTAACATATTTGGTGACATACGTAATCATTTGAGCTTTACAGATGTGGTGACATACGTAATCATTTGAGCTCACAGATTTGGTGACATAAGTAATCATTTGAGCTTTACAGATTTGGTGACGTACGTATTCATTTGAGCTTTACAGATTTGGTGACATACGCAATCATTTGAGCTTTACAGATTTGGTGACATACGTAATCATTTGAGCTTTTTAGATTTGGTGACATACGTAAACATTTGAGCTTTACAGATTTGGTGACATACGTAATCATTTGAGCTTAACATATTTGGTGACATAAGTAATCATTTGAGCTTAACATATTTGGTGACATATGTAATCATTTGAGCTTTACAGATTAGGTGACATACGTAATCATTTGAGCTCACAGATTCTGTGATATACGTAATCATTTGAGCTTTACAGATTTGGTGACGTACGTATTCATTTGAGCTTTACAGATTTGGTGACATACGTAATCATTTGAGCTTCACAGATGTGGTGACATGCGTAATCATTTGAGCTTTACATATTTAGTGACATGTGTGATCATAAGAGCTTTACAGATTTAGTGACATGCGTAATCATTTCGGCTTTACAGATTTGGTGACATACGTAATCATTTGAGCTTTTCAGATTTGGTGACATAGGTAATCATTTGAGCATAACATATTTGGTGACATACGTAATCGTTTGAGCTTTACAGATTAGGTGACATACGTAATCATTTGAGCTCACAGATTTGGTGACTTAAGTAATCATTTGAGCTTTACAGATTTGGTGACTTACGTATTCATTTACGCTTTAAAGATTTGGTGACATACGCAGTGACATACGCAATCATTTGAGCTTTACAGATTTGGTGACATACGTAATCATTTGAGCTTTTCAGATTTGATGACATACGTATTCATTTGAGCTTTACAAATTTGGGGACGTACGTAATCATTTGAGCTTTACAGATTCTGTGACATACGTAATCATTTGAGCTTTACAGATTCTGTGACATACGTAATCATTTGAGCTTTACAGATTTGGTGACCTACGTAATCATTTGAGCTTTACAGATTTGGCGACATTCGTATTCATTGAGCTTTACAAATTTGGTGAAATACGTAATCATTTGAGCTTTACAGATTTGGTGACATACATTACCATTTGAGCTTTACAGATTTGGTGACATACATTATCATTTGAGCTTTACAGATTTGGTGACATCCGTAATCATTTGAACTTTACAGATTTGTGACATCCGTAATCATTTGAGCTTAACAGATTGTCTGACATACGTAATCATTTGAGCTTTATTCAGATTTGGTGATATTTGTAATCATTTGAGCTTTACAGATTTGACGACATGCGTATTCATTGAGCATTACAGATTTGATGACATACGTAATCATTTAAGCTTTACAGATTGGTGACATACGTCGTAATCATTTGATCTTACATATTTGATGACATACGTAATCCTTTAAGCTTTACAGATTGGTGACAAACGTAATCATTGAGCTTTACAGATTTGCTGACATACGTAATCATTTGATCTTTACAGATTTACTGACATACGTAATCATTTGAGCTTTATTCAGATTTGGTGACATACGTAATCATTTGAGCTTTACAGATTTGGTTACATGGTAATCATTTGAGCTTTTCAGATTTGGTGACATACGTAATCATTTGAGCTTTAAAGAATTGGTGACGTACGTAATCATTTGAGCTTTATACAGATTTGGTGACATACGTAATCATTTGAGCTTTACAGATTTGGTGACATACGTAATCATTTGAGCTTCACAGATGTGGTGACATGCGTAATAATTTGAGCTTTACAGATTTAGTGACATACGTAATAATTTCGGCTTTACAGATTTGGTGACATACGTAATCATTTGAGCTTTACAGATTTGGTGACATACGTAATCATTTGAGCTTAACATATTTGGTGACATACGTAATCATTCGAGCTTTACAGATTAGGTGACATACGTAATCATTTGAGCTCACAGATTTGGTGACATATGTAACCATTTGAGCTTCACTGATGTGGTGACATGTGTAATCATTTGAGCTTTACAGATTTAGTGACATACGTAATCATTTGAGCTTAACATATTTGGTGACATACGTAATCATTTGAGCTTTACAGATGTGGTGACATACGTAATCATTTGAGCTTAACATATTTGGTGACATACGTAATCATTTGAGCTTTACAGATGTGGTGACATACGTAATCATTTGAGCTCACAGATTTGGTGACATAAGATATCATTTGAGCTTTACAGATTTGGTGACTTACTTATTCATTTGAGCTTTACAGATTTGGTGACATACGCAATCATTTGAGCTTTACAGATTTAGTGACATACGTAATCATTTGAGCTTTTCAGATTTGGTGACATACGTAAACATTTGAGCTTTACAGATTTGGTGACATACGTAATCATTTGAGCTTAACATATTTGGTGACATACGTAACCATTTGAGCTTTACAGATTTGGTGACATACGTAATCATTTGAGCTTTACAGATTTGGTGACATAAGTAATCATTTGAGCTTAACATATTTGGTGACATATGTAATCATTTGAGCTTTACAGATTAGGTGACATACGTAATCATTTGAGCTCACAGATTCTGTGATATACGTAATCATTTGAGCTTTACAGATTTGGTGACGTACGTATTCATTTGAGCTTTACAGATTTGGTGACATACGTAATCATTTGAGCTTCACAGATGTGGTGGCATGCGTAATCATTTGAGCTTTACATATTTAGTGACATGTGTGATCATAAGAGCTTTACAGATTTAGTGACATGCGTAATCATTTCGGCTTTACAGATTTGGTGACATACGTAATCATTTGAGCTTTTCAGATTTGGTGACATAGGTAATCATTTGAGCATAACATATTTGGTGACATACGTAATCGTTTGAGCTTTACAGATTAGGTGACATACGTAATCATTTGAGCTCACAGATTTGGTGACTTAAGAAATCATTTGAGCTTTACAGATTTGGTGACGTACGTATTCATTTACGCTTTAAAGATTTGGTGACATACGCAGTGACATACGCAATCATTTGAGCTTTACAGATTTGGTGACATACGTAATCATTTGAGCTTTTCAGATTTGATGACATTCGTATTCATTTGAGCTTTACAGATTTGGGGACGTACGTATTCATTTGAGCTTTACAGATTTGGTGACATACGTAATCATTTGAGCTTTACAGATTTGGTGACTTACGTATTCATGTGAGCTTCTCAGATTTGGTGACAGACGTAATCATTTGAGCTTTACAGATTCTGTGACATACGTAATCATTTGAGCTTTACAGATTCTGTGACATACGTAATCATTTGAGCTTTACAGATTTGGTGACCTACGTAATCATTTGAGCTTTACAGATTTGGCGACATTCGTATTCATTGAGCTTTACAGATTTGGTGAAATACGTAATCATTTGAGCTTTACAGATTTGGTGACATACATTACCATTTGAGCTTTACAGATTTGGTGACATACATTATCATTTGAGCTTTACAGATTTGGTGACATCCGTAATCATTTGAACTTTACAGATTTGTGACATCCGTAATCATTTGAGCTTAACAGATTGACTGACATACGTAATCATTTGAGCTTTATTCAGATTTGGTGATATACGTAATCATTTGAGCTTTACAGATTTGACGACATGCGTATTCATTGAGCATTACAGATTTGATGATATACGTAATCATTTAAGCTTTACAAATTGGTGACATACGTCGTAATCATTTGATCTTACATATTTGATGACATACGTAATCCTTTAAGCTTTACAGATTGGTGACAAACGTAATCATTGAGCTTTACAGATTTGCTGACATACGTAATCATTTGATCTTTACAGATTTACTGACATACGTAATCATTTGAGCTTTATTCAGATTTGGTGACATACGTAATCATTTGAGCTTTACAGATTTGGTTACATGGTAATCATTTGAGCTTTTCAGATTTGGTGACATACGTAATCATTTGAGCTTTAAAGAATTGGTGACGTACGTAATCATTGTGAGCTTTATACAGATTTGGTGACATACGTAATCATTTGAGCTTTACAGATTTGTGACATACGTAATCATTTGAGCTTTACAGATTTGTGACATATGTAATCATTTGAGCTTGATACAGATTGGTGATATACGTAATCATTTGAGCTTTACATAATTGGTGACGTAAGTAATTATTTGAGCTTTATACAGATTTGGTGACATACGTAGTCATTTGAGCATTACAGATTTGGTGACGTACGTAATCATTTGAGCTTTACAGATTTGTGACATGCGTAATCATTTGAGCTTTACAGATTTGGTGACATACGTAGTCATTTGAGCTTTACAGATTTGGTGACAAACGTTATCATTTTAGCTTTAGAGATTTGGTGACGAACGTAATTATTTGAGCTTTACAGATTTGGTGACATACGTAATCATTTGAGCTTTACAGATTAACTGACATACGTAATCATTTGAGATTTACAGATTTGGTGACATACGTAATCATTTTAGCTTTACAGATTTGGTGACATACGTAATCATTTGAGCTTTACAGATTTGGTGACATACGTAATCATTTGAGCTTTACAGATTTGATGCCAATCAATGCTGTACCAGCTTCATGGCGATGGAGATAGTCAGACCCTTGAGGAAGCTTCATGGAAATGGAGATTATCCGTCCCTCGGGGAAGCTTCATGGCGATGGAGATTGTCAGACCCTTGAGGAAGCTTCATGGCGATGGAGATTGTCAGACCCTTGAGGAAGCTTCGTGGGAATGGAGATTGTCAGACCCTCGGGAAAGCTTCATGGCGATGGAGATTGTCAGACCCTCGTGAAAGCTTCTTGGCGATGGAGATTATCCGTCCCTCGGGGAAGCTTCATGGCGATGGAGATTGTCAGACCCTTGAGGAAGCTTCGTGGGAATTGAGATTGTCAGACCCTCGGGAAAGCTTCATGGCGATGGAGATTGTCAGACCCTTGAGGAAGCTTCATGGCGATGGAGATTGTCAGACCCTTGAGGAAGCTTCATGGGAATGGAGATTATCCGTCCCTCGGGGAAGCTTCATGGCGATGGAGATTGTCAAACCCTTGAGGAAGCTTCATGGGAATGGAGATTGTCAGACCCTCGGGAAGCTTCATGGCGATGGAGATTGTCAGACCCTTGAGGAAGCTTCATGGCGATTGAGATTGTCAAACCCTTGAGGAAGAAAAAATTTTGCCTATATTAACTGAGTCTTGAACGTGAATACACTGCCGTCATAGAGGGGGTTGGACGTGTTCATTTTATGGCTTTGTCGACCCCGCAAATAGATTAATTGTTGATTTATTTAATGGCAAGTTAATTCTCGGCTATTTTCCAACATAAAATTTAAGTGAATGTCTCCTACACACCTCTTTGTCTGTGAACAAAGATTAAAAGGTTTCTATTTTGCGCGAAGTAACCAATATAGCTATAAAGAGGACGTTTTCACACATTATAAAATAATTTTAGTAGGAAATAGACGTTTAACACGAGGTAATTACAGGGATTATTTGTATGGCGGATATTGACAAACATACTCTAATAATAAAATAACACCTTTATTGGGGACCGCGGAGTGTTTGATATCTTCTATCATTTAGATGTCAGACTTTAATCTGTTCACATGAAGCATTTTAATATTAAATTTTGATTTACATGTGCTTATATTACAAGTATACAGGCGAGTAATCCCCCTTTTGCATAAAGTCGATTTTTTCCTACTAAAATTGTTAATAAAGAAGATTTCATCAATTCGGCTCTTATACAGGAAGTATTTTGAATTCATTATCTTAAAAATATATACATTTTTTACAAATTTACTACACGTATCTAAAAAAGCATTACTGGAATTGCAGAATTAACTCCTCCCACCCAAACCGCAGGCCCCTGTGTTCGTTTTTTCAGAACAACAGAGCCATGAGATTGTTTAATTCAAAACAATGGGCCGCCCGGTATGGTTTGATTCAGAATAAAAGAACCCTGGAATAGTTTGATTCTGATTAATAGAGCCCTGTGATAGTTTAGTTCAGAACAACAGACCCTTTGGATAGTTTGATTCAGGACAATACATCCTTGGGTTGGTTTGGTTCAGAACAACAGACCCCTTGTATATTGTGATTCAGGACAATACATCCTTGGGTTGGTTTGGTTCAGAACAACAGACCCCTTGGATAGTTCGATTCAGGACAATACATCCCTGGGTTGGTTTGATTCAGAACAACAAGCTTCTCTGATTATTTGATTAAGGACAAAAGACCCCTGTGATTGTTTGATTTATCATGCCATGATTGTGTCTGGTACAGAGAAGATAGTTTATTGTTGTCAATAATTCCTTACTCACATATTACAACATCGACATTGTCCTAACTATTGTCCAAATAAATTTGACAAGGGTTTAGATTGTTAAAATAAGGAACTCCTACAAAGTAACACTTTCTCACATAGGTAATATTTTTATCAATTTCATTTAAGTTGGAGGTGGACTGTCGATATACCCTGGTATTTATCTTTCAAGCCTTCGTTTATGCGATAATTTATCTAACCTATTGATGTGTTTCATGCTCGCATTAAAATAAAATATCTTTTGAGACCGAAAATGGCTTTAAAGATGTATAAAAATAGTATATCATCTACAGTATAAAAAGGGAATACAGGCCAAAGAGACGAGATGCTCTCGCCATTTGATCTCTTACAAGACATTATTACCAGTGAAGACGTAGCAACATGTAATCGGGCCACATGTCTGTTGTGAAGGTTTGGGGGATCGGAACTTGAAAGGACCATTCTAGAACCACAGGAAGATAAATGAGGTCATCGTCGGAAACCCACGTCCTGTCGCGTTCTCTCTTACGACCACTTTCCGAGGTATCGGACGTGGGTTTCCGACGGTGATATGAAGTCAAAATAGACTGTTTTGCGACTATGCGACCAAAGAAAGTTCGATGGGAAAAAGAGACCTACAGAGCGATGCAAGGTTGTTTAGTACCTCAATATCGGAATACAGAGTGTCTGATGATGAACATCAGTAATACTGACCTATTGCTGGGATATATGATCAAAAGGGTTTCGGCAGGTTGAAATTACTTAACCGGTTTAAACCGGACTGTTTTATGTGACTGTTCCAAGCCAGTAGTTAATGCGGTCGTATTATTTCTTTCTGTTGTGTGTTTTATGCTATTTTATATCGATGTGTAGAATTTTTCAGCATTATTTTTGTTTAATTGTTTGTAATAACCAAATTGTGTTTGGTTATCTGTGTACACTTACACTGTGTACTGGCAAACGTTCAGAGAGCTCGAACCAGAAAACTGCTCAGCGTGTATACCGGTATAGAATGCCATCTGGTGGGAGTTTGTCCGGTTGTAATGCGAACAGTCTGACCAAGGACCATACTGCACCACGTGACTGGAGAACGTCGTGCTATTTAAACAATAAAGCCCCCCTCTTATACACATTTCGATAAAGAGCTTATTGATGTCGCTAAATTCTCCGTTTTGTTCCCAATACTCCATATTTCTCCAGTGAAGTAAACGTGTTTCCGTTGGTCTATTTCCTTTCAAAATGGTGTATAGTTTGCTAAAAAAAATTGCTAGCTTAAGTCGAAAATCAATCAATCATTCAATCTGTACACTTAACTGTAGTTCAACATCAGTTTATTGATTTTTTTTCTTTAAATTGGATATTCCATATTTTAATGTGTCGATTAGAACCACAAAATACACACCGAAACAGTACAAACAGTATTCAACGTAAATAAATAATTATATGTATAATGTACGTATAGGTTTTATACCAAACTGATAACAACTCCCGAATGTAACCGAACTGAGATAGAAACCATCTGGAATGGCATGTCTCTATTAGTTAATTTGTCTACAAAACTAATAAAATATCTATTACAGGTTTCCAGCAGTTCGGACATTTATAGATATGGTCCGTATCCGGGGAACCTTCCAAAATTGGGATAATTGCCTTAACGTTTGAAAACTAGCGGATAGTATAATAAAGGGGGTACAAATTATTATTTACTTGTGACTTGTTGTGTCCTAAACTACGTCAAAATAATGTAAAAGATATGGCCTATTTATACTGCCCCGTCCCTGTTATATAAAACCCTTAACAGAACCCCATCTTTGATTAAACTATTAATAAGCGAACGAAGGAAATGAATGTCGACATTTCTGTGAGTTGTAGCAACAAGACAAGATACATTATAATGTTTTCTTTGTCGGGAAGACAGTTTACCCATCATTTTATCTAAAACAACATAACTCGTCCTTATGTTTAATCCCCAGTAACAATACGAACACACTGCTATAACCAAGAATTTTGTTGTCTTTAGACTTATATTGTGCGAAACGATAATCCGCGAGCTATGCTTTTATCAAAATTATATCATAATGAAGTCAGACTATGCATTGTTTTGACTGTAAAATCCGATAAAAGTAAGTAATTTTTGTTTCAGTTAAATATTAATTAAGTCTATCTGCAAACAAATAATGAAATTAAATTTGTTTTATGGTAATCGAATTAAGTTCAGTTAAAAATAGATTAATTGTAAATGAACACGGTTGGTGTGGAGACTTTTGTAATAACTTTGGTTTAGTTTATTGTTGTATCGATATTTGTGTTGATGCACATGGCCAAACCTAATTTTATTTTGATATTTGTACTGTAATATGATATTTCCGATAACACCCCCTTTTTCAGTACATTTGCACATCACATGCTTTCAGCTTTTTCACAACAAAATGCATTATAAGAATGATATACTCCGTGCTAATACACAGTGAAGGTAACGGCACCTTATGCTAGTGAGTTTTTCTGTTGTACAATGTTAGTCACAAAAGATGACGTCATTGCTAAATAAAATGTACTTTCTGATGTTGTTATTGAAGAAAGAAAGTTGATTTTATATGGAAAATGTCTGCATCAAGAGAAGATAAACCAACCCGCAATGCTCTCCCTTTTCTGTTGTTTGCTTTTTCCGTATTTTGTTGATCTTACGGTGATTAAAGTTTGGTTTATCGCCTAGATGTATCCCAATATTTATTATATATATCAAAATTAAAATGTTCAAATTTCAAATTTCCACACAATAAGATCGTCAGGAAAAAGCAGGTGCATGATGTTTCCGTGTACCTCCTGTTTTGACTGCCATTTTAATTGAATATTTATTGCACGTTCAATCAAGTCTCCTATCAAAACCGCACTTATTTATCACCTAATAAAATTATATTATCTAGCAAATGTCCCTCTGCACAGGTTATTAGAATCAAATGTCTTAACTCTTGCTGGATTTGACTTATCTTTAATGCAAAGCATGCTGTGAGTTTGTCATTGTTACCGTAAATATTCATAAAATACTGCAGTTTTAAACAGACTGCACATCTTACACTACTTCTTTGAAATGCTTTTAATTATACGCCAGCAGCGCTTGAATTTGTTTTTAAATGGGAGCCTACAAAATTTTCAATGCTATCGAAGACAAAGTCTAGGCAACCAGAAATCTCTTGATAGTAGCCTAACACGAAATCTAATAATATACATTGCTTCTCTAATATGACTGGTCGTTCATGTCATAATTGCGTTATTTGTATCGCGTTACTTTTAACAAGTATCGCGATACTTTCAACTTCTATCGCGCTACTTCTTCAAATAATTGCGATACTTCTTAAAAGTAACGCGATACTTTTTAAAAGTAACGCGTTGCTTTTAATTTTCATTTGTAACGCGATACTTTTCAAAAGTAACGCGATAGAAGTTGAAAGTATCGCGATACTTTTTAATTTCATCTCTTCAGAAAGAACCAATCAAAATACACCTACCAACGATTGTTGACCGAACGAGATTTCATCCTCTTGTCAAATAAAATGTTTCGAAAGAACTATATCTATTTTTTTTATTTTAATTGTTTTCATAAGTTGAACGTCGAAACAAAGTAGTATACCTAGTCTAAATGTGAAATAATAATCTAAATATTTACGCAGGACAATCACCTTGTCATTAGTGCTACCTTAAAATATATATATCTAGATTTGCCGACAATCGAATATTACATCTGTAAGGCTTTTTCTTATTTGTTCTTTCTCAAGAGGAAATTAAAAAGTATCGCGATACTTTCAACTTCTATCGCGTTACTTTCGAAAAGTATCGCGTTACAAATGAAAAACAAAAGTAACGCGATAGAAATAACGCAATTATGACATGAACGGTCACTCATACTCTAAGACCATTAAATATATTATATATCAAACTTATCACTTACTTCAGTTATAAGCGGGCATATAAAACATGTCTCCAAGTAATTCTTTTGTTTTTCATTGGCTCTTTTTTCTCTAAAAAAGATAGGTCCAAATGTTTTTAGAGAATGATTTTAGTAACATCTATACAAAGAGTTACTTTTTGATCGTACAAAAATCATGCAAACCTCTGTTTCCGATTGCCTGAAATTTGCAATGTCTCCGCCCTTTAGTCTTCATTCTTGAATAATGGGCAGGATTGCATTCTCACAAGTCAGGGTTTCTGTGTCCACATGTGTCCACGAACCCCTGACAAACTTAGCTAGGAAATTCCCGGGATAGAAGTCACTTTTTTTATTGGCTACATCGTACCTTAATGTAGCCAATCAAAAGCTCGCTTTCATTCACGACTTGGTTAAGGGATATCCCGATGTCGATTGTAAATAAACCAAACGGATGTGTTGCGTAGACCATGTGAAAATCAATGTATTTTGTACATTAGTGTAAATAGTTTGTTATTACCGCGTTATTATTTATTTGCGTTACGTTTTCTTCACACTCCAGAATGAGTAAGAATGACTACTGCCAAACACTTGCTTCTTTCAAGCAATTTCATTAGTTGATATTTTTAAAGGATTGACGTCATACGAAAATCTTCTAGCCCGGGAATTTCCTAGCTAAGTTTGTCAGGGTTTCGTGGACACATGTGGACACAGAAACCCTGACTTGTGAGGATGGCAGGATTGTGGCATATTCTTTTCAGATCGACTTTTCTTTAGGAATCCATTTAAAAGTCTGTTTCCTTTGAAACGACAATGCAAGCCAAAAGGAATCGATCTTCTCTTTGGCTGAATTGAAAAAAAACATGTGAGCGATGAATGCTATCTAGAGCCTCTGGTTAAAAAACTATCCAGAAACTTGTGAGATTAGTAAGGAAAAATACAGAATAAAGTAGTGGTTGTCTGTTTCAAAGATGTTACAGTTTAAAACTTACGATGACACAATTACCATTGAAAATGTAAATTTTGAGAAAAGAATAATACAGAATAAAGTAGTGGTTGTCTGTTTCTAAGATGTTACAGTTTTAAACTTACGATGATACAATTACCATTGAAAATGTAATTTTGAGAAAAAATAATCTGTACAATGAGAGAGATAATCTCGAAGGTTATCTTCAGATGGAAATCAGTCTAATTATTATTCGACCGCATATATCCATCATGGAATCCATTTTATGGTTTGAAGTTTGAAACAACACATTTATTCTGATGAGTTGTCAGTTACCTCAGTTACCATTTATTCTGATGAGTTGTCAGTTACCTCAGTTACCATTTCTTTGTTTCCACTTGTTTCAAAACATATTTTTATATTTTTTACTTGTTTGAATTTATTTTACTTTTCTACATCTTATTCGAACCATACCCTTCTGTTAATCTTCGAAATATATATATATAATGTTAACTCTACTTTTAAGTTTTAATCTGATCTAAAAACTTGAACCCACAACGAAGAGTTCCAATGCACTATGAATATGGTCATCAAAAACTTCACATTGTTCTAACCCTATTAAGATGTTCAGCTTCAATATTGAATCGTGACCTATACAGGGTAAATATTATATCTGATCCATCTTGTCGCTGTGGATCCGACCGAGAAAATTCAAATCATTTCTTCTTTAAATGTTCAAAATATGCTAATATTAGAAATAGATTATTCGAACTCCTTCATTGACTGCCAATCTACTGTCCAGTAAATCTAGAACTTCTTACATCTGGTAATTCGCAATTGTCTAATGATCAGAATGAAGAAGTCCTTAAGCATGTATACGAGTACATCAAATGGTCAGAAAGGGTCCCCATCATTAATCACAAGAATTTGAAACCACACTCATCATCACGTCCATCAATTTTTCTTTATTTAATTTCCTTCTTCTTTCTATGTTTTCCTTTAATATTTGTAATAAAAAATTGTGTTGTGTCTCCAACAAACATAATATAATTTGTGTTGTATTACTATGTATGCTGCTTGTTACATATTGTAAACTGGAGAAGACTTCATACGTTTGATTAACTTGTGTCATATTTGAGCAAATAAATTATGTTTAAACTAAACTGTTTAATGATAGAAATTGATTTAGGTAGGATATACACATATACTATTATTTAACATAAAATGTAACAATAAAGACAAAGCAACACAATTTTTAAATTTCATAAAGCTAATACACTACATCTATGTAATAAAATTTGCTCAATGATACTGTGACTATACTGGAATGGTTTCCAGTGCTCGACCCACGGAGCAGCCCACGGTAGCGGATAGGAGAGACCCTCTAGTTGTGGATTATCATGTTATAGTAAGGAAAGCCTGGCCACTGACCACAGTGGGTGACGTGTTTGGAGAGTGCGTCCCTCCTTGCACGATAATGAACCCTATTGTTGATTTCGAAAAAGAGTAGGCTCATTGTAGCCGCTACAAAAGGCTAAATTCTCCTCCCCTATCTAATAATAAATTCTTTTTTCAGAGGCAGTCAAAATTGGGTTCCCGGCCAATCCCAACCCTTTTTATATTGATTTCTCAATCAATCAATCAATCAATCAATTAATCAATCAATCAATCAATCAATCAATCAATGAATGACGATAGCGTGTGGATAGAATACTGATATCTTCCAACCTTCATTTTGTTACCTGGACAACTTTTGTCTCTTTATATCCACACCTGATAAGTTATGTGGCACATTGTGTCGTTTGTCACATAAGATGTGTTATTAAATGTTAATTTTAATTTTTATATTTGCATACTAATATAACATACAAAATTATAAGTGTTGGGAAAGAAAATACAACAGCGCTCTGTATCATTGGTTAAAAGTGCACTTGTACTTTACTTTACTTTTTAATTGCATAGATATTTGTTCCGCTTTGATTTTTGTAAAATGTTGCACTGTTGACTACCAGTCTACTAACACTGATCTGTGTGACTGCTCTGTTGATGCTTGCAGGAAATGATAGTCCGTCCGCATGGTCGCAGTTACACTGGTCAGTGTAACTGTTACACTGTTGATATTCATAAAGACTAATTAAAAGTCCATTGCGCTGTTGATACCCCTAGGGAATAACAGTCCGCCTGTACAGGTCTGTGTGACTACTGCACAATTGATACTTGTAGGAAATAACAATCGGCCAGCACCGGTCAATGTGACTGCTGTTCATATCCTTAGGGACTAGCAGTCCGCCTGCCGCAGCGGTCAGTGAGACTGTTGTTCATACACCCCCCCCTAAGGGACTAACAGTCCACCAGCACCGGTCAGTGAGACTGCTGTTAATACCCCTAGGGACAAAAAGTCCGCCAGCACCGGTCAGTGTGACTGCTGTTCATATTCTAGGGACTAGCGGTCAATCAGAAAGATTAAATTTACTATCTAATAAACATTCACATAGAATCAGCTTTGAAAACTCTTAAAAGAAGGCATTTGAACTTTTTTCACGTAAGGTTTCGACTTCTTTGTCTGAAAATTAAAAACAAGGATGAGCTCTTCATTTGAATTGTTGCTTTAAAATTTAGGGAATAACAGAAAATACCCTTTTATTCTGGTTTTTCATAGCTACGCTCATCGATAGCTCTGCCATCGAAAGGCGTAATACAAGAATAAAAAATGTTGGTATCACTGTATTATCAACTTACGTAAATAGAATAATTATAGAATAAATAATTGGGCGGAGTGAATATCCAAAACATGATCACGAGTGCCGCATAACTCATCTGATTAAACGAGTGCGCGGAACTTGTTTCGCGCACGAGTTTAATCTGATGCTTTATGCGGCACAAGTGATCATATTTTGAATATTCACGATGCCCAATTGATTATCCTATTTATTATATAGATCAAAACTGTTTTCGTAAAATTTTAATGCTTTATCCTAAATTTTATAAAGGGCAGATGAATATCTGTATAGTACAAAACCAACTGCAATTTTGGCGGGGAAAAACCCGAGACTGAAAATAAACGATAATTTTTACATGTGATTTACCGTGATTTCTGTCCCTCGGAAAATTCTATATTTCATCTCTATCTATATAATAAGAAAAAATACTTATTATTATATGTATTTAAGCTTCGATATTTCCAAAGCATTTGAAGTCTACTTTGATTTATCACTCAATTTGAATGAGTGGCATTCTTTGTTTTTGCAAAATTATGTTCATAAGTAGTAAAACTTGGAAATATTTTCTCTTTTACCCATGCTTCTTAACAGAAGTGGATACATATATATCGCTGGCCTCCTGACAGCGCGCACTGTGGCGGTGTGCATATCGGTACATATAAAACCGGGATTGTTTTTATACAAACCACAAACAGAGAAATAACGAAAATCACATAAACAGTAACAATAACATATAAACAGTAACAATAACATATAAACAGTAACAATAACATATAAACAGTAACAATAACATATAAACAGTAACAATAACATCAGAGAAATAACGAAAATCATATAAACAGTAGCAATGACATATAAACAGTAACAATAACATATAAACAGTAACAATAACATATAAACAGTAACAATAACATATAAACAGTAACAATAACATATAAACAGTAACAATAACATATAAACAGTAACAAAATCATATAAACAGTAACTATAACATATAAACAGTAACAATAACATATAAACAGTAACAATAACATATAAACAGTAACAAAATCACATAAACAGTAACAATAACATATAAACAGTAACAATAACATATAAACAGTAACAATAACATATAAACAGTAACAATAACATATAAACAGTAACAATAACATATAAACAGTAACAATAACATCAGAGAAATAACGAAAATCATATAAACAGTAGCAATGACATATAAACAGTAACAATAACATATAAACAGTAACAATAACATATAAACAGTAACAATAACATCAGAGAAATAACGAAAATCATATAAACAGTAGCAATGACATATAAACAGTAACAATAACATATAAACAGTAACAATAACATATAAACAGTAACAATAACATATAAACAGTAACAATAACATATAAACAGTAACAAAATCATATAAACAGTAACTATAACATATAAACAGTAACAATAAGTTTTGACTTTCCGAAGACAGTACATCAAAACCCAAACATCTGCAAACATAATTAATTTTAAAGCCAGTCTAAAGACATAAATTCGGACATTTAAGTATTATGATGTCAACAGACACAGTAGTGCAGACCATATAAACATACAAAGTGTCAAGTTTAATTACTTGCTGTGACCACACAGATGAGCAGATTGTTTACTTAGACGTCTTTGATCTTTTAATATACTAAATTTATTCTCCAAGTTCACTTAACAGTGTACGCTCCTAGGCTTTGTCCGAATAACAATTTTTAAATAGAAATTGAAGGAAAAAACTAGCTGTTATGGACATAATATTAAAGATATAAATTTTGTCAACCTATTGAATAGAATTTCGCAGTACTCCATTGTTCTATCACGCTGGTTTAAAGAAAGTAGCAAAGAAAACCGACTAAACAACAAGAGCCAAACGTCAAGGGACAGTTACACATCCGGATATAGACAAACACATCACAAAACCAAAAACATAAACCCAGAAAGAGAGTTACCCGTAAAGTACATCAGTACTTTGATAATGAAAGTCTTACTGCAGTATGAGACACCAGAGGGTTACCTGAACCCCTGTTACACTAGTGGGGTGACCTTGATCACATTTAATACTTTGGAGATTAAATTAACACAAAATTGACACCCAAACCATCAAAATCACAATGTGTGGTCTATGAATCGATCTTATGTCACATACAAATAGCTGTCAAATTAATGTCAACAGTATACAAATTATTTACTGTGTTCAGAAAATTCTTTAATATTATAATTGCAGTTTCAAATAAATTTTATTCAATCTTGGTTACTCGAACATTTTCGGTATTTTTAAACAGGTTGACATTTGCAGTGAATATGGATCAGATTTTTTTGACAGTAAGTTTACAGAACATGGATAGATTATCGTTTTAGATGTTTTAGTCCCATCCTTGTAAATGGTGTAATTTAATGTTTAGATAAGTAAGATACAGGTGTTCATCTAAATGATGTTTTAAATCTTTTGTAATATAATGTTTTAAAAAAGTGGAATGTAATGTACAGTTGACAATGTTTATTTTATGAATGTGTGTTTCTTTAGAAATACAAGCATAGATGTTAATATCTATGATGTATCCCAATATGAACTAATATAAGAAAACGAACTCTATACTTTAAAATTCACCCCCCCCCCTTTTCCCTATATATACACTTTTTAAAATAAAAAGAAGTATCACATGTTAACTCTAAGGCGAATAAAAATTTTCTATCTGATCTAAATCTTTAATACATACTAACACCTGCCACAGATAAGATGGTTGGTTGGTCTCTTACGTAGAAAACCAATGTAGCCTTTACTCCCCTTTCCAATATAGAAAAGCTAAAGTCATTTACCCCTTAAATAGTTCGCTAAAAGCATGATCGCTAGGCAAAAAAAACATTATTACAGACGACAAGAGAAATATCGGATTGAGAATTCCATGTATAAATATTTTGTAGTTATTTGTATCCTATGAAATCTATTTATATGTGCCAATGAGTAAACCAGTGTACACAAAAACGTTTAAAATGTGTACTCAATTATACAGGTGTTAAGTAAGATAAAAATGTACAGAATTATACAGGTGTTAAGTACAGAATTATACAGGTGTTAAGTAAGGTGCAAAGAAAATTGTTTATCACTGTACAGTACATTAAAATTCACCCTATTTCATTAAAGCCCGTCATTCTTAAGTAAACGTTTCAAATTTTATACAAAATGATTTATGAAAAAATACCACATTCACTGCTTGGGTACCTTTAACGAGAAAATAAGTATGATCATTTGAATGGGAAAACACTTTTATGGGGTATTATTATTATTTTATTTGCATTAATAAACCATCATGTATATTAACGGATGGTTACACATAGTTAATTTTACAAGAACTGATGGAAAACGGGTAAAAAATGTGTTTTATGTCGTATTGCGGTATGATATCTTAAAGTCTTATCTCTGAATTGGTTATGAAAATTATTTTCTCTTTTAATTTTGGCTAATGAGACTACATCGAACTCATTTTTAATATCGTACAGTAAATTGATTATTTATTATAATTTGTAGACTATGTATTTTATACTAGGAGACAAAATTAGGATTTCGTATTAAATAATATCAATGGTATATCGAGGATATATAAAACACATAAATAATACTCATGTCAAATTTTATCTTGATATATTATCTGGGTCTGGGAAATTTTAACTTGTTAAATATACAATTTAATGTGAATTACAACGAAAAACAGAGTAATAAATAACAATGAGAAAAAATATAGAAATTATTATTATTAAATCAATTTTATATTTCCTAAATTACATAAACAAAGGGAGTTCTCTTTCCTTATTTCCATCAACCCTTTATTATGACCCTGTTGATCTTCAACAGAACTTGTAAATCACGCATAATGTCCTCGCAGATCTGGTATATGGACAGGACGGACAGTGACATTTCTACTTCTCACTTAAATACCTTCCTGTCTATGCATTGAATTGTAATAATAATAAACAAATTTCCTGTTGTGGGACTGGGATTTCTTGTTCCCTCACCATTTTTCATCCCCGAACAAAGCACTCTAAAAGCAGTAAACAATTGTTTTGCCGAACCCGGTAACGTTTTATTAAGTGAAGTTCAGTACAAACCTATATGCCTCAAGCATTGAAATATAGGTTACCATGTTCAGGGGAATGATACTCATGTGTCGGTAACAGTTACCATGTTCAGGGTAATGATACTCATATGGCGGTAACAGTTACCATGTTCAGGGGAATGATACTCATGTGTCGGTAACAGTTACCATGTTCAGGGGAATGATACTCATGTGTCGGTAACAGTTACCATGTTCAGGGTAATGATACTCATATGGCGGTAACAGTTACCATGTTCAGGGGAATGATACTCATGTGGCGGTAACAGTTACCATGTTCAGGGGAATGATACTCATGTGGCGGTAACAGTTACCAAGTTCAGAGGAATGCAACTCATGTGGCGGTAACAGTTACCAATTTCAGGGGAATGATACTCATAAGGCGGTAACAGTTACCAAGTTCAGGGGAATGATACTCATGTGGCGGTAACAGTTACCAAGTTCAGGGGAATGATACTCATTCGGCGGTAACAGTAACCAAGTTCAAGGGAACGATACTCATGTGGCGGTAACAGTAACCAAGTTCAGGGGAATGATACTCATTCGGCGGTAACAGTTACAAAGTTTAGAGGAATGATACTCATGTGGCGGTAACAGTTATCTTGTTTAGAGGATTGCTTGTCCTTTGGCGGTAACAGTTATCTTGATCAGAGGAATGCTACTCATGTGGAGGTAACAGTTATCTTGTTCAGAGGAATGCTACTCAAGTGGCGGTAACAGTTATCTTGTTCAGAGGAATGCTACTCATGTGGCGGTAACAGTTATCTTGTTCAGAGGAATGCTAGTCATATTTTGGTAACAGTTATCTCGTTCAGAGGAATGCTACTCATGTGGCGGTAACAGTTATCTTGTTCAGAGGAATGCTACTTATGTGGCGGTAACAGTTATCTTGTTCAGAGGAATGCTAGTCATATGGTGGTAACAGTTATCTCGTTCAGAGGGATGCTACTCATGTGGCGGTATCAGTTATCTTGATCAGAGGAATGCTAATCATGTGGTGGTAACAGTTATCTTGTTCACAGGGTTGCTACTCATGTCGCGGTAACAGTTATCTTGTTTAGAGGAATGCTACTCATGTGGCAGTAACAGTTATCTTGTTCAGATGAATGCTTGTCCTTTGGCGGTAACAGTTATCTTGTTCAGAGGAATGCTGGTCATGTAGCGGTAACAGTTATCTTGTTCAGAGGGTTGCTACTCATGTGGCGGTAACAGTAATATTGTTCAGAGGGATGCTAGTCAAATGGGGGTAGCAGTTATCTTGGTCAGAGGGATGATACACATGTGGCGGTAACAGTTATCTTGGTCAGAGGGATGATACACATGTGGCGGTAACAGTTATCTTGTTCAGAGGAATGCTACTTATGTGGCGGTAACAGTTATCTTGTTCAGAGGAATGCTAGTCATATGGTCGTAACAGTTATCTCGTTCAGAGGGATGCTACTCATGTGGCGGTAACAGTTATCTTGATCAGAGGAATGCTAATCATGTGGTGGTAACAGTTATCTTGTTCACAGGGTTGCTACTCATGTCGCGGTAACAGTTATCTTGTTTAGAGGAATGCTACTCATGTGGCAGTAACAGTTATCTTGTTCAGAGGAATGCTTGTCCTTTGGCGGTAACAGTTATCTTGTTCAGAGGAATGCTGGTCATGTAGCGGTAACAGTTATCTTGTTCAGAGGGTTGCTACTCATGTGGCGGTAACAGTTATATTGTTCAGAGGAATGCTAGTCAAATGGGGGTAACAGTTATCTTGGTCAGAGGGATGATACACATGTGGCGGTAACAGTTATATTGTTCAGAGGAATGCTAGTCAAATGGGGGTAACAGTTATCTTGTTCAGAGGAATGCTACTCATGTGGCGGTAACAGTTATCTTGATCAGAGGAATGCTAGTCATGTGGTGGTAACAGTTATCTTGTTCACAGGGTTGCTACTCATGTCGCGGTAACAGTTATCTTGTTTAGAGGAATGCTTCTCATGTGGCAGTAACAGTTATCTTGTTCAGAGGAATGCTTGTCCTTTGGCGGTAACAGTTATCTTGTTCAGAGGAATGCTTGTCCTTTAGCGGTAACAGTTATCTTGTTCGGAGGAATGCTAGTCATGTAGCGGTAACAGTTATCTTGTTCAGAGGCTTGCTACTCATGTCGCGGTAACAGTTATCTTGTTTAGAGGAATGCTACTCATGTGGCAGTAACAGTTATCTTGTTCAGAGGAATGCTTGTCCTTTGGCGGTAACAGTTATCTTGATCAGAGGAATGCTACTCATGTGGCGGTAACTGTAATCTTGATCAGAGGAATGCTATTCGGTAACAGTTATCTTCTTCAGAGGAATGCTAGTCATTTGGCGGTAACAGTTATCTTGTTCAGAGGAATGCTAGTCATGTGGCGGTAACAGTTATCTTGTTCGAGGGTTGCTACTCATGTGGCTGTAACAGTTATCTTGTTCAGAGGAATGCTAGTCATTTGGCGGTAACAGTTATCTTTTTCAGAGGAATGTTACTCATGTCTCGGTAACAGTTATCTTGATCAGAGGGATGCTACTCATGTGGCAGTAACAGTTATCTTATTTAGAGGATTGCTTGTCCTTTGGCGATAACAGTTATCTTGATCAGAGGAATGCTACTAATGTGGCGGTAACAGTTATCTTGTTCAGAGAATTGCTACTCAAGTGGCGGTAACAGTTATCTTGTTGGGAGGAATGCTACTCATGTCGCGGTAACAGTTATCTTGTTTAAAGGAATGCTAATCATGTGGCGGTAACAGTTATCTTGTTCAGAGGAATGCTAATCATATGGTGGTAACAGTTATCTTGTTCAGAGGGATGCTACTCATGAGGCGGTAACAGTTATTTTGTTCAGAGGAATGCTACTCATGTGGCGGTAACAGTTATCTTGATCAGAGGAATGCTACTCGTGTGGCAGTAACAGTTATCTTGTTCAGAGGAATGCTCGTCATGTAGCGGTAACAGTTATCTTGTTCGGAGGGTTGCTACTCATGTCGCGGTAACAGTTATGTTGTTTAAAGGAATGCTACTCATGTGGCAGTAACAGTTATCTTGTTCAGAGGAATACTTGTCCTTTGGCGGTAACAGTTATCTTGATCAGAGGAATGCTACTCATGTGGCGGTAACAGTTATCTTGTTCAGAGGAATACTTGTCCTTTGACGGTAACAGTTATCTTGATCAGAGGAATGCTACTCATATGGCGGTAACAGTTATCTTGTTTAGAGGGTTGCTACTCATGTCGCGGTTACATTTATCTTGTTTAGAGGAATGCTACTCATTTGCAGTAACAGTTATCTTGTTCAGAGGAATGCTTGTCCTTTGGCGGTAACAGTTATCTTGATCAGAGGAATGCTACTCATGTCGCGGTAACAGTAATCTTGATCAGAGGAATGCTAATCGGTAATAGTTATCTTCTTCAGAGGAATGCTAGTCATATGGCGGTAACAGTTGTCTTGTTCGGAGGAATGCTAGTCATGTGGCGGTAACAGTTATCTTGTTCAGAGGAATGCTAATCATGTACCGGTAACAGTTATCTTGTTCGGAGGAATGCTAGTCATGTGGCGGTAACAGTTATCTTGTTTAGAGGGTTGCTACTCATGTAGCGGTAACAGTTATCTTGTTCGGAGGAATGCTACTCATGTGGCGGTAACAGTTATCTTGTTCAGAGGAATACTTGTCCTTTGACGGTAACAGTTATCTTGATCAGAGGAATGCTACTCATGTGGCGGTAACAGTTATCTTGTTTAGAGGGTTGCTACTCATGTCGCGGTTACATTTATCTTGTTTAGAGGAATGCTACTCATTTGCAGTAACAGTTATCTTGTTCAGAGGAATGCTTGTCCTTTGGCGGTAACAGTTATCTTGATCAGAGGAATGCTACTCATGTCGCGGTAACAGTAATCTTGATCAGAGGAATGCTAATCGGTAATAGTTATCTTCTTCATAGGAATGCTAGTCATATGGCGGTAACAGTTGTCTTGTTCGGAGGAATGCTAGTCATGTGGCGGTAACAGTTATCTTGTTCAGAGGAATGCTAATCATGTAGCGGTAACAGTTATCTTGTTCGGAGGAATGCTAGTCATGTGGCGGTAACAGTTATCTTGTTTAGAGGGTTGCTACTCATGTAGCGGTAACAGTTATCTTGTTCGGAGGAATGCTACTCATGTGGCGGTAACAGTTATCTTGTTCAGAGGAATGCTAGTCATGTGGCGGTAACAGTTATCTTGTTCAGAGGAATGCTAGTCATTTGGCGGTAACAGTTATCTTGTTCGGAGGAATGCTAGTCATGTGGCGGTAACAGTTATCTTGATCAGAGGAATGATACTCATGTGGCGGTAACAATTCTTGTGTTCAGCGGAGCGTCACTCACGTGGCAGTAACAGTTCTTGTGTTTAGAGGAGCGCTTCTCCTCATGTGGCGGTAACCGTTATCTTGTTCAGAGGGATGCCACTCATGTGGCCGAACATTTGTCGTGTTCAGAGAGATGCTACTCACGTGGCAGTAACAGTTCTTTTGTTTAGAGGAGCACTTCTCCTCATGTGGCGGTAACAGTTATCTTGTTCAGAGGGATGCTACTCATGTGGCGGGAACTGTTGTCGTGTTCAGAGAGATGCAACACATGTGGCAGTAACAGTTCTTGTGTTCAGAGTAGCGTCACTCACGTGGCAGTAACAGTTCTTGTGTTCAGCGGAGCGTTACCCACATGGCAGTAACAGTTCTTGTGTTTAGAGGAGCGCTTTTCCTCATATGGCGGTAACAGTTATCTTGTTCAGAGGGATGCTACTTATGTGGCGGTAACAATTGTCGTATTAACGTGTGGCAGTAACAATTATTGTTCAGAGGGATATTCATGTGGCGGTAACAGTTATCTTGTTCAGAGGGATGCTGCTTGTGTGGCGGTAACAGTTATCTTGTTCAGAGGGATGCTACTCATATGGTGGTAACAGTTATCTTGTTCAGAGGGATGCTACTCATATGGCGGTAACGGTTATCTTGTTCAGAGTGATGCTTCTCATGTGAACAGTTGTCGTGTTTAGATGAAAAATTGCTTATTCCAGAGGGTTGCTAGTCATACGGCGGTAACAGTTATCGTGTTCAGATGGATGCTTCTCACCTGGCGGTAACACGTCTTGTGTTGAGATGAGCGCTACTCTCGTGGCGTTGACAGTTCTTATGTTTCGAGGAGCGCTACTCATGTGGTGGTTACAGTTCTTGTGTTTAGAGAAACGCTACTCATTTGGCGGTAACAGTTCTTGTGTTTAGAGAAGCGCTACTTACGAACTGTAACAATATCAAATCCTTTTGTAATTATTATGGTTTTCTTGTCAAGCAAACGTCCGGGATACTCCAGATATAACCTGGACATTTCGCTGCAGCTGATCATCGCTCAGGTGATACATGTACTTATCTTTGTACGACTGAAAAGGCTTCATTTTACTATATACCAAAATGTATAACCATTCATTTATGATATTGTTGTTTATCATTGCAAAGTTATCGACTTAATTTTGTTTGAGGAGACTATTGAGTTGTCAGAATAACTATATAAAACATATTTTTCATAAGAATGAATCGTACTGAAGGTCACAACATTCCTTAAATTGGTAACGTGACAATCTACAGTATAACATTACTGTAAATAAATTGATGTATGTATGTTTATATATTCTGTATATAAGTTTTGCAAAAAATATCTGATCTTTTTTAAGATTGTTGTTCATGGTGGTTTCAAATAAACAAAAACTAATTATAAGCCGTCAAATAAAATAAGGGGTATAAAGCTGATAAATTCAGAGCAAATATAATAAAAATAAACGCATGGAATTTGCAGCAGTGATAGTGATAAGGTTTACTGTCATTTTATCTTACTTGCATAAAAGAGTGCAGGAAATCTGTCTTTCGATTCTCCTATAAATACAGCGAGAAGGTTATAAACGTCACATCTGCTCCTTGATTTACGCCAAAACTATGACAAAAGTTGATCTTTTGAAGAAATGCAATTAAGGATAAGACATTTTATGATCCTGCACGAAGCCAATATATACTGAAGCTGGCTTGTTTTTGTAGACCAGAAATTCACCATAAGGTGTAACATTCATTGCAGTTGGAATTCAGAATATATACTTTCGCCGTTTTATAACCTTTCTGGTGTATTTAGTGAAAAAGTAGGAATTTATTGGCCAAACCTGTCATCAATAAATATAAAAGATTCTACTATCAATGTCAATGTTCAAAGGATTGATGGCAGATCTGCGACTTTAATGCAGCTTGTTATAACAGAACAATTTTTTGTAAATACCTGAAATGACGCACAATAACAAAACCACATTCAATCTTTCCAATATATTTTAAATATGTTTTATGGGAAGAACTACATATCTGCGATTTGCTCGTCCTACATGTCTTTTTAATAAAATGCAATATCTCATAATTGTTATACTAGCCTGTTTGTTTTTGGAATAGTCTTACTGTAAAGCATTGTTTTAATTACCAATTTTCTGTGATTGCTTAGTACGGACGTTGTACAAATATAACAATACTATACATTTTAGTTTTTTTGCCTCGTACTGTTTACTGTACATTTGTTGCCTTGTATTGTTTGCTGTACATATTTTGCTTCGAACTGTTGACTGTACATTTGTTGCCTTGTACTGTTTACTGTACATTTTTGCCTCGTACTGTTTACTGTACATTTGTTGCCTCGTACTGTTTACTGTACATTTTTGCCTCGTACTGTTTACTGTACATTTGTTGCCTCGTACTGTTTACTGTACATTTGTTGCCTCGTACTGTTTACTGTACATTTTTGCCTTGTACTGTTTACTGTACATTTTTGCCTTATACTGTTGACTGTACATTTTTTGCCTTGTACTGTTTACTGTACATTTTTGCCTTGTACTGTTTACTGTACATTTTTGCCTTATACTGTTGACTGTACATTTTTTGCCTCGTACTGTTTACTGTACAATTTTGCCTCGTACTGTTTACTGTACATTTGTTGCCTTGTACTGTTTACTGTACATTTGTTGCCTTGTACTGTTTACTGTACATTTTTGCCTCGTACTGTTTACTGTACATTTGTTGCCTCGTACTGTTTACTGTACATTTGTTGCCTTGTACTGTTTACTGTACATTTTTGCCTCGTACTGTTTACTGTACATTTGTTGCCTCGTACTGTTTACTGTACATTTGTTGCCTCGTACTGTTTACTGTTCATTTTTGCCTTGTACTGTTTACTGTACATTTTTGCCTTATACTGTTGACTGTACATTTTTTGCCTTGTACTGTTTACTGTACATTTTTGCCTTGTACTGTTTACTGTACATTTTTGCCTTATACTGTTGACTGTACATTTTTTGCCTCGTACTGTTGACTGTACATTTGTTGCCTCGTACTCTTTACTGTACATTTTTGCCTTGTACTGTTTACTGTACATTTTTGCCTCGTAATCACTGTACATTTTTGCCTTGTACTGTTTACTGTACATTTTTGCCTTATACTGTTGACTGTACATTTTTGCCTTGTACTGTTTACTGTACATTTTTGCCTTATACTGTTGACTGTACATTTTTTGCTTTGTACTGTTTACTGTACATTTTTGCCTTGTACTGTTTACTGTACATTTTTGCCTTATACTGTTGACTGTACATTTTTTGCCTCGTACTGTTTACTGTACATTTTTTGCTTCGAACTGTTGACTGTACATTTGTTGCCTCGTACTCTTTACTGTACATTTTTGCCTTGTACTGTTTACTGTACATTTTTGCCTTATACTGTTGACTGTACATTTTTTGCCTCGTACTGTTTACTGTACAT
Organism: Limnoperna fortunei; assembly: GCA_944474755.1. NCBI lineage: Eukaryota > Metazoa > Mollusca > Bivalvia > Mytilida > Modiolidae > Limnoperna > Limnoperna fortunei. The sequence continues at coordinate 105,508,973 of OX104113.1, read as the reverse complement.
TTTTTGCTTCGAACTGTTGACTGTACATTTGTTGCCTTGTACTCTTTACTGTACATTTTTGCCTTGTACTGTTTACTGTTCATTTTTCTCTTATACTGTTGACTGTACATTTTTTGCCTCGTATTGTTTGCTGTACATATTTTGCTTCGAACTGTTGACTGTACATTTGTTGCCTTGTACTGTTTACTGTACATTTTTGCCTCGTACTGTTTACTGTACATTTTTGCCTCGTACTCTTTACTGTACATTTTTGCCTTGTACTGTTTACTGTATATTTTTGCCTTGTACTGTTTTCTGTACATTTTTGCCTTGTACTGTTTACTGTACAATTTTTGCTTCGAACTGTTTACTGTACATTTTTTGCTTCGAACTGTTGACTGTACATTTGTTGCCTTGTACTGTGTACTGTAAATTGTTTGCCTTATACTGTTTACTGTACATTTGTTGCCTTGTACTGTTGACTGTACATTTGTTGCCTTGTACTGTTTACTGTACATTTGTTGCCTTGTACTGTTGACTGTACATTTGTTGCCTTGTACTTTTTACTGTACATTTTTGCCTTGTACTGTTTACTGTACATTTTTGCCTTATACTGTTTACTGTACCTTTGTTGCCTTGTACTTTTTACTGTACATTTGTTGCCTTGTACTGTTTACTGTAAATTGTTTGCCTTATACTGTTTACTGTACATTTGTTGCCTTGTACTGTTTACTGTACCTTTGTTGCCTTGTACTTTTTACTGTACATTTTTGCCTTGTACTGTTTACTGTACATTTTTGCCTCGTAATTACTGTACATTTTTGCCTTGTACTGTTTACTGTACATTTTTGCCTTATACTGTTGACTGTACATTTTTGCCTTGTACTGTTTACTGTACATTTTTGCCTTATACTGTTGACTTTACATTTTTTGCCTTGTACTGTTTACTGTACATTTTGCCTTGTACTGTTTACTGTACATTTTTGCCTTATACTGTTGACTGTACATTTTTTGCCTCGTACTGTTTACTGTACATTTTTTGCTTCGAACTGTTGACTGTACATTTGTTGCCTCGTACTCTTTACTGTACATTTTTGCCTTGTACTGTTTACTGTACATTTTTGCCTTATACTGTTGACTGTACATTTTTTGCCTCGTACTGTTTACTGTACATTTTTTGCTTCGAACTGTTGACTGTACATTTTTTGCCTTGTACTGTTTACTGTACATTTTTGCCTTGTACTGTTTACTGTTCATTTTTGACTTATACTGTTGACTGTACATTTTTTGCCTCGTATTGTTTGCTGTTCATATTTTGCTTCGAACTGTTGACTGTACATTTGTTGCCTTGTACTGTTTACTGTACATTTTTGCCTCGTACTGTTTACTGTACATTTTTGCCTCGTACTGTTTACTGTACATTTTTGCCTTATACTGTTGACTGTACATTTTTTGCCTCGTATTGTTTGCTGTACATATTTTGCTTCGAACTGTTAACTGTACATTTGTTGCCTTGTACTGTTTACTGTACATTTTTGCCTCGTACTGTTTACTGTACATTTTTGCCTTGTACTGTTTTCTGTACATTTTTGCCTTGTACTGTTTACTGTACATTTTTGCCTCGTACTGTTTACTGTACATTTTTGCCTTGTACTGTTTTCTGTACATTTTTGCCTTGTACTGTTTACTGTACATTGTTTGCCTTATACTGTTTACTGTACATTTGTTGCCTTGTACTGTTTACTGTACATTTGTTGCCTTGTACTGTTGACTGTACATTTTTGCCGCGTACTGTTTACTGTACATTTTTGCCTCGTACTGTTTACTGTACATTTTTGCCTCGTACTGTTTACTGTACATTTTTGCCTCGTACTGTTTACTGTACATTTTTGCCTTATACTGTTGACTGTACATTTTTTGCCTCGTATTGTTTGCTGTACATATTTTGCTTCGAACTGTTAACTGTACATTTGTTGCCTTGTACTGTTTACTGTACATTTTTGCTTCGAACTGTTTGCTGTACATTTTTTGCTTCGAACTGTTGACTGTACATTTGTTGCCTTGTATTGTTTACTGTAAATTGTTTGCCTTATACTGTTTACTGTACATTTGTTGCCTTGTACTGTTTACTGTACATTTGTTGCCTTGTACTGTTGACTGTACATTTTTGCCGCGTACTGTTTACTGTACATTTTTGCCTCGTACTGTTTACTGTACATTTTTGCCTTGTACTGTTTACTGTACATTTTTGCCTTGTACTGTTTACTGTACATTTTTGCCTTGTACTGTTTACTGTACATTTTTTGCTTCGAACTGTTTACTGTACATTTGTTGCCTCGTACTGTTTACTGTAAATTGTTTGCCTTGTACTGTTTACTGTACATTTTTGCCTTGTACTGTTTACTGTACATTTTTGCCTTGTACTGTTTACTGTACATTTTTTGCCTCGTACTGTTAACTGTACATTTTTTGCCTCTTGCTATTTACTGTACATTTTTAGCCTCGTACTGTTTACTGTACATTTGTTGCCTTGTACTGTTTACTGTACATTTTTGCCTTGTACTGTTTACTGTACATTTTTTGCCTCGTACTCTTTACTGTACATTTTTGCCTCGTACTGTTTACTGTACATTTTTTGCCTCGAACTGTTTACTGTACATTTTTTGCTTCGAACTATTTACTGTACATTTGTTGCCTTGTACTGTTTACTGTACTTTTTTTACCTTGTACTGTTTACTGTACATTTGTTGCCTTGTTCTGTTTACTATAAATTTTTTGCCTAGTACTGTTTACTGTACATTTTTTGCTTCGAACTGTTTACTGTACATTTTTTGCCTTGTACTGTTTACTGTACATTTTTTGCCTTGTACTGTTTACTGTACATTTTTTGCCTTGTACTGTTTACTGTACATTTTTGCCTCGAACTGTTTACTGTACATTTTTTGCCTCGTAGTGTTAACTGTACTTTTTTGCCTCGTAATTACTGTACATTTTTTGCCTCGTACTTTTTTCTTAAAATTGTTTTCTTCGTACTGTTTACTGTACATTTTTGGCCTCGTGCTGTTTTCTGTACATTAATGGCTGTTCGACGGTGGAACGCGAAATTATTATGACTGAAACATGATTATATTTTCCGTTTAGTAGTACTTAAGATTATTTTGTAGTTGTATCACAAATGTCTGTAGATGCTGTTTATTTTTTCTCTTTATGCTTCATGTTTGTTGGTTTTTTTTTTGTTTCTGTTTTTTTATCCTATTCTGAATATGTAGTTCATTACAACAGTAAGGTAGATAAAGCTAATAATTTTCACAAAAACAAACAGTTGAATAATATAGAATCAACAATAAAGACCTTTATTTCCATTGTTGTTTAAGTTCAGCTGAATATATGATAAATTCTCACTTGCATGTATTTTCATATTTGGAAATCTTGTTTAAATAGTTTTTGTAATTAGCCACCTTTATTAACTTTTGACCAATATTTAAAGGATAGTCAAGGAGATGGTCTGTGCAATTGAAGCGGGCCCCCCTGTTTCTAACATGTTGACACAAGTAGCTCAATTCGCATTAAGTATATATATTTAAAAAAAATTTCATCTGTACCTATGTACATTGAAACACGTGTTATAAACTGGCCACCCTACAAACTCTACTTACCACTTAATAAGACAAACTCCACTCTACAATTCCTCCCACCGCTACATAAGACATACTCCACTCTACAAATCCTCTCACCGCTACATAAGACAAACTCCACTCACCGCTACAAAAGACAAACTCCTCTCACCGCTACATAAGACAAACTCCTCTCACCGCTACATAAGACAAACTCCTCTCACCGCTACATAAGACAAACTCCTCTCACCGCTACATAACTCCTCTTTACAGCTTCACTCACAATTACATTCGACACTCCTTTACTCCTCACCAATACGACAAACTTCACTCTACAACTCTACTCACCATTACATTATCACCTCTACTCACCCCTATAAGACACTTTCGAGTATATCTGAAAATTGCTAACAGTTCCGTTAAACACCATTCAAACAAACATTTCGTTTCTTGTAATTTTCGTTGAGAGGTTCCAAACAATGCTCTTGTGTAATTTCGTGATGAGTTTTATTTGTCTCGTTGCATTGCAGAAAATGTCTTATTTTCGGCTATTGTATATGACGGTGTAGGTATAAATACCTGTATACTTTGTATTGATATACTCTATTTAGATGGTTCTACGTTGATTGGTTCGCTGATATATAGTATTGTTTTTTCGTGGCGATGTCATCCGTCAGGTAGTTTGTACATTTAGTCTCCTCATTTTATTTACATACAGGTCACAGTTGCAGAGGGTTATACATACGGGTCACAGTGGCAATGCGGAGGGTTATAAAATACCATACATTCTTTACACCAAACAATTTTCACAAACATTTTACATTTCTGGCTCTGACTAAGCAGTCGTGTCTTTGAGAATATGTAGACTGCAATAAAACACGTCATTTTTAGTATTTATAGCAGAAACTTTAAGTGATTCTCGTTAGCATGACTTATGATATAACAAATTAAAGAAAAATCTCCTGGAAGTATATTTTCGATGATTATCTACTACAGTTATAAAGAGTTACTCATATTTTATCGTTATTTTATGGTTGTAAAACTTCCCTTAATTTCATGCGCCATAAAATAAGTTAGAACGGTTTCACTTCAAAATGAAACTGTATCGTACTTTTAACCTTGAAAAGACTGAACGTCTTCAAACAGTCTCAAAAATATCTCCCTTGCATTGTTAAAAATTATAGAATAAAATCTGAAATGTTTTAATGAATTCTCCCTTCAACATTGTACTCTGAGCATTATTGTACTGTTAACATTTGATAAAACATTCTCAATTCCCACAGCAAGGGTGTATTCAAACATCTTAAAACAATCTCAATAAATTTGTCTCAAGCTTTTTTCAATATTAATATTTGTCAATATTTGATGAGAAAAAAAGAAAAACATCGCATATGACGTCACTGGTCATTCGAGTATTATTTGAGTGATAAAGTTGCTGTGTACTATTGAGTGTCGCTATGGAAACACAGTAACACAGTCTACCAAAGTTCTGACTGACTGGCTAATGTTTAACGTCCTAGACTGCACACTGAATTCTCTCACACGGACGGTTTTTATTTGTTAGTAATCCATGGACTTCACCATAGGTGTTCGTCAAAACCCGGCCCTATGGATACTGGTTCATTTTCGAAGAACTAGGCAGAATATGTTCTAGCAGCTGTCTGACTGCTTCGATGTGACGTTGGCCTACTCCAGTATCTCCAGCACGGGTAGAAGCGGCCTGGCTGCTCCGATGTGACTTTGGCCCACTTCTGTATCCCACATGGGTAGAAGCTACGCTGTAAAGGCCTGCTTCAGTTTCCGTCTTGGGTAGAAGCGACTCCCCACTATCGATTGGTCTTACTTCAGTATCTCACACGGGTAGAAGCGTCTTCCCACTATTGAATAGTCCTACTTCAGTATCCCACACGAGTAGAAGCTTCTCCCCACTATCGATTGGTCCTACTTCTTTATTTCACAAGAATAGAAGCGCTACCTCACTACCGAATGGTCCTACTTCAGTATCCCAAACGAGTAGAAGCGCCTCCCAATACCGATTGATCTTACTTCAGTATCTCACACGGGGAAAAGTGTCTCCCCACTAAAGATTTGTCGCTACCGATAAGTCTTACTTCAGTATCCCAAACGGTTAAAAGCGTCTCCCTATCTGTTAAATTGGTTGAGTTACTGCGTTCATTTTGGACAATTTCGAATGTGTTCACTGATCATTGGTCAATGGTCATGTGCCAGTCATCACTTGTTCCCGTCTGCGAGACGGGATAAATTATCAAAAGCTAAACTACGGAAACCAGTAACCTCAAGGATAACAGATTAACAAGGATGCGTCTTGATTGGCTCCTAAATCGGGAGATAGCTGCCGATTGACCAACAAATAAGCAGAGCTATGTTAGGGTTGAAAATCTCGCATGATAACGGGGCGCTAGCAATCATAATAGGTACTCGAGAAAAGCCGAGCGATTACGAATCGGTTAAGATGAAAAAGGGAACAAAATATGCAAGACAATGGGAATCAGCTGTTTTACAAGGAAAGTGGCATTGATTTGTGTATGTTTATCATAAAACTTAAACGGGAAAAAAAATATGCCAGATAATGGGAATCAAACCGTTTTAAAAGAGGATCCCAATGCATTTTGATAATGCCTCTGATCTGTATTTTATGGACAATTGACTCCGGTTAGGAGAAAAAAAAATTTTCCTGCTTACTGACAAGGTTCACATCAACTATCTTACCACGTATGATGCATCTAAAGATGCTTAGAACAGTGCATGCTTAAATTGCTGCCTCTGACCTATATTTTGTGGTTGCCTGATTTGGCTATCTAAACGTTGTGTACTTTTTATATACTTAAGTATATAACTCAACTTGCTTGATATTTAATTTGTGTTTTATTTGCATCTCAAATACTGCAAATGGCTGTTTACCGCATATATATAAAATATCAAACGCATATGCGCGGTATTAAAAACGGAAGAAATGCGGTGACCAGTTAAAATTTTCTCTATTAATTCAAAGCCGTTTGCATTTTCCGACATTTGACATATATATTGACATAACGATGCAAAAATACAATGTAGTCGACTTCTACTGTAAACAACAGACATAGTCTTTTGAACTGTGACGTATGCTCTTATGTGTTCAGTGCCGTTCACTCATCATTTCATTTGGGTACCATGTGACTTATTGGTAAACCTGACTGAGACATATATAAACCAAATGTTCTAAGCGAATAAAGAAAACCACTGGTCGTACAGCAACTGAAATGGATAAAAAACGAGTCTAGTATAGTTCGCTTTAAAAAAAAATGGATGTATGCAATTGAAAATATTTTACAACTCTTGCAACATCTTTATGTGCGTTACATGTCTTGCAGTCACCAATTTTATAATTCTAGTTCTGCTAATATGTTTTAGAACACTCAAAGTTGTCACAAGTTCAATTTCAGAATTATAGAAATATGATTTGAGGTCATAAATTCAAACGTGTGGTGTCGCAAATTTGTTAGAGGACTAATACGATGTCTAAACTATCACAGATTTCTCTTTGAACAATTAAATCTGCAGTTCGAAATTGTTTCTGATGTTGTCGACAAAAAAAATTAAAATGCGGCGCTATGTTCCAAATGCACCTACAGAATATATATTCAAAAGTATGCAGTAGGTCTCTTTGATGTCGAGAGAAAATAAACGTCTTCAGTTCAAACATTTGAACGCGTTTTAAACTTTAACAAGTAGTTTTTCATCCGCTCGTGCATGATGACATTCGTCCTTGTGCGCTACTGTTAAATAAAATATATAATCAACTAATCATGAACGAATCAACCTGTTCACGTGTTAATTTGTACAACTTAACATCAAACAACAAGCCTTTTTAGAAGCTGTATCTTATTTAGACAGTTTAATTTTACCAATTTTCTTGTTTATTTCACTATTTGTGTAATATTGGATGACGTACAGGAGTGGCAACAGATCTCTCATCGCGTGTAATTGGTAATAAAACTATCTACAATACAGCCCATCAGGTAATATGTTTATGTTTTCATGTATGTAAAATATTCACTAAAAATATTGAAACCGAGAAATACCAATCCCCGCATTTCAAAAGATTTGAATATGGAATATTTTGATTTTTGAATATTTTTTAATAGAATTTTAATTTGTCAGCCATTTCTGTCCATCCGGGATCTTTTGAGATATACAGTAAACTCTGAGGGGGTGGTCCACATAGACCCATAGTCCACCCAAACTTGTAGCCACACAGATCTCTAGTCCATACAACCCATAGTCCACACAGGACACACAGACCTATGGTCCATACAGACTTATTTTCCACATAGATTTATAATCCACTTACATTTCTAGTACACCAACACCCGTAGTCCACACAGACCTAAATGTTCCAAAAATAATATAGTGTATTCATAACTACAATTAATCGTTGTTTTTATGGTCTCTTGTTAACTGTCTCGGTGTAGTTTGATTAAGAAACACGTTAGAAATTCTGTAACAATAGGACAATCTTGTACTTTTAAACTTTTAGAAAACTGTGTTTACTATCGTGTAAGATTAACATTTTATCGCTATTTTGCAGTGATTTCCTTTGATCTTTATGTGCGATATTATTCCATCTCACTCTACTAGCGTGAGATGGGCCCATCTCAGCTCGCTGTCAAGACGTCGTTAAGTAAACACAGTGACGTCACAATGTTACAAAACTGCGATAAACAGATTATTTACGTTTTTTGAAACTTGTCGCCCTTCGATGAGATACGACGAGAAAATGCATCGCGTTTCAAAAAACGTAAATAATCTATAAATTCTACACTTTAATTTACAGGCAGCATTTAATAGTTTTACAGGGCTTCGGTGGCCAAGTGGTCAAGGTATTTCGTCTACTATTGATAACGTGGTCTGTCAACATTGAGATTGCGGGTTCGATTCTCACTGCAGACAGGGTGTACTCGACTCCAATCTCAATTGACAAGGATTGCCAGTTTTCCTACCGCAGGTCGGGGGTTTTCTCCGGGTACTCCGGTTTTCTCCCCCAATAAAAACTGGACGCCGTGATATAGCTTAAAAATTGCTGAACGTGGCGTTAAACACCATCAAACAAACAAACAAACAATAGTTTACATTTAGAGTAAAATTTCGATAAGTTAAAAATTAATTCATGATTAGGTCTAGATTTCTCAAAACAAAGCTCAAATCAATTCTCAGACTTTTGAGTTTTTTCTTAGCTACCACAGCAACATAAAAATTCTCGTTCTGATCGACTTAAAAGGGAATTTAAACTGAAAAAATGGTGCTTATAAATGTAATGAAAAAGGGATTATTTGCTGCTGTAACATAAATTGCCTGATTATTTGTGCTATTTGCAGTTTTACTTTTGCTGCTATAGTTTTTTTATTTAAAAGGAGAAAACTGATAGTTCATAAATTGTCATTCAATGGAAATAACTCCAAAAAAGAAGTCATTTGACAATCTTGGACCAAACAAGTTATTTGTAGCCCTTGTCCAATCTAATTAAAATTAAATCTTTCACTTGCTCCCCCATTTTTGTTATTGGTCGCTGCGTTGTAACACGCAGCGACCATAGCAAAAAAGGGGGGAGGCAAGTGAAAGATTTAATTTTAATTAGAGTGGCCCTTGCCTTACAGATCATTTTTGCAATTAAGAGTATCGCTCTGATTTAGGGCTACAGTATGGTTTAGCAAGACGGGCAGGGGAAATGGGGTATCTGTTTTATCAATTCCTCCTACAGTTTTCAACATTTTTGAGTACTTTTACAGAAGACAGTACATATATTGTGTAATCAACTCCTACAGTTTTCAGTCTAGAACTCTAAATTTCACAGAAAGATTGCAAATGTATTGAAGTTGTACACCTGTTATTATTGTTCGAGGATTTTTTCCTTATTTTCAGACTTGGGAACGTTGTGATTTTGTTAACTGTTGAATTGTTTAATTATGTATTCCTTTATAAAAAAATTAATAAGTATGAGGATAATTCATTGAGAAATTTATAAGTTGTAAGTTACAAAGCAAACACTGAAAATTTCAAGAAAAATTATGAGTAAAGTACATATAATACTATAAGGAGTAACTGGACACATTTTTGACTATTAAATTGTTTGTAGGCCATGTCCTTCTGTTTATTTTTGCAATTGACAGTTTTACTCTAGCATTAAATTTTTAAGGCAAATACTTATATTTTTATAACAAAATTGTTATTAAAGGGGAAAAACACCTGTAAGGATTCGTCTGACAATTTTCGACCAAATGCGTTATTTAAAGGCATTGTCTTGCTGATAATTTTTTGCAATTTACAGTTTCACTCTAGTCATTATTAAAGGGCAAAAACTCCTTTAAGTTGCCAGACAATTTAGCAATTTAGACCAACATAGTGATTTGCATTGTCTTGCTGATCATTTTTGTAATTTACTATATCAATCTGCTGTTTTATTTTTCAAGTTATACTGTAAAAACTGGCAATTTTCTAAAAAAAGTCGTTACTTAATGTCCATAACTCCTACAGGCAGTTAAACAAAACTTCTGAAATTAAAAAAGATTAAATGTGCTGCTCATTTTAATGTAACGGGTTTTTTTCTGCAGCTATATAACATTGTGAGATATTGGCCAAAACATGTGTTGACCCATGTTCTTCAACTTACACTTGTGAAAAATAGTTCAGATTAGGGCAGCTCTCAGATACATAAACCAGTGTACTGTATTACTTTTCTATAAATCGTGACTCTTTGGTACTGCTCCTAAAACCAAGATGGCCACAACACTGGAACATAGAACTCCAGAGGCACTAAACAAATAGCTGGTTTCAGAAACTGTTTCTCTTATTTAAATCAAATTATGCAGAACTGATATCAGGGTAATTTTCTGCCATTGTAAAATGCATTGTGGCTACTGGAGCCATTGATGTTCTGATTGGCGGAAATTAAAATGAATCTTGCTCTGAAAAATCTGAGTAGCAAATATAGTTGTGATACTGTATAAATCTTAAGATTTTGGCGCAGATCATAAATTCAAGATGGCCACAAATTTTGTGTAATGTTCATGTCGATTAAACTAAAGTTTTTGTAATGAGTAATGTGAGCATTACAGGCTTTCCATGTGTAGAAATAATTTTTTACAAGTGTAATTATGAATATAACATAACTTAGACTTACCGCAGGTTGTTGGGTCTTTTTTTGTTTCCGATACTAGTAAATATTTTTTGGTTCGGAGACCTTTAATGGATGACGAAAGTGTCAATACACTTGTATTGTTTGTTGTGGATCAAAACGAACTATATCCGTCTTTTTGTTAACCAATATACATGAATAATTAGAAGATTTCCCTCATAAATTGTGTTGTAAATTGTAACAAGAAAAGCAAGACCAGGTCATTTAGACATTCAGAGCTTTTAGTCCCTTATTTTCCTGAAATTTGCCATGAGTGTTAGGTACCCAAAATCTAGTATGGTGACGTAATCATTACTCTGAATTACTGTGAATAACGGGATATACCTATAAAAGATGCCGTTTTTAATTTGTATAAAACTGTTAAATTGAAAAATAAACACTTTTTCAAGAATGCGTTTTTCTTAATTTCAAATTTTACCCCTTTTCAATATGTTTTCATGTATTGTGAAAGCGCTATACATTCAACCATGTCTAGTAACGTTTTTTTACGAAAACATTTGTGTAATTTTTTACCGATTTATTACGACTTTCGACGTATTTGCCGCACTTTTAATTCACACACTGAAAAATATAATATCATTTTAGATATGCGTTTTTTTTCTCAATAATTTTTCCATGAATTTTTAGAGTACAACATATATTTTTGTCCGATTTACACGAGTTTATCTATTTCTATAGTCGTTTCGTTAGCGCGACATTTTTTAAACGATGTTATTATAAACAAAGTTGCATGAACATATTATAAATATATTCTATAAGGAAAATATTAATGCGCAAAACGTATGTGTGCGAATTTAAATACAATTTGAGCAATAAATGGTTATTTATTGTGGACATAGACATACGAATCTAGATATAAAAGACTGTTTTAAGGTGCACGACGTAATATTTAACGTAACGTCAAAAAGCTCAAATGACGCTACGTTTAGAGGCCCAAATAACGTGCGCTACGTCTTATTGAAATTGTTACAATTTTCAATGTAAAAGAATTAACAAAACTTCCTTTGCTTTAAAATCTACCGGTATTACGTACTTCATGCAATAAAACACTACCAGTGCAAACTGCGCTTTGATTAATATTTGTTTTACATACATGAAGCAAACTCATGGATACAAAGCTAAAACTAGGTACTCTAAGTGGTTTCAGAGGAGAAGATTGTTTAAAAAGTTAACAACGGACAGATAACAGATGACAGACACCTAGTCAATAAGTAATCACAATATAGAAAAGGGACAGACATACGCTTTAGGAAAAACCTTACTGCATACTAGCATAGTAAAAATTCTGATCATTTGGATGCAATTTATCTCTTTACTGGAGTTTTATGAAAATAATTTTAGTCTTTTTCAATTAAATCAATGAATTGGCACTTATTAAATGATTTTCAGGTACGAATTAAAGAATATATTTGTACTAGTACTGCCTCCCTCTTTTTTGATTTTTTCCTTTCTCCCTCCCCCTTTCTCCGTTCTCCCTCCCCTCAACTCCTTTCTCCCTCCCCTCAGCTCCTTTCTCCCTCCCCTCTACTCCTTTCTCCCTCCCCCTCTCTCCCTGTCTCCCACTACCCTGTCCGCCCTCTCAACTCTTGTGTCCATATCTTTGAAGAGCGTACATACGAAATTATTTATTGAGTTTCGGTGTTTTAGAAGTATAGTGGTTAAATCTAGATTATAATTTCGGCTAAATTTCCCATCATAGAGGGTGTCCACAGGTACTTAGAATTCCGCTCTCCCAACTTAAAATCTGGACGCCATGATAAAGCCGAAAAATTAATGGAAGTGGCGTAAAACACCATTTAAACACATAATCAATAGAGTGTTTATTTTCATGTCAAGTATCATTTATTCTAGATTTTCAATTTTGCTACATCATTGTGGTTGATCGTATCTCTGCCACAATTAATTGCATATCGAATATTAAAAAAATATATAAATATTTCATTTTCATTTTGATAATAGAACGTCGTTAATGAATGCCAGTGTGTATTAATTTATTTTGTTGATAAATTATATTTTAATAGTTTTTGTTCGTTTGAATTAAAGAAGGATTTTTTCCGTTGATATTTTCAAGTGTTTTGACCAATTCAAACCCGCAGACGACATTCGCATCATTAACTTAAATAAGATGATAAGGAATGTTTATAACTATAATTTATTAAATATTGTAAAAAATATTTAAAATTAGCGTGTCAATGGCTTTTTAATTAACTTACAGATAATAGCTCTAGTACACATATCACCCAGTAAGTCCAGAGAATTAAATGACGCCCGCTCTATGTAGACAAGACCATCAAGCGTAAAAAAATACATATTTTTAAATAAAATAGAAATGTGGAGAAACCTTGTATCCGAACAATAAGATATTAAGTTTCGAAATATATTGACACATCACGTGTAATTCGGTTAATAGTTCCGATATTGACCGGTAAATAGTTCAGATATTAGACTGGAATACATTCTCATTTGCTCAACAACAAATTTCTAGTTTTTTTCTGCTTGTCTAAATTACATGTAACCCTATCTTAGAAAATGTATGCAAATTGTTGAATTTTGCGTTAAATAAATAGGTATGTTCTAATCCAATTTGACAAGTTTAGGGTATCATATACACCTAGCTATTATTTGTTTTCCTTTCCTATGTCAGATTTCATTGCTGTAATATATTGAAGTGCTAATCTGAAATTTCTTGACAGTAATTGTAAAAAGGTGACAATCAAATTTGTGCAAATGACTTGAGCAGGTACCCTCCAGGTGTGTTAATTGATACGGGTAAATCAACAAGGTTGTACTAATGTTCCGGCTTGTATCTGAGTTCCTTTGATTTTCTTATAATTGGGTTGTTGTCCAATAAAACAGCACGACTCTGTAACCAGTGTCTCTGGGCAAATTCTTTGTAGAAAAACTTTGACTTCTTCGGTTTTGGTCATTTATTCCCGAAAAGTTTCGTACTGTACGAGTTGTGTTGGATATTTCGGTAAGAACATTGTTTTATATTTAATATTTTGTTATGAAAACACTACGATTTTTTATTTAAAATGTGAATATGCATTATTGAAAAAATATATGTAATCCGTACTTACAACTGCAATTAAATTAGCATGGCAGATTTATGCTCGGTTTTTGGTTTATTATAAACGTATAAATTTTCTAATTTACGAGAAAACGACTTCATTTGTTTATTTAAACCTCCAAATTAGAAAATAACAAACAGCATTTTGCGTCATCTGGAAGTATCTAAAGCACAGGGTGAACGCAATATCTTGTTAAAAACGTTTAATCTTTCCAATAGACAGACTAAATTTAATTTGATTGAGAATATGACATTAACCTAAAACACTTTCTGTTATTCATAAAAATATGCGTGTTATAATTTTATCTCTATCTTTATATAATGTATCTGTAATAATAAGGAACAAATTTGTCTATAAATCATCCGACTACTAAGAGTAATGGCCAAGTTTATTTGATAAATTGCACACGTATCATCAAGTTTTCGGTATTAAATCTACCCTTGCCAAATCATCTTTCACAGAGCTGCAATAAGCAGTTACAAAACTTTTACAGAAAGAAAATTGATAGTTTTAAAGATGGAAAAGGATTTATTTTATCTTTCGGTTGGTGAATCGCGGAACTTCCAATTTAACCGTGTCAGTTAAATTCGATTGTAAATCTCAAGTGGGCTGGTACGAACGAGTTAAATTCTAACAAATACACACATTAAGAATTTTGTTGTTAAGATCGCGTTGTCAATTGCCGATGCACACAATTGCGTTCCGTTTAAAAAAAGTCGGATTGTATGTTGGTGTTATAAGTTGGAAGATATGTATTAGACATGTTGTTGTACGAAATAGGAATGCCGAAGTTCTGATTTGTTATAAATTATATCTGTATTTTGCGGCTCTTGTTTGTATGAATAGACAAGTATACGAAATGCTCTGATTGGCTGATCATGATCAAATTATGTATATACCTTTTCTTGTTTCAGTTTGTAAGAACGAAAGAAATTGTTCGAAATACCGTGGAAAGTACTTTTAGACAGGACATATTGTATCAAATTTTGGAATATGCTTTGAAATATTCTATCAAACATTGCCGTTTAGTTTTTCCTGAAAGTGTTTATTCGGCGTAGATTTATATATTATTAACACAATGAAGAAACTAAGAAAAATTCGAATGCAAATTAAAAAATAGAAAATGGAGTTAAAATAACAAATGAAAGAAATGTTCATTTTGTTTGAGTTATTTGTGTGGAAATTGTATGTGTGATTGACGTCATTGGGACAGATTCTATCAAGGATGAGGAAGAGTGATGGAGTATTCCGGACGGGATTTATAGCTATTCCAACCCTCATTCTGTTTTTAGTAATGATTGACAATTCTGCCAGCATTAAATGGTTGTAAGTATAATTTATCAAATGTTTTTTAGAAACCCTGTGAATTTCCATTAATTTATTTTTTTAAACTGTTTCTGTATAATAAGTACATAGCTTAGATTAGAAATGCTACTAGGTGTCCACCTAAAGATAAAATAAACATCTTTCTTGGAATGACATATTTGCAAAATTAAGAACATTTAAAATGAAATATATTATAAATATTAAAATTAAATGTAATTTGAAAAAACAACACGAAAACTAATTTATCGTTAATTATATCACTTCTCTAGACAAAATGTCTGCAGTGATATAACCTGGTTTATATTTTTAAAATTAAGAAAAAGATCTGCAGTTTCAATTGCGACTGCGGAACCTGAACAAATCAATCTTCATTTATTTGGAATAATTTGTGTAATTCGTAAATCAAAACTATCTAATCTAAATACGTAATTAACGATGATTTAGGAACGCAACAGACAATTGATTTTTAATATATTTATTTAGTGGAAGAAATGATAAAATATTTGTTTTAATGGCTTTAATGGTTAAAGGGTGGCCGATTTTATGGAGCGCTAAAGCATATGATTTCAGTATCATATTTAAAAACTTCAGTCCAGATATGAAATGTTATCATTGATGTAAATATGGCGTAAATCTCCTTATCTGGACAGAGGAACATCCAAGATGGCTATCGTTAAATTAAAACCATTAATTACAGTGATGAAATGAATGACCTTTAAATTGCGTGTAAGGTTAGTTAATGCTATTAGTAATATATTAATTGCTACATAGAAGTAACAATTATATGTTAGGTTTTAACTGAAAAGTATTTAAATCGTTGAAAAAAAATCTTTATTTAAAGTCCAACAACGTTTCATAATGTTTGTGCTACTTAAAACTATTATAAATAGAGTACTTGTCTAATGGACAGAAAAAACAACAACATACACATAACAAAGTCTGATACAAACAACACACTCCACTGTGTCACTACAAATCCGATCAGTTGTATCTCCTATTACTTTAATTTTAGAGAACACAAAATTGTTAGTTAAATTGAATTTTATATGTTTACATTTTTGTCAAAAATTAATACTGCTTTCGAAGATAGATACGTGCAAATGTAGTTAAAAAGGTACATGTCGGCCAGAACGTGCAAACATAATCATCACAAAGCATATTAAAATAAAAATATGACAATTTTAAATCCAAGTCTTAAAGCATTGAAGTTAAGCTTATTTTTGACAAGTATGGTCTACAACTGAGATAATACTAATTACCATGTCCTTATGACCCTTTCGAGGTGTTTAATCATTTATTTAGGAGATTGAAAATGCTCGGTTGTCATGAAGTTTAAAACATTTGACTATTTAGAAAATTAAATATTAAAGTAATTTATAATAAAAATCGATAATAATGACAATATATTACATTGTTGCATCGCACAAGGCCAGAAATTTTAATACGGTTTTCTGCCAATATCTATAAAATGCACGAAATTGAGAAAACCTGGAAATAGGTGACGATGTTAGCTATATTGGTGTTTTTTGGTTTTCGTAAGGTACACGTAAAGGTGTGTCTAATAAATGCTTAAAATTGTCAATTTAGAGATTTCGTTATTTAAAAAAAAACGAAACAAAAAAATATTGGTGACTTCTAGAAATATTATCTTGGGAACTACGTTATTTATGGATGTATATAGTTATGTTGAATTTGTTTGTATTTTGTTATGTTTTGAACTTTCGGACCATTTATTTTGTCTACTTCCGGTCAATGTTGCAGTAATGAATTGGTCACTTTATTTTTTGTGAGACTATTACAAACATAATATGAGGTGACACCCAGTAAATTATATCAGATCATAAATATGCAGTTGTCTAGACCAAGTGTGATGCCCCCAAAAAATCATTTTCTTTTTGATCTTTTGTGGAAGCTAATTTGTTTTGCTTTTAAATTCCTTTAAGGTACATTAAATCAAACTATACCAGGAGAAAACAACGTCGGTGAAAATCGATGGTTTTCCATTCAGTAGGAGGAGTTTACAATAAAAGGCAGGAACATCAAACAAATTCGTTATAAATAACGAGGGAACTTTCGTTAATTCTGAAGTGTCTTGTGCATATTTAATTATACCAGTGTAAATTTACTCAAAAAGATTTAAAACACTTGTTCACTACTCCGGCAAAAAAGTTTTCTATTTGGATTATTTCGAGAGCCTACTTTGATTCGAGAATTTATCAAGCAGGCTATAGTCGTTCTATTTTAGATATTTTATTCATTACATTTGACTGAGAAGATACAATTTGATACAAGTATGACACATAATGGTTTGTCTCTGAATTGAAATATAATTAGAATTGAAATTTTGTTACGCAATTACTTCATACCTAAAGAAATATATAATTTAATTCCAAATAGTGATCTATGTATCATATATTTATTATACAGATCCATTCTTATAATCAGAAACGTCCCGAGGTGATAGTGACCCCCAAATTACACTGAATTACCATCAATTTGTTTTCTATTGAAGCGCCAAGTGAATGGCAACAAACAATTTTATTGCTCTAATTTGATCACAAATGGGTTTTATTTATTGAAATTGTTTTCATGGAAGACAAGACGGTCCGAAAATAATGGGTAATTGTTGTTACCCGCGGGGACGGGATCAATGTCATAAAATTGATTGTTGATTTGATTTACAGATCTTCGAACACGGTAAAGGTGCGAATCGGTGTGTTGTAAAAATAAGATATTAAAATGACAACAATACAAATGCAACAATTATCAGCCAATTACAAAAACCGCAGTTTTCGTTTATTCAAATAAGCGTGAAATCAAGAGGGACAGCGTTGTTTGGGGAAATAAAACGAATTACAACTTGTCAGTCATAAAACAGGCCAAAATTGGTACAATAAATCTGTAAGGAAGGAACGTAAATTGCGGACACATGCAGTGAAAATTGTTATTGTTGAACTGATGATCTAATTTGCTTTGTAGGGTATCTTTGTAAGATATATGTCGTAAATAAACAGAAACAAGAAGGGGTGAAATAGCTTTACATAACGAACACTAATTGACATTTTTATGTTTTGAACGATTAAAGTTAATTTTTTAATGACGTCACTGAGAGATAATTTCGTTTTATCGGTAACATGTGAAAGAGGAATAAAAACATAAAAATGACGGCAATACCGCATAAAAGGGCCATTATCACAGTAGAAGAATCTTTATTTAAGTGAGATAAAGGTATATATTTGATATTTATGTGAGATTCCCCCAGACAATAGATGTCAGAGACCTTGTTAGTGCAGTCTGCAGGTGTCTTGTTAATTTGGTACCCTTCAATATCTGTTTGTTTCCTTATTAAGTTTCGTGGAAGTTTTGGGTGAATTATGCTGAAGTTCGCCACGTGTAAACAACAATTTCCGAATATAAATACAGAATCTTCAATAACATTATTTATTTATGCTGGGATTAATATATTTAAAATGTAGCAAAACCAGAACACCAAGATCACGTGACCAAGATCACTATGATCTATGATCTGTACAATCCATAAGAGAACTATTTTGTATATGAATTGTTTAATTAATTCATATCTTCTACTGTTCTAGAATATGGATATAGCTATTAACTCCAGGAACGCCTGATATCGCCATCTACAATCTCTATAATAATATTTTATGTTATAAATAAAATTTATTCTGTAAAACTGCTAAAACAGCTAGTCAAAATTTAACAACTTAACTGCTTTTTAAAGTTCAGAAATTTACTAGCTATATCATGGCGCCCATTGTTTATTGAAGGAGAAAGCCTAAATACCCGTTGAGAGCCCCCGACATTCAACAGGGAAACTGGTCATTCTTGTCAATTAATGTTAGGGTCGAGCTCAGCATGCCTGCAGTAGGACTCAAAAACATACAGCATCTGTTTTGACAGGCACTAATCAATAGTACCTTAACCACAGGACACCAAGTCCTTATTGAGTTTTGAGTTGATTGTCGCAGGACGTCCAACGGGCACCTAAGTCCCTATTGATTTCGGAGTTGATAGTGGCGGGACGTCCGTTCGGCCCTCCGAGGTCCCTATTGATTTGAGAGTTGATGGTCACTGGAAGTAAAAACGGCCACCAAGATCCTTATTTGGGTGAGAGTTAATGGTTGCAGGCCGTCCACTCGGCAACTAGGTCCCTGTTGATTTGAGAGTTGATGGTCGAAGGACGTCCACTTTGTCACCGAGTTCACTATTGACTTGTGATGTAGTGGTCGCAGGACGTCGTCTTGACCATCGAGATCTCCATTGAATTGAACATTGATGGTCGCTTGACGTCCAATAAGCCACTGATGTCACTACTGATTTGAGAGTTGAGGGTTGAGGGTTGCAGGAGGTCCACTCGGACACCGAGGTCCTTATTGCCTTCAGAGTTAATTCTCGCTGGGCGTAAAACAAAAAAAATTGCAAAGTTCCATTGAATTCGCGAAGTTTCTAGAGGGTTTTAAGCTCTTTATTGGTTTACAATCTGTTACCGTGACAATGAATAGTTTCCGGGTTCAGTTAATAGTTAATACTGAAACACATGATATGAATGCATGATGTAATTAATAATACAAAAAATGTTATTACATTGTCACCAAACCAGTCAAGATTTTAAATAACACAAAAACGGTTTCTAAGGAAACAACTATACGGTTCTAGCCATACCTAAACAGTTTGACTTATTTCAATGGTTTAGTTTATACCTAAAGGCAGACATTCACATGCTGACTCGGCAGATAGCAAACAGGTATTTTTACAAAGAAAACTTCACCTGTTTGTAGACAGAACCAATGAAGTCCAGATGGTTTGTATATTATTTATTTTATGTTCAAAATAACAGTGATATATGTTTTCAAAAAAAGTTCATCTCGAGTTCTCCATCATGCCAGCTGCTACCTTGAAATATATCTTCTCTGTATGAAAATTGGAGTGATTTGTTGTAATCTGTGTTCATTTATCTTTGGAGTGTTCACGTGCTATTGACAACCAAGTGATGTAAATACTGTTTACTTACCTGGTATTGTACTGTTTCTTCGTCCCCGTCTTCGTAGCCTTTCTCTGTCGTAAGGTTTTATCTTTTTCTATAGTTGGATTTCAGCAAGTCATGGATGTAATCGTTGGAATATGTGTAAGTTCCTTATTGAAGATGTGGTAACAGACCAAGCCATAATTACCTTTATTTATCGTAAATAGTCATATTTTTTGCCTGCTCTGTCGTAGTCGCCTTTAGGATTTGTCTAAGTCGTCGTTGTTTCTATCTAATTAGGATTTCGCAAAATCATGGTGTTTTTTAGTATCGTAGGGTTTTGTCATAGACACTTTTGCCCTTCTTTGGTTGAAAGTTATCGTTGTCTTCCTTTTTTGTAGGATTTTTCTTCCAGTCTTTCTCAATCGTAGGATTTGCCAAAGTCTTCATTGCCTTTATCTATCGTAGGACTTGTCCTAGTCTTCATTGCCTTTCTCCATGGTAGGACTTGCCCTTGTCTTCATTGCCTTTCTCCATCGTAGGACCTGTCTTAGTCTTCATTGCCTTTTTCCATGGTATGACTTGCCCTTGTCTTCATTGCCTTTATCGATCGTAGGATTTGTCCTTGTCTTCATTGCCTTTCTCCATCGTAGGACCTGTCTTAGTCTTCATTGCCTTAGTCCATCGTAGGACTTGTCTTAGTCTTTATTGCCTTTTTCTATCGTAGGACCTGTCTTAGTCTTCATTGCGTTTTTCCATGGTAGGACTTGCCCTTGTCTTCCTAGCTTTATCGATCGTAGGATTTGTCCTTGTCTTCATTGCCTTTCTCCATCGTAGGACTTGTCTTAGTCTTCATTGCCTTTCTCCATCGTAGGACTTGTCTTAGTCTTCATTGCCTTTCTCCATCGTAGGACTTGTCTTAGTCTTCATTGCCTTTCTCCATCGTAGGACTTGTCTTAGTCTTCATTGCTTTTCTCCATCGTAGGACCTGTCTTAGTCTTCATTGCCTTTCTCCATCATAGGATTTGTCCTAATCTTCATTGCCTTTCTACGTCATAGGATTTGTCGTAATCTTCATTGCCTTTCTCCATCATAGGATTTGTCCTAATCTTCATTGCCTTTCTCCATCATAGGATTTGTCGTAATCTTCATTGCCTGTCTTCATCATAGGATTTGTCCTAATCTTCATTGCCTTTCTCCATCATATGATTTGTCGTAATCTTCATTGCCTTTATCCACCATAGGATTTGTCGTAATCTTCATTGCCTTTCTCCATCATAGGATTTGTCCTAATCTTCATTGCCTTTCTCCATCATAGGATTTGTCGTAATCTTCATTGCCTTTCTCCATCATAGGATTTGTCCTAATCTTCATTGCCTTTCTCCATCATAGGACTTGTCTTAAACTTCTTTGCCTTTCTCCATCGTAGGACTTGTCGTAGTCTTCATTGCCTTTCTCCGTCGTAGGACTTGCCCTAGTCTTCATTACCTTTCTCCATCGTAGGACTTGTCGTAGTCTTTATTGCCTTTCTCCATCATAGGACTTGTCTTAAACTTCTTTGCCTTTCTCCATCGTAGGACTTGTCCTTGTCTTCATTGCCTTTCTCCATCGTAGGACTTGTCGTAGTCTTCATTGCCTTTCTCCATCGTAGGACTTGCCCTAGTCTTCATTACCTTTCTCCATCGTAGGACTTGTCGTAGTCTTCATTGCCTTTCTCCATCATAGGACTTGTCTTAAACTTCTTTGCCTTTCTCCATCGTAGGACTTGTCCTTGTCTTCATTGCCTTTCTCCATCGTATGACTTGTCGTAGTCTTCATTGCTTTTCTCCATCGTAGGACTTGCCCTAGTCTTCATTACCTTTCTCCATCGTAGGACTTGTCGTAGTCTTCATTGCCTTTCTCCATCATAGGACTTGTCTTAAACTTCTTTGCCTTTCTCCATCGTAGGACTTGTCCTTGTCTTCATTGCCTTTCTCCATCGTAGGACTTGTCGTAGTCTTCATTGCCTTTCTCCATCGTAGGACTTGCCCTAGTCTTCATTACCTTTCTCCATCGTAGGACTTGTCGTAGTCTTCATTGCTTTTCTCCATCGTAGGACTTGCCCTAGTCTTCATTGCCTTTCTCCATCGTAGGACTTGTCGTAGTCTTCATTGCCTTTCTCCATCATAGGACTTGTCTTAAACTTCTTTGCCTATCTCCATCGTAGGACTTGCCCTAGTCTTCTTTGCCTTTCTCCGTCGTAGGACTTGTCGTAGTCTTCATTGCCTTTATTGTAAGTTTGTCAAAATCGTCATTGCCCACTTTATTGAGAAATATTGTCCAATGGCTAATGAAGTTATTTCGTTATTAGTACCCCGGATGCATCTTGTTCAATAACTCGAAATTTCAGGATAAATTAACTTTCTTGGTCCGAACTGTGGAAAATGAATTAGTTCTGAATAAGATGAATGAACATCAGAATAGATTTCAAAACATGTATTTGTTTGTTCTATATATCAAACATTTAACAAATTGCTTGGCATAAAGATACACAAGAGATGTAATTAAAATAGACTTATCCTAGGAAAACAAGAATTGTGCTTAATCAATGAATTCGTAGTTTTTATTGTCAGAATTGTTTTGCTTATACAGTGTACTATTTTTACTAGTGAGAATTTGTGTTGCAAATGCTATTGTTCAAAGGAGCGATTTATGTACGACGGATGATTATATAAACAAATAATCTTAGATATGCAAAAACTCATTTATCATCTTTTTCAAAATAGAAAAATGTCTAAATAAACAAAAATAGAGGATAGCCACAATATTGACAAGGCATTGACATAAACAAAAATAGAGGATAGTCACAATATTGACAAGGCATTGACATAAACAAAAATAGAGGATAGTCACAATATTGACAAGGCATTGACATAAACAAAAATAGAGGATAGTCACAATATTGACAAGGCATTGACATAAACAAAAATAGAGGATAGTCACAATATTGACAAGGCATTGACATAAACAAAAATAGAGGATAGTCACAATATTGACAAGGCATTGACATAAACAAAAATAGAGGATAGTCACAATATTGACAAGGCATTGACATAAACAAAAATAGAGGATAGTCACAATATTGACAAGGCATTGACATTTTGCAGCAAATACAATGCATTAGGTAACATCTGGCTGCACAATTAAAGTGCATCTCAATCCTTTGATGGTTGGTCTACAGATCCGCTATAACAAATTATAGTCTATTATACTCAAATTCAGCGTAAAATCAATTGATATTGACGGCGGCAGTTAAACAGTCACGCGTGTTTTTAATTTAAAACAGTTACCTCAATGCTTTTGGAATATCATATATCAAACAGCGGACATTTAATGATAATCTTTGCAGTGATAACCGAAGTATCGCAAAAGTTATTGGTTCAAAAGATTCTACAAAATAAATTATAACATCACTGTACCATATAACGATCAACTTGACCTCTAAAATCGTTGCTTCATCAGCTTTTTATAGAGTGAGCAACAACCCTCTATAAAAAATCGTGTGGAAATTGCACACAAAAATATCATCTCATACATTTTGTAAAGTCCTTATTATGCCTTATTGCTTGACTCAGCTCCGAGAGTTACAATTAAGTTAAGATTTTTTTATTCTGATTTAAATACGACTCTTAGTGGAAAACTAAACATGAACGTTCTAACATTGGAGTTCCCGCCTGCAAGACATTGCCATAACCCATATGTTACCAATACGTAAAAATTCACATTAGTGACCTACACGACAAGAAATAGCCCCACTCGATTTGATGTTAATTGCAAACTTCAAAGGAAAAACTGAGATAGATCAGAATTAACAAGTGCACTGCAGCAAATGTTTGTTCTAAGAGTCAGTCCAGATAACGGTAACGACCCGATAATTTGCGATGTTACAATGTCACCGTATGACGCTTAGTCTTGTTGGTAATAATTGCTTGTAGCAATTTTATCATTACACCCCTGAACATCATAAAAATATTACAAGCTGATAAAATGCCATCTTAAATATGGTAACATCTTCTAGGCTGTGGAATTTTTTGTATTGAAGGGGATAGTTTCCTGGTTGGAGACAGTTTATCATTATGTTTCAAAGGAAATTAATACGTTACTGCGGTTCTATTGATTAATATTTTTATAGTATGCACTGTTTTTTAAATTGAATAAAACGAGTTATCCCTGACTTTATAAAACAAATGATGTTGCACAAACAAACGTTTCCAAACTTGTTATTTAGATAACGAAAGATAGGATTATGGTTTCTACAGTAATCTACCACTTGACAAAATATGTTTATTGTTTTATTTGTGAAGATCCTTTGTATACACGGAAAGCAGAATAACCAGTTATTAGACCATTATAATAAAACGTACTTATATCAACACTTCTATGTCATTATAGTAGCCAGAATGCATGGTTTGCAACGGTTGAAAAGAATGTCTAGATATATTACATTGTCTTGTCCCTTCCTTGATGAAATATATTCTTTAATTATTATTAGCTATGGTCTCAGTTTATTAGCGTAAGAATCTATACCGATTCCTAATAAAAGTTTGGTTGATTGATTGAGTTATATTAAACGGACAATATAAACTAGATCAAGAATAGATAATTCGAGTTTAAATCTAGAAATCTTTATTGACACCTTTCACAACTAATTGATTGATTGATTGATTAATTGAATTTTAACGTCTTAAAGCAGACAGAAAATAGGAAATACGTCAAGAACATGATATTTTTAATTCCACGGCAAATAGCGGGAACACGGAATTGGGTCTATCCCTCCAAAGTTTCTAAAAATAACTTATACCGGGTTGCTACATGTGTCACTCTGCACCAACGGGGCGTCGAGCGACCATCACGCCATAGAGACACGGGTCTTTTTACATCTAGGAGATGCAAGTTTTTTACATAGGCTTTTATGTTGTATTATTTTGTTTTTGGTGTTAATTATTGTATTGCTGTAGACATGCTTTTCTTCTTTTGTTTCTGTGATTTTCTATCAAGATTATCAGCTGTTTTGTTTTGTTTTTTTTTCTCAAAATCTTATTATTTTTTGTTTCAATCTTGTTCCTGTTTGAAGTATTCCGTTTGGCTGTTATTTGTTTATCTTATATTGCGTTTTATCGTCGTTCCTTGTTGAATTCTCTTCATCGCCCTATTTTATAAATATTTCAGTTTCTGATTTATTGTTATCGTCTTATTTCTTATCCCTAACAATTTTTATTCCACTTTTCCATTGTTGCCCATTTTATTTGT
This sequence comes from Limnoperna fortunei, assembly GCA_944474755.1. Taxonomy (NCBI): domain Eukaryota; kingdom Metazoa; phylum Mollusca; class Bivalvia; order Mytilida; family Modiolidae; genus Limnoperna; species Limnoperna fortunei. Next base: position 105,483,518 of record OX104113.1, on the reverse strand, counting down.
AATGGTTTTTAACTATTTTTTATTGTTCTTCTCCCTGCTTTATTGTAGTCCCTGACTTTTTGTTTTTCGTGTATTTCATCTCTTGTCTGGTTTTGGTACTTGTTTTCAACTCTTTCATTCTGTGTTCTTCGCTTTGATACATACATTGGCAGTAAATTATGTAGATTATACCAAGAACATGACATTATATAATTTGTTCTGTCAGCTTTGAAAATGGCATATATGAAAATGAAATAAACAGAAACATGACATGTAATGCCTGTCCCAAAAAAGATGTCTTATATGCCGATTTCCTTAAAGTATGAGATACTCCAGACCTCATTGTATTTGAAGATTTATCAAATAATAATTTATAAATTCCTTCTAAATCGCAATCCTTTGGAAATCAGGATATTAAAAATTGTATACTCATTTGTATTTGTGTACTTCGATTTACCGTCTAAACCTTAAGTTGTTGTTAGTAGTTAAAATGTATACATGTACTTGGAATGCATAACAAGGTATAGACAAGGAAAAACACAGTATTTGACATATATCATAAATCTCTTTAATAAAAAGTAATCCTGATAGATTACATAAACAAGGCTATTATATTTTGTGATGATTACAACAGAACACAACATGCGTTTGCATGTCAGATCCATATCTGTATAACGTTATTCTCACTATATTCAAAAGATAAATAGAATATGTCGTTACAGTTTTAGTTTCTCCGAGTGCTTGGCTGAGTTTAGATCTTTCTAATGGCACCTGTTTGATAGGAAGTTAAACGAGACAAAGTAATTCCTCAGTTTTAATGATCATGTGTAGATTATTTGTCTTAGAGATCTTGTTTTAATTTTGTATTTCTAACAGACAGAATATTTTTAATTGAACAATGTGTGAACAGTGACGTAGTTTAATACATTTCAGTCTTAAGAAACTGGGACAGAACATTTCTTCGAAACTTTATTTCTGTGTATATCTTCGTTACGATTTCTGCTAAATATATATGTAATTTATCTTCTGAAATGAACATTTTTTTACAACCAAATACGAGTACAAGTACACTGTACATCATACGAAGTATTGTCTGACATGACATTGTTCGTGACTAGTCACTTGTGTGTATGTGTCTGACATGACATTGTTCGTGACTAGTCACTTGTGTGTATGTGTCTGACATGACATTGTTCGTGACTAGTCACTTGTGTGTGTATGTGTCTGACATGACATTGTTCGTCACTAGTCACTTGTGTGTATGTGTCTGACATGACCTTCTTCGTGACTAGTCACTTGTGTGTATGTGTCTGACATGACATTGTTCGTGACTAGTCACTTGTGTGTGTATGTGTCTGACATGACATTGTTCGTCACTAGTCACTTGTGTGTATGTGTCTGACATGACATTGTTCGTCACTAGTCACTTGTGTGTGTATGTTTCTGACATGAACTTGTTCGTGACTAGTCACTTGTGTGTATGTGTCTGACATGACATTGTTCGTGACTAGTCTCTTATGTGTGTATGTGTCTGACATGACATTGTTCGTGACTAGTCACTTGTGTGTATGTGTCTGACATGACATTGTTCGTGACTAGTCACTTGTGTGTGTATGTGTCTGACATGACATTGTTCGTCACTAGTCACTTGTGTGTATGTGTCTGACATGACATTGTTCGTCACTAGTCACTTGTGTGTGTATGTTTCTGACATGACATTGTTCGTGACTAGTCACTTGTGTGTATGTGTCTGACATGACATTGTTCGTGACTAGTCACTTGTGTGTGTTTGTGTCTGACATGACGTTGTTCGTGACTAGTCACTTGTGTGTTTGTGTCTGACATGACATTGTTCGTGACTAGTCACTTGTGTGTATGTGTCTGACATGACATTGTTCGTGACTAGTTCTTTGTGCGTGTATGTTTCTGACATGACATTGTTCGTGACTAGTCACTTGTGTGTGTATGTGTCTGACATGACATTGTTCGTGACTAGTCACTTGTGTGTTTGTGTCTGACATGACATTGTTCGTGACTAGTCACTTGTGTGTGTATGTGTCTGACATGACATTGTTCGTGACTAGTCATTTGTGTGTGTATGTGTCTGACATGACCTTGTTCGTGACTAGTCACTTGTGTGTGTATGTGTCTGACATGACATTGTTCGTGACTAGTCACTTGTGTGTTTGTGTCTGACATGACATTGTTCGTGACTATTCACTTGTGTGTATGTGTCTGACATGACATTGTTCGTGACTAGTCACTTGTGTGTGTATGTGTCTGACATGACATTGTTCGTGACTAGTCACTTGTGTGTGTATGTGTCTGACATGACCTTGTTCGTGACTAGTCACTTGTGTGTGTATGTGTCTGACATGACATTGTTCGTGACTAGTCACTTGTGTGTTTGTGTCTGACATGACATTGTTCGTGACTAGTTCTTTGTGTGTGTTTGTGTCTGACATGACATTGTTCGTGACTAGTCTCTTATGTGTGTATGTGTCTGACATGACATTGTTCGTGACTAGTCTCTTATGTGTGTATGTGTCTGACATGACCTTGTTCGTGACTAGTTCTTTGTGTGTGTATGATTCTGACATGACCTTGTTCGTGACTAGTCACTTGTGTGTGTATGTGTCTGACATGACATTGTTCGTGACTAGTTCTTTGTGTGTGTATGTGTCTGACATGACATTGTTCGTGACTAGTCTCTTATGTGTGTATGTGTCTGACATGACCTTGTTCGTGACTAGTTCTTTGTGTGTGTATGATTCTGACATGACCTTGTTCGTGACTAGTCACTTGTGTGTGTATGTGTCTGACATGACATTGTTCGTGACTAGTTCTTTGTGTGTGTATGATTCTGACATGACCTTGTTCGTGACTAGTCACTTGTGTGTGTTTGTGTCTGACATGACATTGTTCGTGACTCTTGTTTAGACCATATGGAACATACGAATTATCTTAGTAAACAAACATTTTTTGTAAATCTCTGGGGTTTTTTTATTTTACTGTAATACACTAAATACTCTAAATTTCGGCAAAATTATCAGGACCAATACCATCAAAACGGTATGAAATGTCCGCACAAAATCATCTTAACTACCCATGTGAAAGTATGTACTCTTCAGACATGACAAAAGCCAATAAACTAGAATGGTTGGACTATTATCGTCAACTGAGAGCCTTTGAAGTTTTATACCCTTTTTCTATAAGAATTTGGAGTAGTGTTCTTGAAGGTATATCAAAAGAAATTTGATTTATGGAAGTCGATAATGTGAAAGGAATAGTACAACATTTACAGGCTCGATAACATGTGTATATTGATGACATGTGTATATTGATAACATGTGTATATTGATAACATGTGTATATTGATGACATGTGTATATTGATAACATGTGTATATTGATAACATGTGTATATTGATAACATGTGTATATTGATGACATGTGTATATTGATAACATGTGTATATTGATAACATGTGTATATTGATAACATGTGTATATTGATGCTTTTAATTTTAATATTTACAGATTCGGAGATTAACAGACCGATATGATATTGTCCAAATAATATTTAATGTCCGTATCTACAATATATTATAAACCTTTGATCCTTTTAACTATTATCATAAATTATAACCGCCAATGTTTGCATGAAAATACACAAATACATATTCCGCAACATTTCTGCGTCTGAAATTGAACCTAAAAATGATTTTTGTTAAAACACGCAACTTTTATTTCAATAATGACAAACAATAAACAACATAAATAAATGTTCCAATAAAAACCAACAATTGATGTATGATCATATTGTGACCAGATATTGTAATCAAACATGTATAGATTGTGTTCTCTTCAGTTTAATGGCTTATAATAAAGAACTATTGCTCCCCATAATGGCGGAAAGGGGACGTCCCCTAGTTGGGTAAAACAGAAACTAACAGTGGACAATATTGGGTAATGTGTTTGGAGAATACCACCTGTTTGCACGGTAAAGACCTCTTTTGTAGTTTTCGAAAACTAGTAGGTACTTGTAGTAGCTATAAGTCTACACAATAAACATACTTATCCAGTGACTGTCTACACAATAAATATACTTATCCAGTGACTGTCTACACAATAAACATACTTATCCAGTGACTGTCTACACAATAAACATACTTATCCAGTGACTGTCTACACAATAAACATACTTATCCAGTGACTGTCTACACAATAAACATACTTATCCAGTGACTATCTACACAATAAACATACTTATCCAGTGACTATCTACACAATAAACATACTTATCCAGTGACTGTCTACACAATAAATATACTTATCCAGTGACTGTCTACACAATAAACATACTTATCCAGTGACTATCTACACAATAAACATACTTATCCAGTGACTGTCTACACAATAAACATACTTATCCAGTGACTATCTACACAATAAACATACTTATCCAGTGACTGTCTACACAATAAATATACTTATCCAGTGACTGTCTACACAATAAACATACTTATCCAGTGACTGTCTACACAATAAACATACTTATCCAGTGACTGTACTTGTAGTAGCTATAAGTCTACACAATAAACATACTTATCCAGTGACTGTCTACACAATAAACATACTTATCCAGTGACTGTCGAAACATTTTGTTAGCATTTGTCAATCTTATTTTCCGAATGTATTTATTGTTTGTTAACTTTTTCCTCAATATACCTGAAATACTGATCTCGTACGTTAAACAAACATTCAATCAATCAATCTATTAAAAGAAATTTTGTAACAATTATATTAAAAACAAATAATAACGTTGTTCATTAGTGCGAGTTTTACATCGTAGATTGAATGTTTCGTTATGGTTGACATCAAACACGAAATGGACCCGATTTATTGGGTTAGTTCAGAGTATTTACTTCAGTAATGTACAGAATAAAATCGTATTTTAGTTAGTTAATTAGAATTAAACTCGCACGATTTCTTTGTAAATTGTATTTATTTTCAAATAAAATTATTGTTTACCAAACATCAAATAAGACCACAATTAATTAGCCAATGCTATAGGATTCTTCTAATACCAGTACTTATATGACTGTTCTTTACACTTTTTCCTCTTTTGAGTGGAAAGCACCGTTTATCAGATGTATTACACAAAACTTACAACATGAAAACCAAGATTTCTTTGAATGAGCTAGGAGAGCCTATAATTAATACATTCCAGCCGTTTTGGATTTCTTGTAATCAAAATATAATCAAGACCTCGGTTAATGTTTTCACGTTAATTACATAACGAGACTCTTGCAGCTGTATTTTTGTACGAGAACAACTGCTATTTGGCATATTCAAACAATTTTGATGTGTTAAATTATGTTGTACCATTAAGTGGTTCAAGTAACGATATACTGTAAACCAAATCTGGTTTTTTTCTTGAATGATCTACGACCAAAAACATAATTTTTCAGATCGCAGTTGTTTTGGTATTTTCCAAAACTATTAACATCTGAACTTTGAATTTACTTGAGAACCAAAATAATTATATAATTTTAACATTTAGTTTCTAACAGACTACATATTCTGAAGGGGTTGGACAATGAAATGTATAACTTAATTTGTTATAGGCGTAGCTAGTGTCTAAATTATATCGAAGCCTTTATCTCGGCGAAGGGTAGGGTGTGGAGGGGGGAAACCCCCCAATAGCCCCATAGACCTAGCACTTTCGACATGTAATTACAAGAGTTACAAATTTTCCTGAATATTTTGTTTGCCAAAGCGACGTGGAAGCCTTGGCTACCGACTTCAGTCTGGCTACGACACTGCTATGTCTCCACCTCTGTATACTAGTAGTGAGTGTACGCGAGTCCTCAGTTTCAATCCCTCTTATTTTGTATGCGAAATACAATATTATTTCATCAGCAAAATTGACATGTGTTTTAAAACGTTCATAATCATTCGTAATGTAACGTTGTATGCTGTTAATTAACAAAGTCTGACGAATTGTAATTTACCGTAAAAATAATATATAAGTCCAGATGTCGGAAAGATGAAAGAGGTAGGTTTACACGACAGATTAAACATTCTCAACAGGAAGATTACTACGCATAATGCAGGGAATGCTCGATTACTCCCCCAGTTATCACTTTACACACAGAGTAAACTATTTTTCTATTTATCTGTTTACAAATCGCTCGCTAACAATAGGTCACAGATCTAAGTAACTGATATAGTCTGTAAAATGGCTAATAGACCTTTAAGGTGAAATCCAACCGTTCAAATTTCATTGAAACATTTATCACAACGAGTGTGCATTTACTATAATAAACGGTTGACCATTGTAGGGTTATACCCGAATCATTGTGAGGGGTGGTGTATAGTGCGATCTTTTACTAATGACCAAAGCTAATGAATAAGATCTTTGTTTTAAGTCAATAGTATGTGAACAATATACTCAATCACAACACATCCTGGTAGGTCGTAGTTTTATTTACATAGCGTCGAATCGGAGAGATTATTAATTAAAATCGCAGCGTCATAACACCATATTGGTCTAATTTCTAAATAAACGACCATTAGGCTCAGTTTCAGAAATGGGTTATGTGACTCTGAAGTGATATTGATGGTTTTCGTGCATAATTAAAACCATTGACAACCCTCTGAAGGGTGGATTGATCATCAGACAAAAATAAATAAATCTCGTTATTTCACCCAGAACTGCTATAGTATGCAACAATATTATATCATATAACGCACAATAATATTATATAATCTTAATAAATAAAATATTTCATGACATCGATAGACTGCATTTAAACAGAATAAAGCACACATTTCAATGTTAGATAAGTGGCAATTGTTGTATTTCAATTATCAGTTTTGTGTCGGGGTTAATTTTATATACTCTAATATTAAAATGTCTGGGCGTTCGTTGTTATGTAAGTACTAAGTAAGCAAAAGAGATTCAGATCTGTATATCTCTTGTTATTAATGTTAATATCTTATAAGTACATTTAAATATCGATCACACATTACATTTATTCCGACTTCAACGCCTAGATAGTAGTGGCGGATCCAGGGGGGGGGGGCGTAGCGGCGTATGCCCCCCATCCCCTTTTTAAAAAAATAAGAAAAGAAAAAAAAGAGAAAAACGAGGGTGAAAACCAGCGCCAAAGGCAAAAATGTACTCCTCGCTCGTCCTCGCCATAAATTAATGCATTAACGGTACAAATTCGTTTATTATGATATCTCTGTTGTATATACTGTACCAAATAAAGGTTACTGAACACTATAAAAACTTTGTTCGTGGCCTTCCTATTCCGATATCCCCTTTTTACGCCCCCCTTTCGAAAATCCTGTTTTCCCCCTTGAATTGTGTTCATTTGAAAATTTAAAAAATGTTTTTGTCCAACTATTTCGTCAATATTTATTTATTACTATTTGGAAACATTTAACGATCACAACTTAAACGTGCAACATATGGATAATAGAAAACAAAATGGAACTACTGTTTTCATTTTTATTTTAAAATCCCGCGTTTAGGGACCGACCATTTAACTTGCAAGGGGGGGAAGGGGTCCTTGTTTTTTTCCTAAAAAATATTTTGAAAATGATTTTTGATGAAAAAATATTTTGGAAGCAGAGGGTAAAACAAAATATTCTGAAGAAGGATTTCTGCTATATAAAATAATGCTAATAATGAAAAAAAAAATTCTGTCGCGACACCTTAAAAAAATAAAAATTTTCTGACCAAAACAAAAAAAACAAGGCCCCCCCCCCCCTTTCAAGTTAAATGGTCTGTCCCTTATCTTGTGACAATAATAATGTCAACGAAATTTCACTTAGTACATGGTACTATCGGCCTGTTCGTCATTTAATGACCTTTTAAGTAATTTTGCATTACAAAAATAATTATTTCCTCATATTTAAAAAAATCTCACTAAAACTGATTATCTGCATTCCAAAAAAAAAGATGTGAGAACATTTGGCAGACGATACACTGTAGAGTAATAAACGTCACAAGAAATGAATTAAATAACCCACTGAGATGAGTAAATTTCTGATACTATTTTACAACGACAATCTCATTACATATATTGTTCTGATGCCAAAAAATTGTCACTACTGTGAAGTCTTTTGCACATCTCATATTAGTGTAGATATGTTTGACAGGAAGGTCAGACATGACGATTGTTATCTCGCGTGGTTTCGTCATTACCGAGATTTTGTATCGTAATTCTGATCATGGTTGTCACTCAAAGCGTTTTGTGTTGCTGTCTTGTTATGCAACAGTCAAAACCATTTAGAAAAAGACATGTATCGGATAACCTTAGTATCATATTCTTATGAAAGACGATATGCTACATTCACAATTCATTTGTTGTCATTTAAATACATAACGCCGGTTAGTACGTTTAAGTTTCATTTATTTCATAGTTGTTGCATTGTTTACTATTTTGTTAGAAAACTCGAAGAAACAAACACAATTGGGTATTACAATTTGACACAGCTGCTAACAGTAGATTCAATTATTTTCCACAAATTAATTTTAAAAATGTATATATAATTAGTTTGTCTGGTTATTTGTTAACACGTCTTTGAGCAGGCATTAACAGCTTCTAGGAAGCAATGTCGCGGTTTGAAACATGGTTCTAAGCTTGGTATAGAAAAGCGCAGTACACATGCACTACAGCCAGTACAAAACACATACTTATTTTACTCTTTACATTGTTTTCAGAGCGATGCATGAGAAAAGATATTCAGATTGGAATACATATCAGAACTGTTCCAAATCCTTAGGACTTGTAAATAAACAGGTGAAACTGTGTAAAACGAATTTAGACTTAATGCGAACTGTGGCACATGCTGCACATTTAGCTATAACTACATGCCAAGAACAGTTTGCTGACAGAAGATGGAATTGCTCGTCTTTGCTCAAAGTACCAAAACTATCACGTGACCTTTCTCGAGGTGAGTAATTCTGTTATTGTACTTTAAGACAAAAACTAATTCTTTATACCCTGGGCAAGATAATTTTAGGAATAGATGTGGTCATACAGTACTACTTCTGTTTCTACTTTAGCCGAACGTTAATGTCTAAAATGAAATCGCGGGTACAAGGTAAAAATCGTAAAACAAACGGCATTTTATATACATTTATTACTAAACTATTGTTTGTTTACCTCAACTGATAAACAAGTTTGGGTTTTTATGTTTGTTTGGTTTTTTTTTTTTTTGGTTTTTTTTGCGGGGTAGGGAGCGTCTATTTGGGGATGGGGACCAGACACAATCTCTCTATCGTTCCTAGATAGTGTCTACTTATCTTTGAAGATGTAAACAGGTTTAAATACTTCAAACTGCCACAAAACTGTAGGCTGAAATACAACATTAAAGTGTAAATTATGCCTAAACATGCAAAAAACGCAGGATTTCTTGATAAATTTATTACCAAAACTTGTGATAAAACTGCAGTGTGAATAACTACCGTTGTCAGTGAGATCTAAATTACTGCCATTTTGTTCTTATTCCAGCTGAGATTTGATACTAACTTAACCCCAAATTATACCTTTTGGTGCAACAAATGCTTCATCCAATGACATTTTTATTGTGTAAAACTGTATTTTTAATTAAAATCGTACACAACAAACAAGAAATTCTTTTCGTTACAAAAATAGTACAAAAATGTCTTTATCACTTATCTGTTCTATTTGTAATTTGTGCTAGCTGTTGAAATCAGCATTTTAGGCAGAATTTTTTCTTCGCTAGTTAACAAGGACATTAAAAAACAACTCCTCAATAATAAGTTTTTGATTTCATCGTCCTGCTGTGTACAGTCAGATAGGTACTGCTATATCGTGATTTAACGGTTATTATTTTGATTTAATTTGATGCTTATCTCAATGTTTCAAAACATTTTTAACCACTAAAAATTGCTTCTCAGCAATAATAAAATTGAAATAAACATTAAAAAATAATGATTTTTGGCCGTTAAAATTTATGACTTTATGTTTACCAGTTTAAATAAAATAGTTTTCATTTTATAAACACGCCTTTGTAAATTGGAAATCAGCTTTTCCATTATATGTATTGTGTAATATACATGTTATTTATGAAGGCTTTTCGTTACAATTATAAAAAAAGTTGTCACAAAAATAAATACAAATGATGCGTAATATATATTCCCAATCAGTCCAGATTCCGTTTTCAGGAGTATTTCAAGTTAAATTTTACAGAATTGTGTACTATCTTTTTACAACATGTTCATCATTATATTATTATCAAGTCTGTGTATTATTATTATTATTATTATTATTATTATTATTATTATTATTATTATTATTATTATTATTATTATTTAAATATGATGTAAAATTTATACTCAAATAAGGATAAACAAAAAATATATATGATAGGCCTAGATATAACGTTTCCAATATTGAATCATTATATTAACTGGATGGGGTTGATTCCTGGCGGACATGACAATACCCCTTCGTTTGTTTTGGCCGAGGTATTTAGTTTAGTGTATTTGTTCGGTAAGCAACCTAAATGTGACTAAACTAGGTCTCGGACTATATACTGGGAGGGTTGTAATACTCTACCCAAACAGCTGCCTAGCGCGTCCCCTTGGTATCGAATAGTGGAGTCTTTCTCGTTGGGAGGTTTTCAGGTTATAATACGAAATGCTTAAAAGCGGACCATAGTAGGTAACGTGTTCAGAGAGTGCCACGCATGCTCGATAAAGACCCGCTCATTGTTTAACGCCACTTTCAGCACTTTTTTAGCTTTATCATGGCGTCCAGTTTTTATTGGGGGAGAAAGCCGGAGTACCCGGAGAAAACCCCCGACCTTCGGTAGGAAAATTGGCAATCCTTTTCAATTAAGATTGGAGTCGAACGCACCCTGCCCGCAGTGAGGCTCGAACCCGCAATGTCAGTGTTGACAGACTACGTGATCAATAGTAGACGAACTACCTTAACCACTCGGCCACCGAGGCCCCTGTCTGTACAGATGCATTTGTAGTCAAAATTAAATATAATAATCACACCTTCAATCGCGCTGATTTAAGCTCAGGATTTAAGCCACGTTGTTACGTGACTTTTTGTTCTAAATGAAAGTGAAATATCGGAATGTAAAGGTTTCGATGGAAATGGGCTTAGATATGGACTTAATCAGTTTGATTGAATGTATGGTGATTATATTCATAGTGAGAAATATCTAAAGAAGCAAATTATATATAGTTTAACTGGACGAAAATGTTTTATAACAGCCGTGGACCGACTCCGACCCGTGTTGAAGAGATCTATGCTGTCCCACGCACAAAAAGCGTTGGACTGCAGAGTATTCTTGGACTAACACCTAGTATGACATTCTCTTCAGGACTGAAGATTTTTGGGGGGTTAACTTATTTTGTTCTCTAATATGTGCATACACTTTACTTAAACAAGTGATACAAGTTAATATACAAAATTTAGTCGAGCATTTTGTACTTGATAAAATTTGGTGTTTTATGACGCAATTTACTACTATTATTCAAGAAACTTCTCCGAAATTTACGATAACATACTTAAATATAACAAATACACTGTTACGACCAGTAACAACAATTACAGTTTTAGAGCATACTTGTAAAATTAAATTAAAATGTTTTGACTTGTGTTAAAAAAGATATCAGATTTTTATTTTTAATTTGAAAAGATGTTACTTTCTCAATAATCCTGAGAATAAATGTTTTGGTTTAGACAGTGTATTATATTGACAGTTGTAGAGATATAAGGATGACACCATTTTAATGTCTATCTGGTCTCCTCCTCCAATATACACATCCCGTATTAGATATCATCTAATGAACTCTATATTGGTCAATTGTAGTACACCGTAAAATCTTCTGTCGCCAAATCAAAGTCACCGGGACTCAAATATTTATTTTATTACTGTGCTAAATGATATCACAAATTTTAATACATAAAAGCAAACGCAGAATTATAAAAATCTCATTTCAGACCTCCCTGGATTTGAACAATATCAACAATAAAAACGTGTAGAGTTTAGTAGTTTTCATGTTTATAAATGTTTAAGTGCACAATTGAATCCCTTGTCTAATTCCTCGACAACAATGAAGATCGCTTGTCATTTGAATAAAATCAAGCTGCCTGCGAATTTTATTGCATGTTTTATGAATCAAGAAATATAATGAGACACAGTCTATGTAACTTGAAGTCTGTTTTCTTGTAATGCATATACCTTATATTTTGCAAGTAAAATAAAATATAAATGACGCTTTTACACAATAAATTTCAAATCTGGACGGATAGGTATTCAAACTACGCTGGGCGTTACGTTAAAAACAACAATATAGATAAAGATGTATATTTGTTTGGTTTTTTTCTCAGTCATTGAATAATTGATTAAATAAAGTATAAAAATTCAACCAGCCAGTTTGTTTGCACCTTTTAACATTCAACTTTAATGTTGTGATTTGTTTTGATTGATTGTTGATTTAGGGCATTTTGACTGTCGTGGGTAAAGTATGAAGAACAGAGTAGGGATATAAATTTAGTCTCGTCGTGAAGTGGCTACAATGTTTCTATTCTTTCTTTAAATCTACTAAAAGGGCCTTTATCTTTAAAACATATTTGCAGTCTGAGAAAACGTTACCCAATATGGCCGCGTCCAGGTTTTCCGTATTACAATCTGAACAGGACTCATTGATTCGCCAGATTGGATAATCTGTTTCATATGTGTCTATAGATGCGGTGGTCCATATGTGTCTATAGATGCGGTGGTGCATATGTGTCTATAGATGCGGTGGTCCATATGTGTCTATAGATGCGGTGGTCCATTGTTAACTGTATTTACAAAAGTCCATTGTGAAGCAATATAAATTGTGTGTAGATTGATACACATACCGGTAGTTTTTGTGTATGGATTGATACAAATAAACACATAGGTTTGTTGTGTAGATTGATACAAATAAACACATAGCTTTTGTTGTGTGGATTGATACAAATAAACACATAGCTTTTGTTTTGTAGATTAATACAAATAAACACGTAGCTTTTGTTTTGTAGATTAATACAAATAAACACGTAGCTTTTGTTTTGTAGATTAATACAAATAAACACGTAGCTTTTGTTTTGTAGATTGATACAAATAAACACGTAGCTTTTGTTGTGTAGATTTATACAAATAAACACGTAGCTTTTGTTGTGTAGATTGATACAAATAAACACGTAGCTTTTGTTGTGTAGATTAATACAAATAAACACGTAGCTTTTGTTGTGTAGATTGAAACAAATAAACACGTAGCTTTTGTTGTGTAGATTGATACAAATAAACACGTAGCTTTTGTTGTGTAGATTGATACAAATAAACACGTAGCTTTTGTTTTGTAGATTGATACAAATAAACACAGCTTTTGTTGTGTAGATTGATACAAATAAACACATAGCTTTTGTTGTGTAGATTGATACAAATAAACACATAGCTTGTTGTGTAGATTGATACAAATAAACACGTAGCTTTTGTTTTGTAGATTGATACAAATAAACACAGCTTTTGTTGTGTAGATTGATACAAATAAACACATAGCTTTTGTTGTGTAGATTGATACAAATAAACACATAGCTTGTTGTGTAGATTGATACAAATAAACACGTAGCTTTTATTTTGTAGATTGATACAAATAAACACGTAGCTTTTGTTGTGTAGATTGATACAAATAAACACGTAGCTTTTGTTGTGTAGATTGATACAAATAAACACGTAGCTTTTGTTTTTGTAGGTACACGAGAACAAAGTTATGTCTACGGAATAACGACTGCTGCATTAGTACATTCCATTGCACGCGCTTGTAGTTTGGGTATCACAACAAAATGTAGTTGTGGTGTACTTCCAAAGAACAAAGAAACCCCTGACGGGGAACACAAATGGGGAGGATGTAGTGACAATGTTAGGTTTGGTTTGTATCTAACGAAAAGTTTCACGGACGCATCATTATCTCGGAAAGGAAAACCAAAAACCTCAAAGAAGGCCGACATGAATAGGCACAACAACGAAGCAGGCCAGAAGGTGTGTATGTGTGCTCATTATATATGTAACGGGAATGCTCTTCTCAAAGGTTATATGAATCTTGGTAGATTCATACCTACGCCACTAGCTGCGTTAGTGAAGACCTCTATTCGCTCTGTAAGTAGAGCTGTTGCTTACAGTGTAAGACGTCCCTGGTTTTCTCCACGCAATGAACAAGGTAGCTTTCAGAGACAAAACCGTTGTATTTGGTTTTGTTGGAGGGAACAGCTTCGTTTAAGAAAAAATTATTAGCATCCTCTTGCAGTGAGGCGATTAAAATAATACTTTTTTGAACAATTACTGCATATAATAGAGCTTTGTTGTAATTGCACCGTTCAACGAGACAATAACGCGTGTTACTAGCCCAGCAGTGTTGTCCATTAACCGTGTTTACCAGTAACACGTGTTACTACTCCAGTAATGTCGCCCATTAACTCCGTTTACCAGTAAAACTTGCTACTAGTCCAACAATGTCGTCTATTAACTCTGTTTACCGGTAACTCGTGTTACTAGTCCAGTAATGTCGCCCATTAACTCCGTTTACCGGTAACACGTGTTACTAGTCCAGCAATTTCGTCCACTAACTCTGTTTACCGGTAACACGTGTTACTAGTCCAGCAATTTCGTCCATTAACTCTGTTTACCAATAACACGTGTTACTAGTCCAGCAATTTCGTCCATTAACTCTGTTTACCGGTAACACGTGTTACTAGTCCAGCAATTTCGTCCATTAACTCTGTTTACCGGTAACACGTGTTACTAGTCCAGCAATTTCGTCCATTAACTCTGTTTACCAGTAACACGTGTTACTAGTCCAGCAATGTCGTCCATTAACTCTGTTTACCGGTAACTCGTGTTACTAGTCCAGCAACGTCGCCCATTAACTCTGTTTACCGGTAATACGTGTTACTAGTCCAGCAATGTCACCCATTTACTCTGTTTACCGGTAACACGTGTTTCTAGTCCAGCCATGTCGTCCGTTAACTCTGATTACCAGTAACATGTGTAATTAGTCCAACAATGCCGACCATTAACTCTGTTTATCAGTAACATGTGTTACTAGTGCAGCAATGTCGTCCATTAACTCTGTTTACCGGTAACACATGTTCCTAGTCCAGCAATGTCGTCCGTTAACTCTGTTTACCGGTAACACGTGTTACTAGTCCATCAATGTCGTCCATTTACTCTCTTTACCGGTAACATTTGTTTCTAGTCCAGCAATATCCTCCCTTAACTCTATTTACCAATTTCACGTGTTACTAGTCCAGCAATGTTGTCCATTAACTCTGTTAACCGGAAACATGTGTTACTAGTCCAGCAATGTCTTCCATTAACTCTCTTTACCGGTAACACTTGTTTCTAGTCCAGCAATGTCCTCCATTAACTCTGTTTACCAATTACACGTATTACTAGCCCAGCAATGCCGTTCATTTACTCTGTTTACCAGTAACACGTGTTCAAACCCAGCAATGCCGTCCATTAACTCTGTTTACCAGTAACACGTATTACCAGTCCAGCAATGTCGTCCATTAACTCTGTTTACCAGTAACACGTACGTGTTACTAGCCCAGCAATGTCGTTCATTAACCCTGTTTACCAGTAACACGTGTTACCAGCCCAGCAATGTCGTTCATTTACTCTGTTTACCAGTAACACGTGTTACCAGCCCAGCAATGTCGTTCATAACTTTTTACCATATTGTATACCTCAGCTGGATTATTACGTGTGAAAACGAAAGACTATATATTGTGAAACCCATTCATTATCTAAAGGTCAAGACAGATTTTAGCGAACGTGTAATAAATAAGATAAGTATGGTGCCTAGGTCGTTATACATGATACATATGTTCACGATTTTAACAGTTCTTCGTAGCATTCTTAACTGTAATTATTGGATACATGTATTCGTTAAACTATGCTTTTGTTTGCTGAGGTTGGGAGTTTTCATCGGGTAACCGCCCCGCCCCTCCCCCCGAAATAAAACTAATATAGCTGAAAAATTGAAGGAAGTGGCATTAAAACTTATTTAAAAAAAACCAAACATAATATTGTTCAGTTATGTCTATAGTTTTATTATTGACCTACTTTTTTCAGATTGTGGATGACAGTCTCACTGTTGCCTGTAAATGTCATGGAGTGTCGGGATCTTGTTCTATAAAGACATGCTGGCTTTCGATGCCAAATTTTGTTAAAATAGGAGAAGTGTTAAAAGACAGATACAACTCAGCAGTCGAAGTAATACGAAAAAAAAGAAAAACACAGAAAGTATTTGTATCGATGAATCCCAATAGACAGGCTGTTACTAGTGATTCGCTTATATATTATACAAAATCTCCTGATTATTGTAGTAACGACCCGAAAACAGGGTCCGATGGCACGGAGGGGAGGTAAGTTGTATATTTCTTTAACATTAGACTATAACAAATGTATGCTAATTTATATCAACTTAACATTGAAAAGAGTCACACTAAGCAAGGTATACAAATATAAGAACGAATAATCGTACCCTCGCTTTTTCTTGGCGATGTAATCAACAAATCACAAAATTAACTTCGGATTATAACGGCAGTAAAATTCGGCCTTTACATATATATATCCATTGATGCTATGTTTTAACGTGTTCTGGTGAATGAAGCAGAAATATTGCTTGCTGTATGTTAAACGATCATTCACTTGTCATAGACAAATGAAATACAAATGGGCACAAAATTACATAATTTACACAATCTAGTGAATGTTTCGTAATTTACCGTCCGTTAAACGTGATGCAGGAATGTCTTGTAGTAAATACCACTTTCCACTAATGCCATTTCAACAACAATTTCATTAAAAAAAAACAAATCTATTATGTAAACCTGTGTCATGGTTCCTAATGGTATATTCCAGGTACTGCAGTAAGGACAGTCAGGGATGGGGAGGCTGTGACATACTGTGCTGCGGTAGAGGATATAAAAGTTTCACCAGAGAGGTCGTGGAACGTTGTGAATGTAAATACTACTGGTGTTGTTATGTTAAATGTAAAAAATGTACAAAAACACTGCACTTAAATGTGTGTCGATGAATACCTCAATTATTTACTTTATGATGAATCTCGTAAATTATGTTGATCAAAGGGGAGTAACCGTGATTTCACGAGTAGTGCTTGTCAGCGCAGATACTCCCTACCTGTATGTTGTTTGACTGTTGTTGCGTAGTGCATCAGTAACAAAACATATTCTACAATTTATGCTGGCATTTGTTTTTTGTTTGTATAAAGGTTATTAAGATATTTGTTGCGATACTATTTGTATATATGACATCAGATATGTAAATATTTTTTTCATTTAAAAAGTACCTATGTGTAAATAAAACAATATGTCGAATTTACTTTTATCTATTTATGTTTAATGTTGAACTCACTAAAGTTTTGACTACTGGGCTGGCGATACGCTCGGGGCTAACAGTCCACCACCAGAGGCAACTCACTAAAGTTTGTGACTACTGGGCTGGCGATACGCTCGGGGCTAACACTAACAGTCCACTACCAGAGGCAAAGTACTAGTGGTTGAAAATAAATTTCAAATTTACTAACACCACACAATTGATGGCACGAATGGAAGGGAGATAACCGATCAAAGTTCGCACATTTAATCAAGAATGTCCTATCCACTTGCTTTATTTTACCTTAGAAATGGGTACAGGAGAAGGCATATTTATTAAACGCGCAGAGAAGAGATGGTCGTACATATTTTAGCGTCACCAGAATGAGAGGTTACAAGAAATTGCTAGCTGAATGGTCGCCTTGATATAAGGTGCCGTATCCAGTGGCCGAAAAAGTTCAACTGTTGATGTAGTTTCCTCCATACACAATACATAGCACCTGTTGCAAAGTTACTGACACACTATATATAACTTTTACTGACTTTCATTTAACATAGGACCAATCTGTTCTAACACGCCATATAACCTGGGACCAATCTGTTCGGACACGCCATATAACATGGCACTAATCTGTTACTGACACGCCATATAATAGGGACCAATCTGTTCTGACACGCAATATAACCTGGGACCAATCTGTTACTGACGTCCCATATAACCTGGGACCAATCTGTTCTGACACGCGATATAACCTGGGGCCAATCTGTTCTGACACGCGATATAACCTGGGACCAATCTGTTACTGACACGCCATATATCCTGGGACCAATCTGTTCTGACACGCGATATAACCTGGGACCAATCTGTTACTGACATGCCATTTAACATAGGACCAATCTGTTCTGACACGCAATATTACCTGAGACCAATCTGTTCTGACACGCCATATTACCTGAGACCAATCTGTTCTGACACGCGATATAACTTGGGACCAATCTGTTCTGACACACCATATTACCTGAGACCAATCTGTTTTTAACACGCGATATAACCTGAGACCAATCAGTTCTGACATGCCATATAACCTGGGGCCAATCTGTTCTGACATGCCATATAACCTGGGACCAATCTGTTTTAAACACGCGATATAACCTGGGACCAATCAGTTCTGACATGCCATATAACCTGGGACCAATCTGTTTTAAACACGCGATATAACCTGGGACCAATCAGTTCTTACATGCGATATAACCTGGGACCAATCTGTTAGTGACACACGATATAACCTGGGACCAATCTGTTCTGACACGCGATATAACCTGGGACCAATCTGTTCTGACATGCGATATAACCTGGGACCAATCTGTTCTGACATGCAATATAACCTGGGACCAATCTGTTCTTAACACGCGATATAACGTGGGACCAATCTGTTCTGACATGCAATATAACCTGAGACCAATCTGTTCTGACACGCGATATAACTTGGGACCAACCTGTTCTGACACGCGATATAACCTGGGACCAATCTGTTCTGAAACGCGATATAACCTGGGACCAATCTGTTCTTACATGCGATATAACATGGGACCAATCTGTTCTTACATGCGATATTTATAGATTATTAACGTTTTTTGAAACGAGATGCATTTTCTCGTCGTATCTCATCGAAGGGCGACAGCCCTGAGATGAGATGGCGAGAAAGTGCATCGAGTTTAAAAAAACGTAAATAATCTGTTTATCGCTGTTTTGTAACATTGTGACGTCACAGTGTTTACATAACGACGTCTTGACAGCGAGCTGAGATGGGACCATCCCACGCTAGTAGAGTGAGATGGAATAATATCGCACATAAAGATCCAAGGAAAATACTGCAAAATAGCGATAAAACCTGAGACCAATCTGTTCTGACACGCGATATAACTTGGGACCAACCTGTTCTGATACGCGATATAACCTGGGACCAATCTGTTCTGATACGCGATATAACCTGGGACCAATCTGTTCTGAAACACGATATAACCTGAGATCAATCTGTTCTGATACGCGCTATAACCTGGGACCAATCTGTTCTTACATGCGATATAACCTGGGACTAATCTGTTCTTACATGGGATATAACCTGGGACTAATCTGTTCTTACATGCGATATAACCTGGGACCAATCTGTTCTAACATGCGATATAACCTGGGGCCAATCTGTTTTTAACACGCGATATAACCTGGGACCAATCAGTTCTTACATGCGATATTATACAATTATCACCCTAGTTGGTGTGTGACCCAGTGATTTCTTTCCCCGAGAAAGTAAGGTCACCCTAAGGCTTGCCCCTCGGGTGACCTTACTTTTCGAGGGGAAAGAAATAACTGGGTTACACACCAACTAGGGTGATAACTGTTATATTATATCGAATATTTAAATGAAAACAATTCAATATTTGCAACATATTTTGGACAATTGTTTTGTTTAAATGTTTTATTACGTATATGTACATTTATCCAAACGCAAAATCTCGCAAAATCTCACGCGAGGGTGACCTTACCATGCTACCCAATGGTTACCGGTTGACCCAGCGGAATATCACATGTCACGTGACGGCGTCTAAGCGAATCAAAATACAGATTTCTATAGGAGTATATAATATAACCTGTGACTAATCTGTTCTGATACGCGATATAACATGGGGCCAATCTAATTTTACACGCGATATAACCTGGGACCAATCTGTTCTGACACGCGATATAACCAGGGACCAATCTGTTCTGACAAGCGATATAACCTAGGACCAATCAGTTCTTGCATGCGATATAACCTGGGACCAATCTGTTCTGACACGCGATATAACATGGGGCCAATCTGATTTTACACGCTATATAACCTGGGACCAATCTGTTCTGACACGCGATATAACCAGGGACCAATCTGTTCTGACACGCGATATAACCTGGCACCAATCTGTTCTGACACGCGATATAGCCTGGGATGTTCTAACACGCGATACATGGGACCATGCTTACCATCCTCACAAGAGAGGGTTTCTAAGTCTTTGTGTGTCCACGAACGTGGGCACATGTGGACTCGGAAACTCTGACTTGTGAGAATGATCTGTTACACAAGTAGTCATTGTAATTTAATCCGCAGTAATCGTTGATAGTACATTGTGTTGCCATGTTGTGATGATACGTGTCCTCTCGTTGTTGATATAAATATTGGAAAATTTTACATTTTTGAATTATTAACATTACAAATGCTTTGTACAATACACGTGAAAATTCAAATATATATCTCCTGCCAGATAAACATTTCAACAATGCCAAGTGTGCGAAGCGTTGCCATTTCATTTCGTTTTGATAAGCAGCATCTACTATTGCAATAAATGTGTCAAATGTCAGCTGCTAATCGTATTTCGGTTCTTAAATTATTGTTACCCGAATGACAATTCATTGTAGAAAATTTTGAAATCCCCATAAATAGAAAAGGAGTGTTTTTTCTTGCACTTGAAATTTTTTCTGGAATTCTCAATTGTAAATAAATGACATACCAAAGAAAAAAATAAAGATAAAAATCTGGTAAATAGTCAGTATACATGATCTGTTTTGATATGAACCCACAAGTTCCCGGATATCCAGTTGCTGTGATGAATTCCTACAGACTGTACTTACATATATATCAAAATTTTATTAATAATAAACATCGGTACCAAGTAATTTTAAAGTATTTTCACAGGAAAGATCAAAATTGTGAATATGAAAAAATTGCCTTTTACCATTTTCCTACCCACTGCCAAAAATGAAATTTTATTGGGTTTTGCGTGCATTTTATTTATTTTACAATTTTCTATAAGCCTATTGAAATCAGAATTGAGGGTGGATATACGCTTATCAAGCTGGACTACAAAAATGAAAATACCATTCAGTAAGACCTAAAATAACAGGGATCCACGTATAGATACTTGTGGAAGGTCTTTATGGATACCGGTATTTTAGACCCGATAATCATGAAGTTGTCACCCATTTGAGTAGTAACTTTGAGCTATTACAGCAATCAGATGTTCATACAATACATAAAACATGTAAATCAAAGTTTTATCACTGCATGGATAATTTGCCTCAACTTTTTTTAACAGTATTGGTCAGTATTTTATTGCCTTATCTTAGCAATGTGAGACTATATGCCTTATCTTAGCAAAGGTAGTCTATAGCTAGCGACAGAGACTCTACCAGCTGTCTTAACGTTGTCCAGTAGTGCAATATTTTTCATATTATACGCAAGCTTCTCTTTAAACCATATAACACCAAGTCACCACCAGTCTTTTACCCAGTTTGATTGGTTTTGAAAAGAAAATCACGTATTAGCTCTCTCTTCGTGCGTTTTGTTTCGTCGAAAATGTCAAGTGTGTCAAGCTACAACTGAAGACTCACTTAAATAAAGCAGCTACCTGCTTATTTTTTCAACCTTCGATTAAACTAGCCATTTCCCGTGGAATTATTTCCACAAACGAGACAGAAATCCATAAAAGATTTACGGAAGCCCGTTAGTGCCATGTTGTTTTATTTTTTAAGTCGTTATAACGACTTACTTACGCGTTATAACGACTTAGCTTACTCGTTATAACGAATTAGCTTACTGGTTATAGAGACTTAGCTTACTCGTTATAACGACTTACTTACTCGTTATAACGACTTACTTACTCGTTATAACGACAGCCTACTCGTTATAACGACTTAGCTTACTGGTTACAAATATTGTTATCGTACCATGCATTGTTACAGAAGAACTGCCTTAATCCACAAAAACTATCGTCGCAGGCGAGACAAAAACCACATTGTTTTTTCCTATTTATACTTTGCCAATTATATGTTCAAGAAGATGTTTTTGTTCAACAAATTAAATAAAAATTTTCGTGGTCTTAGAACGATGTTAGTCAAAACAAATTCTAAAATTTTGTTGAATTCCCTTAAGCGGTTTTACAAGAAATGCATGAAAACATATACAAGGACCTCACGTGCGCATTATCATGAAAAATGAGATTGGTGATCAAGAAATGCACGATTCCTTAATTTTTCGATTTCTCAGTTGCAGATGTAAATGGCAAGCTTGGAAATATACATCCAACACAAATGAACTTATTTCACACTTCGAAAGGCACTAATTACATAATTTTACCATAAATTTGGCATGTTTGTAGTTTATTTCATACCCCCCCCCCTTTTTTTCAACGCGAGATTCTGAGTACCTTCAAACTGTTGGAATAAGACTTTTATCTCTTGAAATACATTTCAATTAAGAAAAATAGTATGAAACTGTCCTAATTAAGCAATAGTCCATCCTGAGAAAGTTTTTGAGTTCAAATTTAAATTTATTGATATTCAGTCATACTATGTTTTGGAGGTGTACATTAATAGTTTCTAAACTGAGACTAAAATTTTATTAATTTCATTAAATGCGATCACTATTCTATTAAGTTTAATAGTCAAATGAACAGTCTTTACTAAAAAAAACCCACTAAAGTACAAAGTGGCATAAAAAGAAATAAAATTATATCTTGCTTAGGTATGAAATTGCAAAAATTTGCCAATTTCCCATTACAGCTCATTTGTAAGGAATTTTTGACAGAAGTACTATCATCTCAAGGCCCAGTTATCTTAACAAGTACATTTATTGCATATGGTTACTAGTTTTACTAACAAATTTACCCCCAGCAAGCATCAGTTTAGAAAATAAATAATTTTAGTATTAACCCATGCCAGCAATGTAACCGACTTAAGCCACAGGTATAAAATTGACAAATTCATCTTAAATACACTATATTTCTGCATACTAGAATGTCTACCAGTTATAATTTTAAACAATTTGACACTTTAATTACATCCAAAACCAAAAATAGGAGTTAATTTAAATTAAAGCACATTCTAGTAAGCGCTGACCACTGCAGAACCCAAAATTTCTTAAAATATTACATAATACCATGTTTAGGCTGAAATTTGACACCCCCATAGGTTTTGGCTCTGAAAGGCAATTAAAACGATAGTCTTGGTGATTTACCGTCTTTCATTACCATTTTTATCAAAAGTAATAGAAGTTGATATACCTGTCATGGCCTCTTACAGGTGTAGGACCACCATTGTTTTTTTTACTCTTCGGTTATATTAAAATTTGATAATTTTGACTTATCCTAGAAAATTTACCTTTATTTCAAATTAAGTGACACTTCTGTCCCATATAAAAATGCACTGGGTGAACATTCTGCCAAATTTCACAATATGTTTCATTGCATATAAGAACGAACGCTCAACCTGAAGACCACGTGGTCTAAAAATATACTTTTACTTTCTATTTCAGTCTAAAAATAGTGCATGTCCCTAATTGACTCTCAACATTTTTATGTTCATTTAAAACCAATAAAACTTAATCCTCAAGTTTCCTAGAATATTCAGCTTTCCAAAAATACACAACATTTATTCTGGTATCATGTACGGTTCAAATTCTATATGAGGCAAGAGTGAACATGTCCGTTGAATAGTACTACTTTTACAACCTCTGGACTGGAAAATCCATTCTTAACCCGGGAACATTTTCACTCTCCGAGTAAACATTACCTCAGCACTTTTGATAAATGTTTCCTATTTGTTTATTTTTTAACATTTAAATTAATTGCGAAGTTCAATAGAATTTCTTATGATAAGGTGTAAGTATATAAATTGTTTTAGTTAATTTGTATGTACGTAGCTTGAGCTTAGGAAACTGGTTCTAACAAGCATTTAACTAAAATATATTGCACAACAAATAAAAATAATACGGTAGTACTTATCGATATTATGTACGAAATTATACAATTTATGTCGAGAACTCCAGATAACACATTGTTCCAAACCAGGCAATACAGTATTAAATCAAACACAAACAGATTTTATTTATTAATATCTCTGTAATATACAAAGATGCATCGCTTGAACACTATTGGCCATTATCACAGAAGTAAAGTTACAGATTAATACTTCCACAGTTTCACGTCTGGAAAGGTGCTGTAAAATGTGAAACTGTTACCTCTAATATCTCCGCTTGCTGTTCATTGGCGTACCGTTATTTCCTCGGTTAGGACCCCTAAACTATTGCGTCTGCATTGCTGCATGAATGATCTTCTCTCTTCTGAAACAAACCAACCAGCAATCACAGGAAAAATCACAGAAGCAACGGTCACAATAAAGGCCCACGATAAGGTATAAGAGTCCTGAATTTTGCGGATTGTTACCCAACACAACGCTCCAACTGCCGTTGTCTCGACTAAAAATAGAGGTTTAAAATATAACAATTTATAACTGTACAGTTTTGTGGAGTTCATTGTTACAATTTATGATAGATAACATCAATGTTAACTTGTTTAAAAGTGAAGTATATCAGAAACTCGTTTTGTTACAACCATGAAACGCAAACTGTGATTTAGAAAATGTTCGTTAGATGTTCCGATTGCTTGTAAAAACAAACAATTTCTGTGGATATAATAAACCAGATAAAAATATTGCTGTACTAAATGATTTCAATGAGAAGAGGCAACATTTAAATAAACATGAAACACATCTTTAATGATTTTCAAATCATCTTAGTTTAGTATCTGGCTTTTTCTAATTTTTAGCGAAATTTGAAGTTTGATTACCAATGGCGCAGATATAGTTGACTTTTGCTTTACTTTGCATTATTTGTATTAGACAAGAAAGATAGATTGAAGTCATTCTGCGATGTAGATGTGTGGAAGCAGAACAACCTACAGAAGATGAAACCCGGCCGACTACGGAATATTTTAATGATTTGATTCAAGATTGAAAGATGCAAGAAGACTACACATTTCCAACTGTTTACCTTAGTAAGACATATGTTTTGCAAAAAAATAATGATTTGTGAAAAATCTTGGACAATAGTTTATCAATATAAGATAATGTCCTTTACAATATTTATAGTTGATAAAAAAGCGACATTGATTGTTTAATTTTGTATACACAGTGTTAAAGGCCGCTTTCAGCAGTTTTTCTGTTATACTGTGGTTTCCAGTTTTAATTGGAGGAAGCAGCAGAAGAAAACTATTGACCGTCACGCAAAAAAACTGCCAATCCTTGTCAATTGAGATGGATTCGAGCGAAACTCGAAACTCAGTGTTAACGACACGTGATCAATAGTTCATGACTAAAGGCAAACCCCGAGGCCCGTCGGACACACTGATATACGAACTATAAATTATGTTGAATAATCACACGTAGAACGTCCGTGGAAACCCAGTGATAATTCTGTCAGTGATGTCCAGAGGAGAAATGTCCCGTCCTCGATACTAAAACTTTGTTTTGATAGTATATAAAACCCACGTGCACTTTTTTCATGTTTTTCATTGCCAGGGAAAAACAATATTCGTACAATGTCCGAAAATATAAAGTTAATTTGTTCTCGCCGTGAAACATGTGAGTAATGTTCGACAGAACCGGGCATTTCTACCTGTTTCTATGGTTTGTTCAAATAAATTTGATATTTCCATACAAATATTGTATATATTTATTTACTCAAAATATCAACAATATCCATTTGAAACGACACATTATAGCAATGACTTAAGGATTAAACAATTATAACGTTATGTAAATAGGCATTGTTTCACGATGGATTGTTCTATCATATAATTCGGTTGCTATGTAGTCATGGGAACGTGTCTCCTATTAATGTCCCAAGTGTTGATTAAGTTAAAGATAAGACGGGGTCAAACCGGGCTTTCCATGAATGCAAGAAGAGCAATATTTTAAAGAAAATAAAATATATAAATTATTAAACAGGGTTTTCCATATCATTCCGAGACTCCCATATTAGGTGACAGATTTAAACAACAAGATTAATAAGACTTTCAGGATAAATATCGTAGGACAAACTATCAACAGGTTATATTGTATTTAGTACTGAAGCATCCGCAGCATCCGGCTAGAAAACCCATATTATAATATGACGTCCTTATAACGTCAAAAGATATATTACCCGATATATGACCACTTCGCACACGCGCAATGCGACGTTACGTCACAAGAGGTTTGACGACTCACAATATCAAATGCTGAATTTTGAAGTTCTGTTTAAAATAAGTCATTAAATAAGACATATCAATGGCACGTTATGGTAAAATATTCAATAAATGTTTTTGTTCAAGACTTGTGTATTTTGTCCACCGAACAATGCACACTTGAAAGGATTTCTTGACCAAAAATTTTTCTTCATGAAAATGGCGGCTAGAAAATTGCGGGCCCATAGGGACCGCTTGAATCGAAAAACACAGGATTTTGTCATATTAGAATTGTAATGATTCATTCTGGGTGTAGCGTTGCACTCATTTACAAATGGGCTGGACCTTTATATGAATATATCACGCTTACCGAATTCAGGTCGGCGAAACCGCTACTTACTGTTGGTGTGTCTTACAATTAATTGGAACAGCGACGTACACTCAGAGAACAGTAACTCACAGATAAGCGAGGTAGAGGTATATACAGTGAACAGTAACTCACACATTACCGACATAGACTCAGTGAGCAGTAACTCACAGATTAGCGAGGTATACACAATGAAGAGTAACTCACACATTAGCGACATATACTCATTGAGCAGTAACTCGCAGATTAGCGACGTATACTCAGTGAGCAGTAACTCATAGACTAACGATGTATAGTACTCAGTGAGTAAGAACTCACAGATTCTATGTTGGTTAAAATTTATCAGCCCGATATATGAGATTCGTATATGTAAGAATATGATAATCCCTGTCTTCATGATTATGTACGAGCGGTAGCGAGTACTAATCATGAAGACAGGGATTATCATATTCTTACAAACTTAGACCATTGTAAAGTGGTCAAGAGATATTTAATTGCATGATTACAATTTATTAATCTGACTGGTATATATAAGGATCAGAATGTGTTAATAGTTTGATGACACCGTATTAGCCTTTTTCCGAAAAAGTCTAGATAGCAGAATGAAGGAACTAACCATTCAGGGTATTGGAACAGATACCAAACATGCAAACCCCGTTCTTCCACCTGATGAAGCACAGTTGTGGGATTCTGGTGTTTTTAATACAGAGACTGCTTCTGGAATAAGTAATATTTTGTTTTTCTATAACTGCAAATTGTTCGGGTTCAGAGGTATGGATAACGGCACAAAGCTCTTGATACATCACAGTTTTCTATATCAACCGACTCGTGTGGTGCTAAATTTCAATTATACTGGACGATTATGTAAAAACATATGGTCTTTATAACCGAAGTGTTGATGTTAAGAGAATTTCTCAAAAAAGTGATCCAACAAACCCAAGATGTATAGTTAAAATTTATGATAAATATTTATCGCTTATTCCGAGACAAGGGCGGTTTTATAGGAAACCGCTTCCACATTGCTCTTTTGGTGGACGGCCTAGATTTAGTACGCAGTCCATCTGCATAAATATGTCTAAAATGAAAGAGCTTTTTCAAAATTCGGGCATTGATGTTAACAATAAAGTGATAACAAACCATTCCGGTAAATTAACTTCTGCCACAACTCTTTTCAATGCTGGGTATGATGACCTTGTAATCAAATCAAGACGTGGACATTGTTCAAACGCTGTGGATTTTTACAAACGCCCTCTTGAGTCTATGTCTGAAAATGCGCAATACGCTTCAACCACCGAAACCACAAGATTATGACAAAAGACCACAATTAAGTACAAAGGAAAACACTAAATCAACTGTAAACACTGTCAAGTAAGAGTCAAATGATGATGATGATGTTCTTACTATTACATTGCCTAATTCTGTTTCAAAAGTTGTTTTTTTTTAAATGGAAAAAAAGATTTGCTTTAGAGTTATGAAAATAAATAAACTATTTATGTGTACATTTTATATTTTATTCAAAATGTGTCTTCTTTATTAATTGAGCAATTCCTCACATTTCTTAATACCAAATTATGCCCTGGGCAATTATAGTCTAGTCCCTTACAATTTTAAACAAAAGTTAATCCTTTATGAAGACCATGAAAATGCCATGGTCTTCACAAATAAGACATACAAAATTAGACGTTTTCATTGGTCGAGAGCACTTTACTATGGTCTAACTATTTTATTTCATACTTGGTATGTTATTTGCATAAATAATTTGGTTAGAAAGGTTGACTGTTCTCATGCAAACACTTTAATATTATTCAGAATGCAAATACATTTCGAAAATTCTAGGTCTGGAACTTCCGGGAGGAATACGGTTTTCGCACCATGGATAGCCTTATCAGCGGCTCAAGACCCGGGTAAAAGGCTTCCACATATGCCTAGACCTTAGCTACACCACTTCTTACTAAGCGAGTCCAAACTTTGCAATATTCAATTTTTAGCCCAAAGAAAAGTTTTGTTTACGTTACATTATGGTATCAATGGACACTTACTTATTAGGATTATAAATAACATACAGGTTATCAAAATGGCGCCGCCGTATACTGGATGCCGTCTGTACAGCCAAAATGACAACAGTGATAGAACGTATAGAATCACAGATACGGTCTCAAACAGTCTAGGAGCTATCATCTCACCTAGAGCTGCAAATAGATAAAAATAGAATCACAGACACCGTCTCAAACAGTCTAGGACCTATCATTTCAACTAGAGCTGCAAATAGATAAAACAAGAATCACAGACACAGTCTAAAAAGGTCAAGGACCTATCATCTCACAAAGAGCTGCAAATAGATGAAAATAGAATCACAGACACCGTCTCAAACAGTATAGGTCCATCTTCGCAATTAGAGCTGCCAATAGATAAAAATAAAATCACAGACACCGTCTAAAACAGTCTAGGAGCTATCATCTCACCTAGAGCTGCAAATAGATAAAAATAGAATTACCGACACCGTCTCAAACAGTTTATGTCCATCATCTCAACTAGAGCTGCAAATAGATGAAAATTAACAATTCTTAAACAAATAAGAAATCTGATAAATGAATGTTCTGATATTGCTGTTGTAGTAACCAGCAAGTTTCAGAGAAGCATTCTAGTTTCTACACAATCATCAAGACTTTCTTCATTACAAGTTATTCCAAAAAGGTATCATTGATGACCTTTTCTGAATTCTTTGTTTCACTAATGAACATCTGAATTGTTGAAATAACCATACAATTTCGAATTAAGAAAATGTGTCTCCATGACACCGATGTCCCCCTTGGCGTATATTGATAAACACATCGATGTATCTAAATTTTTTCAAGCGTAATCTATTATGCGTGGCCCTACATAATTTTTCTCATCATGTTTTAACTGTGTGCTCAGTTTCATGAAGAATTGAAGTCATCTTCATAAAAATAGCTTCAACGCAAAGGTAAACCTGAGGTGAGACGAGTGATAGAACAGACCGGAAGCTATATCATACTTCCGGTATTGGTACATTGAACGCCGTTACGACTTTGTAACAGCTGTTTAAGATATCTAAGAGACAGCATGTATTTGAACCAAACAATTTTAAGTGTGCTAAAAACGATAATGTATATATACAAACAAAAATGTATTGTTCTGATCCTGCATGCGTCATTTCCGAGTTCAGTTGGCTTAATATTTCCTTAATTTTCAGAACACTCGAACAAGATATTATTTTAAACTTGTTCAACGAGACCTGTTTATAGTAGTTATTTATTTTCAATACAGATATCCACAGTACAATACGAAAGTGACAAATCGAGAGATGCTTACATTGGTGGTTATTTTTGGCTTTAATAGATAAAATGAAATGTTTAGCTTATGTTAGACCAAAATGGTTTCATTTAATGTTAAAAAATTCTAAGAAAAATATATGATAAAAGAGACATTAATTTTTTCAAATACTTATTTACCCATTAAGTTTCCTTTCTAAAGGCCTGGGGTTTTCTACTTCGGCGCCGCCCCTACCTCAAATAAAAACTTGACGAGATGATATAGCTGAAAAATTACAGAAAGTAACGTTAAACCGCATATCAAACAAAAGGCAAATAAAACCTTTTAAGACCTTGATGGACCACTGACCTGTTTATGGTGGGGCCTCGGTGGCCGAGTGGTCAAGGTAGTTCGTCTACTATTGATCACGTGGTCTGTCAACACTGAGATTGTGGGTTCGATTCTCACTGCAGGCAGGGTGTACTCGACTCCAATCTTAATTGACAAGGATTGCCAGTTTTCCTACTGCAGGTCGGGGGTTTTCTCCGGGTACTCCGGCTTCCTCCCCCAATAAAAACTGGACGCCATGATATAGCTGAAAAATTGCTGAAAGTGGCGTTAAACACCATCAAACAAACAAACAAACCTGTTTATGTGTTTAAGACCTCGATGCACTACTGACCCGTTTATGTAGTATATCACAGCTGGTGTGATTTGTTCGTATTTCTACTCACCTTGTCGATTTAAATAAAAGAAGCCCAAATGATTACAAATTCATATGATGTAAAAAAAATATGAATTTTTATCAAAGATAATACACCTATAACCTAAATACAATACAACTCGAACACATATCATTCTTCAAAGTCGTTACCATATAATTTTACAAAAATTCTTTTAAAAAGCTACAACTTTTCCGAATAATATTGTAAGAATAAATACCTAAAATTCGTCTATGAAAAGGGGTACAAATACGACCTATAAGTCCCTTATAACTGTTCTTGAATGCAATTACCTATCTATACGATTATAATACATATAAAAGCCGCCAAAGACATCAAACATGTAACATTTACTGTGGAACACGCATATAGGTGGCAGGGACCTCTGTGACCTAGTGGTTCAGGTAGTTCGTCTACTATTGACCACGTGGTCTGTCAGTACTGAGATTGTGAGTCTCACTGCTGGCAGGGTGAGCTCGACTCGTATCTTCATTGACAAGTTTTCCTGCCGAAGGTATAATCCGGCTTCCTCTCCCAATGAAAACTGGACGCCATGGTATAAAAAAATTGCTGAAAGTGTCTTTTAAACAACATTCATTCAAACCAACAAACATCATAGTTGGCGCTGAAATCAACATGCCAGACGCGCGTTTCGTCTGAACAAGACTCATTGGTTGCGCTTAAATCAGCAATAATGGACAGCCAAATATTTACTGTGTATATTTATCAACACTCAAAAATGAAATAATAAAGAATCATTAAAAGTATGAAATTGTATGTCTGATTCTATTCTTATTATTTTCCAAATATATTTTGCAATATTTTCCTATGGTTGCTTTTAACTCTTTTTTCGTAATTTAATCCTTTCAGTTGTTTCCTATAATCCGCCATAATCCTTATATTTATTGCATGACTGTTTTATTTAGTATAAAGGTCTACATTACCGACGCCTTGTGGTTTGACCTGTCCTACTGTTTGACCTTGTAGATGGACCTGTCCTACTGTTTGACCTTGTAGATGGACCTGTCCTACTGTTTGACCTTGTAGATGGACCTGTCCTACTGTTTGACCTTGTGGTTTGACCTGCTCTACTGTTTTACCTTGTAGTTTGACCTGTCCTACTGTTTGACCTTGTAGTTTGACCTGTCCTACTGTTTGATCTTTTGCATCATTTGGCCTTTGTAGTTTTCCTTTAGTTATTTTGGTCTGCATGTTACAATGAGGGGAGGCCGGAGTACCAGGAGAAAACCCCCGATCTTCGGAGGTAAAACTGGCAATCCTTGACAATTAAGATTGGAGTCGAGTGGATTTCAACCTTGAAAATTCTGCCATCGATGCCCTGTTTATCTTCTCTTTATATATAGTAAGACAATGTCAACAAAACGTGGAAAGTAAAACGTCTGTACGTATTCAAGTTTTATGTTCCGAAATATTAGCAATACAATAATCTGATTATTATCAGAGACGTATACGTATTGACAAAATAAATATTCAGTGATCAGTAGGACATCCGAAGCGGTAAAAATATATTATAACATTACATGTCATTTACAGGACTTACCAGTGTACTGTATACATTTGTCAGCAGTACCGTATTTGTAACATGACTTCCACAATCCCAGTCTGATTGGCGTCGTCGACGTCGTGGTGTTAACATCCGGTACGACGTTCCAATATGGCGACACAAAACCAACAAAATGGACAACAAATCCTATCAACAATAAAATAATTGACAATTTTAAATTGTTAGATATGTTCAACATTTCATTAAGTTTTATTCGCCATCAATTTGTTTTGATAAAAGGAGCTATATTTACGTCATATTACCGGAAGTAGTCATGGCAGGAAAACTGTACTTAAGACAAGGAAATAGCAAACAAGATCTTGGTGAAATATGATGAGGTACAAATACAAAATATAAATAAATGAGAACAGTTATGCTGTCTTTGTTTAGAATTGATAGTTTTATTATACGTTGGTCATAACTTGTGATCAAAGGGCAAAAGATAAGTTTCAGTGCCGCTTTGTAAAAATCTACTCCATAGACAAGTTTTATTTCCATAATGCAGAGGATCTTGGTGTCAATCACTTTGCCTTGATACAGCGGTTGTTGCTTATATATACGATAAGTGATTATTGCTTCAATCATTAAAGATTTTGGATTAATTCTAGGTCATTTAAACAATTACTTATTTTACCTATATCCGGACTTTTGTTGTTCCGTCGTTTCCCTTACAGAAACCGTCCAAAAATATGATACAAATAAAATGACTGGATCCACTTTTTTGATAGGAAAATCGGCGGTCAATTGAACTGCTTAAATACATGTATACAGATGCTTACCAAAAATATTGCTATTTCGTTTGAGAAATTACGAAAATAAACATTGCCTTTGAAACTTCAACTAGTCGAAACCACACATAAATGATCACACATGGTGGGACATTTCAGCCAAATATGTGCTTAAATGTTTGAAAACATGTTGGGCTGCAGACGATTCTCGGCCTAAACTGTGCTTAAATGTCTAAAACGTGTTGGACAGCAGGGGATTCTCGGCCAAAACTGTGCTTAAATGTCCAAAAACATTTTGGACAGCCGAGGATTCTCGGGCAAGTGTTACCCAGTCAAGTATAGCGATAATAGGCATAGCATTATCAAAAGTAATCATTTTTACCTAAAAAATGGCCAAAATCTTTCTACTGTTCAAATATTAACTGAATTGATTAAACAATGAAACTGATTCAGCCGTGTAAATTCCTACTAGGTTCTGGTTGTATTAAATAGAAATCGGTTTTAAAATTTTTTTTACTATATTGGACTAAAATCAATGAGGCAAGTGAAAAGGGGGTTGTGTACTTGGTGGGTTGGAAGACTTTACTGGACACCGATTTTGAAAACAACATGAATAATTCTAAACATTTAATTTTACATGTAATTACTTACAATATATTTACACACTGTCGCACTCATTCTTTGAAAACCAGGGTAGCGGAAACTTAAAATGCTTATGTTTAACACACATAGTATTGTGTTTCACTGCATTGTTCTAACTAATTTCATTATTCACAGCGAATTCGTTGCTACGATTACATATTACAGACTTTATAATCGACGTGAGTACAATTTGCAAAATATCATTAAATTTTAGTTCTTTATGATCTTGTTAACTTAGTTTTATGAATAAAGTTTAGCAATATCGACCCAAAATGCAATACAAATTATCAATGCTCGATTATAATATCGGTAACCTGTCGTATTGAATTTAAAAAGAGCGTGTTTATTATCAGGAAAAGATTTGTGCTTGCAGAAAATCATATAATATCATTATATAATAATTGCATGTATCTTTACTAGTATATGAAAACAAGGAATTGTGTGAACGCACAATAAATGCCTAATGTACAATTGGAAATGTGTTTCTTCTAAGGAATCAATCATTTTCTTATTGAGAGGGATGGAATCGAGAGGCTTGGTTGAGTTGGGGTTGGGTGGCATAGTTAGAAAAATATGTTGTCTCTTTAAAAGAAATGAAGATATCAAGAGTAATCATAAAACGATAGCTCAAGGACAGACAAAACCATGGTTAAACAAAAGAATGGACAACAAATAAAACAAACAGACACACACACCCCCCCCACAACATCGAATAATACGAAACCCACTAACAACAGGTAGTGAATCCGGGTGCTTCTGAAGGGTAAGCAACTCATGCTAGACGCGTGGCACCCGTCGTTTTACTCCGGTACCTATCTTGTCTTATCGGGAGGTAATGATAATTTCAGTAAGAAGGCAGGAAAGTGGTTGCGACAAAAATAGTTACTAATGCCTCAAAGTATTTCTTTAAACACTGTTTGCTTTTTTGTTGTTTTGCTTACTTTTTACGTCTCCATAGAGACTGTCCAATATCCTTTCCACTTCACACCCAGATAAGAAATTGGTTCGAGCCTAACATGTTTACTTTATAAACATAAATAGACCAAACATTACCTGTCTTATTTTTAATTAGTCCTGTCGGCGATAATGGGTTGTACCCCATCCATTGACGTCCACGTTGAGGCAGACGATGTCCAGGATGGCGATGTTGTCGGCTGCTTCTGTGGCGGTATATCTGCTGGTTGTATGGGAAGAATAAAAAATTCTCCGGTCCCTTATATTTTACGGGCGCCCACTGGAAAGAAAAAGGAAATAATAAAGTATTCAGATATAGAAAAATTTAAGGAAATCGACGATCATGCTTTAAATGTAGGTATTAATACGTGTAATTTTCGACACAATTCAGACTTTAAAAAAAAAGATTGTTTTTAATGTGTTAATGGTCGGAAACAAGTATTATGAAAACGTCGTTTCAGACAATAACTCCTATATTACTTTCTTAACATATGTCCTTTTTTAGACATTTTTGTTAAATCTGTTTGTACTGATTATTTATCATAATTTTATAATGAGATGGATTCTTTAAAAGGATTTAAACAAATACAGCTAGAGGGAAATAAATTTTGTGCTACACAAATTACAGAATGGCAAGTAGATTGTAATCTGACGCTATATTATGCTTCCATCTTCAATGTATATAGGTTCCAGGATCCGCACTAAAGTCTATCAAAAGCTTGACTAAATACCTAGTAGCCATATCCGACACTGACAAAGAGAAAGTCCGGTCTTTCTTCGTCTGGATAACAGCAAACATTTCGTATGTATAATAACAACAACAACACACTGTCTTTTACTACTACAAACTTATGTACATTCAAAAATCCTCCTGTATGTATATCATTTAACACTGACTGTATGTACGTTAAAAACAACACACTGTATGTATTACTACCACTGACTGTGTGTAAATTAACAGAAATGACACTGTATGTACATCAATTACCTCTGACTGTGTGTACATTTCTTGCCACCGACTGTACCTACCTTAATTACTAGACTGTTCATTACTTACAACTGTATGTACCAGGTGCGGATCCAAGGAAAGGCGTAGCGGGCGTACGCCCCCCCCCCCCTAAAAAGGAGCGAGAGAATGAGAGGTAAAACGAGAGAAAAGGAAAAGGAGGAATGAGAAAACGTGTATTTCATTAAAGAAAATTCATTATTTATGGTCATAGTTGAAAAATAAAGCCAGCTAAAAGAAGGGGCAAAAGAACAAAAACGAGTCTAGAAAACTTTGTATGGATGACTACCAAATGCTTAGATTCCCGGAGCTTCCGGACCCCCTACCAGACCACTCGCCGAACTTTTACGCTTCCCCTAACACAAATTCCCGGATCCGCCCCTGTGTACACTGATTAGCACTTACTTTATGTACATTGATTACACAAACTGTATGTACATTAATTGCCACAGAATGTATGTACATTGATTACCACAGACTGTATGTACATTGATTACCACTGACTGTATGTACATTGATTACCACAGACTGTATGTACATTGATTACCACAGACTGTATGTACATTGATTAACACTGACTGTATGTATATTAATTACGACAGACTGCATGTACATTGATTACCACAGACTGTATGTACATTAATTACCACTGACTGTATGTACATTAATCAACACAGACTATGTATATTAATTACCACAGACTGTATGTACATTAATTACCACAGACTGTATGTACATTGATTACCACTGACTGTATGTACATTAATTACCACAGACTGTATGTACATTGATTACCACAGACTGTATGTACATTAATTATCACAGACTGTATGTACATTGATTACCACTGACTGTATGTACATTAATTACCACTGACTGTATGTACATTGATTACCACAGACTGTATGTACATTGATTACCACAGACTGTATGTATATTGATTACCACAGACTGTATGTACATTAATTACCACTGACTGTATGTACATTGATTACCACAGACTGTATGTACATTGATTACCACAGACTGTATGTACATTGATTACCACAGACTGTATGTACATTGATTACCACAGACTGTATGTACATTAATTACCACTGACTGTATGTACATTGATTACCACTGACGGTATGTACATTAATTACTACTGACTGTATGTACATTAATTGCCACAGACTGTATGTACATTGATTACCACAGACTGTATGTACATTGATTACCACAGACTGTATGTACATTGATTACCACAGACTGTATGTACATTGATTACCACAGACTGTATGTACATTGATTACCAGACTGTATGTACATTAATTACCACAGACTGTTTGTACATTGATTACCACTGACGGTATGTACATTAATTACTACTGACTGTATGTACATTAATTGCCACAGACTGTATGTACATTGATTACCACAGACTGTATGTACATTGATTACCACAGACTGTATGTACATTGATTACCACAGACTGTATGTATACATTGATTACCACTGACTGTATGTACATTGATTACCACAGACTGTATGTATACATTGATTACCACAGACTGTATGTACATTGATTACCACAGACTGTATGTATACATTGATTACCACAGACTGTATGTACATTGATTACCACAGACTGTATGTATACATTGATTACCACAGACTGTATGTACATTGATTACCACAGACTGTATGTATACATTGATTACCACAGACTGTATGTACATTGATTACCACAGACTGTATGTACATTGATTACCACAGACTGTATGTACATTGATTACCACAGACTGTATGTATACATTGATTACCACAGACTGTATGTACATTGATTACCAGACTGTATGTACATTGATTACCACTGACTGTATGTTCATTGATTACCACTGACTGTATGTACATTGATTACCACAGACTGTATGTATACATTGATTACCACTGACTGTATGTACATTGATTACCACAGACTGTATGTATACATTGATTACCACAGACTGTATGTACATTGATTACCACAGACTGTATGTATACATTGATTACCACAGACTGTATGTACATTGATTACCACAGACTGTATGTATACATTGATTACCACAGACTGTATGTACATTGATTACCACAGACTGTATGTATACATTGATTACCACAGACTGTATGTACATTGATTACCACAGACTGTATGTACATTGATTACCACAGACTGTATGTACATTGATTACCACAGACTGTATGTATACATTGATTACCACAGACTGTATGCACATTGATTACCAGACTGTATGTACATTGATTACCACTGACTGTATGTACATTGATTACCACAGACTGTATGTACATTGATTACCACAGACTGTATGTATACATTGATTACCACAGACTGTATGTACATTGATTACCACAGACTGTATGTATATTGATTACCACTGACTGTATGTACATTGATTACCACAGACTGTATGTACATTGATTACCACAGACTGTATGTATACATTGATTACCACTGACTGTATGTTCATTAATTACCACAGACTGTATGTACATTGATTATCACTGACTGTATGAACACTGAAAAAACACACACAATAATTGGGAAATGAAAATTACAGAGGAACAAAAGAATCCCGCGTACAACTACAGTAAACTTATTGGTTTATGATCGAATTCTAATATTTAACAGATATAATATCATACCTCTTTTGCCTGTGTACAGATATGAGACATCCAATATTAAGGGTGGCGGTGAGTCCTTGACTGACCCTAACACAGTGTTCAGAAGACGAGCTGGAGATGCCGTGGGATACTGTAATCTGTTTGCTACCATGTGCAAGTAAGACACTTTTAACACTTTGTTAAATTTGCAAAATAGATGTGACATTTATCGTTCATTTATTAGTATCGTGCCTTAAATTAACTTGTTCTCGATAGTAACCTATTCTCGATAGTCATGCAAAAATTCATTTCGTCATAAAACGAGGATTCGCACATATCTTCTGTTTGTCGGAAATTTTTCTTTAGGATACCACTTTGCTCCTCGGGAATGAAAAAATTAACAGGTTCCATGTTTAGATGTTTAAAATTCTCCCAAATACAGAGTACCATATATTTCGATACCTTTCCGTAATCCCAAAAATTTCTTCAACTTATAGTACAATAGACATGATAGACGGGTCCTATCTTTTAAACTAATGCTTCAATTTAAACAAATTTTATATGAATAACATTTTTAATTACATTTTATTACCGTCTCCCATGGGAGACGGTATACATAGTCAAATGACGATCAGTCTTCGGAGTAAATGACTCTCTGTTACTTGATTGGGTGGTTTACTAAATCTATAAAAATTTTTGTCATTTCATTGGTTTATGTCAGGATTGCACTAGTATGTGTACTGAAATTTCGATATATTCTTAGGTTGAATCGGGGATGTAATCAGTATTTTAGTGTAGTAATGTTACGTTCCACATATTGACTTCTAGTTCATTGAATGCATTGGTCAGTGAACAATTATAAGGTGAACATTGTTCCAAAATCTCCCTACTTTAAAAAGCTGTTTTGGAAAAAAATATATGTTCTATATCTTTATTTTCGTTAATCAGTATTTTAGTGTAGTAATGTTACGTTCCACATATTGACTTCTATTTCATTCAATGCATTGGTCAGTGCACAATTAAAAGATAAACATTGTACCAAATTCTCCCTACTTTTCAAACTGCGGCTGTTTGGGTTATGAAAAAATTATATGTTATATATCTTTATTTTCGTTCTAATATTGGTGCAAATTTAACATATTATTACCGCTCATTTTAAACATTTGTTTAGGGAGTCAACTTTTGTTTAATTATTTTTGTAAAAGCACGTGTGAAGTGACGACAGTCATTTAAATCTCTCAAGCACCATTGGATAATAGTTTAGCTCAAACAAATGCATGTCCTTACAAGGTACATGTACATTGTTTACCTATCCTACATATAAATTACAAAAAACAGATACTTTAATAAATCCATAAAATTTTTAATGCAGCTAAGAGACGGTTAGCTTTTTAGAAAAGCTAAACTTGTTGTATTTTATTGTCAGAATAGCCCTGCATAACTAATTACGCATACATTATCGAGAACTGGTGACGTAGTATACCATATGTCAAAAATTAGGTCGTTCGAATAATTCGAAGATCTTGGCAATAACCGGACGGTTCCTTGTAATTTTTTGCAAAGTGTGTAGTAGTTTATCTATGAAACAAATGGGTAAATAAGTAAACATATCTATAGATAAGAACAAAGTTTTGTCCAATAATCTCTTAAGCTATCGAGAACCGGCAAAGCCAGGATAGTCTTGTATGAGGTCGGTGAGATTTTGCCTGTTGATCCTGAGTGACAATGTCAATAACCAACAACAATATTGAATTCTAAGGGGAGACAGTCTGTTTTTTTCATTTCAACAAATATATGCTAGTCTGCATGACACATTAAAACTTTGCACAATACTAAGATTCATCTCGTGCTAAAATATTCTAAGACGAATCTTTATTTTCGACCA
This sequence comes from Limnoperna fortunei, assembly GCA_944474755.1. Taxonomy (NCBI): domain Eukaryota; kingdom Metazoa; phylum Mollusca; class Bivalvia; order Mytilida; family Modiolidae; genus Limnoperna; species Limnoperna fortunei. The sequence goes on along the minus strand of OX104113.1, from coordinate 105,443,292 downwards.
ACAAAAATCTAACACCACAGCGGCCAATAACCAAAAAGGGATGGGGGAGGCAAGTAACAGATTTAATTTCAATTTAATTGGGGCTATTTAAAGGTTTACGATCTCACTCAATTATACTAGGATTTGCCGTTCTTGAGGTGGACACTGTGTAACAAAGAGCAAGTATACTCTGAATGTTGAAGTTAAACACAAACGTTTTCTTTTTTTGAATGCGATTAAATTTAACAAAACATTATTGCCGTTTATCATTTTGTAGAAGTGCTGGCGTACCAGTCGTCAATCTTTCTGGTTTTGCCAAACGTACGGACCATGACCCAGAAATACCATATACACCACACGATTCCCCTGATCATGCGTGGAACGCTGTCTTCGTTGATGATGATTGGCGGTTTGTTGATTGTTGTTGGGGAGCTGGATATGAAGACGAGACTGGATACTGGGTAAGAAAATACGAGGAATTTTGGTTCCTAACAGACCCGGATAAATTCATCAACGACCATTACCCATGGACAAGTTCAGATAGGAAGATTAACAATAACTGGCAACTACTGAAACAACCCATCACTCTTGCAGAATATAATAAATTGGTAAAACTCGAAGAAGTGGCAAAAGAATGGGGATTAGACTTTTCTCACAAGGAACCAATCCTGATCTTCAGAAAGGAAGTTCACATCACAATTACTGCCAGTATATTGGTTAGAAATATAACATGCGCAATGGAGACCATTGATCACGTGAAAATGGATGACTATACATTAGTTTATCAATTTGATACGCTAACATACAGCGTTCAGGCAAGACCTCCCTCACCAGGCACGTATGTTTTGCGAATTTACGGGAAAAAGGACGGTGAAATGTCGCAACCGGCCCAGTTATTGGTTAAATATCTACTGAAATGTACTGATGTCAACAATTACGTTAAATCACTTCCTTACGTATTTACGCACGCACAAACATACCATGTGACCCTGCATGAGCCAAATTCGCGTGAGCTTCCAGCTAGGTCGAAAATAAAGATTCGTCTTTCTTCACAATATCTTCGACAAATAATGGTTGAAAATATTCCATTAGAATGTGACGAACATGGGACATGGGAAGGAAAAATAACCACCCCACAGTCTGGCGACGCTATTATTATCTACGGTAGCACGTCTGATGATCCTAATGGAAAATTCCATTCTCTCTATAAATTCTACATAGTAGACAAAGCACCAAAGAAGCAGTGATTGAACAATAATGTTGTTTCTTTTACATTTTCAAGAGCAAAAATAAACTAAAAAATGTTGTATATGAAATGAAAACATAAAAACCCCGGTAAACTTTATTATTTGATGAAGCATTCAAATTGTCACAGTTAATCACGGAAACTCAGCAATTTATACAGCTATATATCGTGACATCTAGGTTTCATCGGGGAAGAATTCGGCGCTCAAGGTGAAACCCCCGATCCGGATTACGGACAATTTGTCAAATAAGTTGAACGCACCATGCCTTAGTTAGAATCGGACTCAGTATTGACACGCAAGTGATAATATTTTAGATGACTTTATACTAAACCACTCGAAAGTCACAGCCCTTAACAATCATTAAAAAAAATGTTTAAATTACAAACAGTTTAACCTTTGAATGGGCTTGACACGTTCCATTCCCTAAACATCCAGTAACTTTCAAGTGTTAGTCATTTTAAATGCAATATTCTTGTATTAAGCGTTATGTCAGTCCACCGATGAGATTGATTGTTGTTTTACGTCCAGCAAGTAATATTTCAGCTATATTCAGGACGTGAAAATTTAGTCCACCGATGAGACGTCCAATAATACTTAAACAAGTTAACACCTAACTTTAAAATGTTATAATTTAAACCATATTCTTAAAATAAGTTTTCTACCGCAGGTCGGGGGTTTTCTCCTTGAACTCCGGCTTCCTCCCCCAACAAAACTGGACCCAAATGATATAGCTGTAAAATTGCTAAAAGTGGCATTAAACAACAGTCAAATAAACGTTTTATAATGTTAATTGTCATATATCTGAAATGTTGAGAGCATAGGTTTTGTCCTTGGACCCGACAAAATATATATGGCCTAGGAAAAGTTGGTAGAAAATTCCCTCGATATCAAAATGTTGCAAAAATCCAAAATTCATGATAAAATTAACTACTAAAATCCGGACCTCAAAGCACAACACAATGTAAAGAAGTAGTAAGATGAACTGCACCAGTGACAAAACACAGCAAATACTGGTGTTAGGAGGTACATTGCGACAGCTACCTCAGGGCTCTAGTACTAGAACATTTTAAATTTGTTCATGATTATGTTTTCAGAATTAAAAACAGCTGATAGGTCTCAGGAACACAAAAATGTACATATATACACATCCACCGGCCTTCGGTGTATACCAATTTTGCTGAAATCAAAAGGCATTATGCCATCTAAAGTCTAGATTAATAATGAACACTAATATGGGTCATAGCAGGTAACGTGATTGGAGAGTGTCACGAGTACTGTTTAGCTCAGATGTGGGTCATAGCAGGTAACGTAATTGGAGTTTGTCGTGGGTACTATTAAGATCAGATGTGGGTCATAGCTGGTAACATGATTGGAGAGTGTCATGGGTACTGTTAAGCTCAGATGTGGGTCATAGCAGGTAACATGATTGGAGAGTGTCATGTGTACTGTTAAGCTCAGATGTGGGTCATAGCAGGTAACGTGATTGGAGAGTGTCATGTGTACTGTTGAGCACAGATGTGGATCATAGCAGGTAACATGATTGGAGAGTGTCATTGGTACTATTAAGATCAGATGTACATCATAGCAGGTAACGTGATTGGAGAGTGCGTGCGTACTATTAAGCTCAGATGTGGGTCATAGCAGGTAACGTGATTGGAGAGTGTCATTGGTACTGTTGAGCACAGATGTGGATCATAGCAGGTAACATGATTGGAGAGTGTCATTGGTACTATTAAGATCAGATGTGGGTCATAGCTGGTAACATGATTGGAGAGTGTCATGGGTACTGTTAAGCTCAGATGTGGGTCATAGCAGGTAACATGATTGGAAAGTGCCATTGGTACTGTTAAGCTCAGATGTACATCATAGCAGGTAACGTGATTGGAGAGTGCGTGGGTACTATTAAGCTCAGATGTGGGCCATAGCAGGTAACATGATTGGAGAGTGCCATGGGTACTGTTAAGCTCAGATGTGGATCAAAGCAGGTAACATGACTTGAGATTGCCATGGGTACTGTTAAGCTCAGATATGGATAATAGCAGGTAACATGATTGGAGAGTGTCATGGGTACTGTTAAGCCCAGATGTGGGTCATAGCTGGTAACATGATTGGAGAGTTCCATGGGTACTGTTAAGATCAGATGTGGATCATAGCAGGTAACACGATTGGGGAGTGTCATGTGTACTGTTAAGCACAGATGTGGATCATAGCAGGTAACGTGATTGGAGAGTGTCATTGGTACTGTTACGCACAGATGTGGATCATAGCAGGTAACATGATTGGAGAGTGTCATGGGTATTGTTAAGCACAGATGTGGATCATAGCAGGTAGCGTGATTGGATAGTGTCATGGGTACTGTTAAGCCCAGATGTGGGTCATATCAGGTAACATGATTGGAGAGTGCCATGAGTACTGTTAAGCTCAGATATGGATCATAGCAGGTAACGTGATTGGAGAGTGTGACGAGTACTGTTAATCTCAGATGTGGGTCATAGCTGGTAACATAATTGCAGAGTGTCATGGGTACTGTTAAGCTCAGATGTGGATCATAGCAAGTAACATGATTGGAGAGTGTCACGAGTACTGTTAAGCTCAGATGTGGGTCATAGCAGGTAACGTGATTGGAGAGTGTCATGTGTACTGTTAAGCTCAGATGTGGGTCATAGCAGGTAACGTGATTGGAGAGTGTCATGTGTACTGTTGAGCACAGATGTGGATCATAGCAGGTAACATGATTGGAGAGTGTCATTGGTACTATTAAGATCAGATGTGGGTCATAGCTGGTAATATGATTGGAGAGTGTCATGGGTACTGTTAAGCTCAGATGTGGGTCATAGCAGGTAACATGATTGGAAAGTGCCATTGGTACTGTTAAGCTCAGATGTACATCATAGCAGGTAACGTGATTGGAGAGTGCGTGGGTACTATTAAGCTCAGATGTGGGCCATAGCAGGTAACATGATTGGAGAGTGCCATGGGTACTGTTAAGCTCAGATGTGGATCATAGCAGGTAACGTGATTGGAGAGTGCCATGGGTACTGTTAAGCTGAGATGTGGATCATAGCAGGTAACGTGATTGGAGAGTGTCATGGGTACTGTTAAGCCCAGATGTGGGTCATAGCTGGTAACATGATTGGAGAGTTCCATGGGTACTGTTAAGATCAGATGTGGATCATAGCAGGTAACACGATTGGGGAGTGTCATGTGTACTGTTAAGCACAGATGTGGATCATAGCAGGTAACGTGATTGGAGAGTGTCATTGGTACTGTTACGCACAGATGTGGATCATAGCAGGTAACATGATTGGAGAGTGTCATGGGTATTGTTAAGCACAGATGTGGATCATAGCAGGTAGCGTGATTGGATAGTGTCATGGGTACTGTTAAGCCCAGATGTGGGTCATATCAGGTAACATGATTGGAGAGTGCCATGAGTACTGTTAAGCTCAGATATGGATCATAGCAGGTAACGTGATTGGAGAGTGTGACGAGTACTGTTAATCTCAGATGTGGGTCATAGCTGGTAACATAATTGCAGAGTGTCATGGGTACTGTTAAGCTCAGATGTGGATCATAGCAAGTAACATGATTGGAGAGTGTCACGAGTACTGTTAAGCTCAGATGTGGATCATAGCAGGTAACATGATTGGAGAGTGTCATGTGTACTGTTAAGCTCAGATGTGGGTCATAGCAGGTAACGTGATTGGAGAGTGTCATGTGTACTGTTGAGCACAGATGTGGATCATAGCAGGTAACATGATTGGAGAGTGTCATTGGTACTATTAAGATCAGATGTGGGTCATAGCTGGTAACATGATTGGAGAGTGTCATGGGTACTGTTAAGCTCAGATGTGGGTCATAGCAGGTAACATGATTGGAGAGTGTCATGGGTACTGTTAAGCTCAGATGTGGATCATAGCAAGTAACATGATTGGAGAGTGTCACGAGTACTGTTAAGCTCAGATGTGGGTCATAGCAGGTAACGTGATTGGAGAGTGTCATGTGTACTGTTAAGCTCAGATGTGGGTCATAGCAGGTAACGTGATTGGAGAGTGTCATGTGTACTGTTGAGCACAGATGTGGATCATAGCAGGTAACATGATTGGAGAGTGTCATTGGTACTATTAAGATCAGATGTGGGTCATAGCTGGTAACATGATTGGAGAGTGTCATGGGTACTGTTAAGCTCAGATGTGGGTCATAGCAGGTAATCAGATGTGGGTCATAGCAGGTAACATGATTGGAAAGTGCCATGGGTACTGTTAAGCTCAGATGTACATCATAGCAGGTAACGTGATTGGAGAGTGCGTGGGTACTATTAAGCTCAGATGTGGGCCATAGCAGGTAACATGATTGGAGAGTGTCATGTGTACTGTTAATCTCAGATGTGGATCATAGCAGGTAACATGGTTGGAGTGTGTCATGGGTTCTGTTAAGCTCAGATGTGGATCATAGCAGGTAACAGGATTGGAGAGTGTCATAGGTACTGTTAAGTTCAGATGTGGATCATAGCAGGTAACAGGATTGGAGAGTGTCATGGGTACTGTTAAGCTCAGATGTGGATCATAGCAGGTAACATGATTGGAGTGTCATGGGTACTGTTAAGATCAGATGTGGATCATAGCAGGTAACGTGATTGGAGAGTGTCATGGGTACTAATAAGCACAGATGTGGATCATAGCAGGTAACGTGATTGGAGAGTGTCATTGGTACTGTTACGCACAGATGTGGATCATAGCAGGTAACATGATTGGAGAGTGTCATGGGTATTGTTAAGCACAGATGTGGATCATAGCAGGTAGCGTGATTGGATAGTGTCATGGGTACTGTTAAGCCCAGATGTGGGTCATATCAGGTAACATGATTGGAGAGTGCCATGAGTACTGTTAAGCTCAGATATGGATCATAGCAGGTAACGTGATTGGAGAGTGTGACGAGTACTGTTAATCTCAGATGTGGGTCATAGCTGGTAACATAATTGCAGAGTGTCATTGGTACTGTTTAGCTCAGATGTGGGTCATAGCAGGTAACGTGATTGGAGAGTGTCATGGGTACTGTTAAGCACAGATGTGGGTCATAGCAGGTAACGTGATTGGAGAGTGTGACGAGTACTGTTAATCTCAGATGTGGGTCATAGCAGGTAACATGATTGGAGAGTGTCATGTGTACTGTTAATCTCAGATGTGGATCATAGCAGGTAACATGGTTGGAGTGTGTCATGGGTTCTGTTAAGCTCAGATGTGGATCATAGCAGGTAACAGGATTGGAGAGTGTCATAGGTACTGTTAAGTTCAGATGTGGATCATAGCAGGTAACGTGATTGGAGAGTGTCATGGGTACTAATAAGCACAGATGTGGATCATAGCAGGTAACGTGATTGGAGTGTGTCATGGGTACTGATAAGCACAGATGTGGGTCATAGCAGGTAACATGATTGGAGAGTGTTATGGGTACTGATAAGCACAGATGTGGGTCATAGCAGGTAACATGATTGGAGAGTGTTATGGGTACTGATAAGCACAGATGTGGGTCATAGCAGGTAACATGATTGGAGAGTGTTATGGGTTCTGTTAAGCTCAGATGTGGATCATAGCAGGTTACATGATTGGAGAGTTAAGCTCAGATGTGGATCATAGCAGGTAACGTGATTGGAGAGTGTCATTGGTACTATTAAGATCAGATGTGGATCATAGCAGGTAACATGATTGGAGAGTGTCATGGGTTCTGTTAAGTTCAGATGTGGATCATAGCAAGTAACATGATTGGAGAGTGTCACGAGTACTGTTTAGCTCAGATGTGGGTCATAGCAGGTAACGTGATTGGAGAGTGTCATGTGTACTGTTAATCTCAGATGTGGATCATAGCAGGTAACATGGTTGGAGCGTGTCATGGGTTCTGTTAAGCTCAGATGTGGATCATAGCAGGTAACAGGATTGGAGAGTGTCATAGGTACTGTTAAGTTCAGATGTGGATCATAGCAGGTAACAGGATTGGAGAGTGTCATGGGTACTGTTAAGCTCAGATGTGGATCATAGCAGGTAACATGATTGGAGTGTCATGGGTACTGTTAAGATCAGATGTGGATCATAGCAGGTAACGTGATTGGAGAGTGTCATGGGTACTTATAAGCACAGATGTGGATCATAGCAGGTAACGTGATTGGAGTGTGTCATGGGTACTGATAAGCACAGATGTGGGTCATAGCAGGTAACATGATTGGAGAGTGTTATGGGTACTGATAAGCACAGATGTGGGTCATAGCAGGTAACATGATTGGAGAGTGTTATGGGTTCTGTTAAGCACAGATGTGGGTCATAGCAGGTAACATGATTGGAGAGTGTTATGGGTTCTGTTAAGCTCAGATGTGGGTCATAGCAGGTAACGTGATTGGAGAGTGTTATGGGTTCTGTTAAGATCAGATGTGGGTCATAGCAGGTAACATGATTGGAGAGTGTTATGGGTTCTGTTAAGCTCAGATGTGGATCATAGCAGGTAACGTGATTGGAGAGTGTCATGTGTACTGTTGAGCACAGATGTGGATCATAGCAGGTAACATGATTGGAGAGTGTTATGGGTTCTGTTAAGATCAGATGTGGATCATAGCAGGTAACATGATTGGAGAGTTAAGCTCAGATGTGGATCATAGCAGGTAACGTGATTGGAGAGTGTCATTGGTACTATTAAGATCAGATGTGGATCATAGCAGGTAACATGATTGGAGAGTGTCATGGGTACTGTTAAGCTCAGATGTGGATCATAGCAGGTAACGTGATTGGAGAGTGTCATGGGTACTGTTAAGATCAGATGTGGATCATAGCAGGTAACATGATTGGAGAGTGTCATGGGTACTGTTAAGCTCAGATGTGGATCATAGCAGGTAACGTGATTGGAGAGTGTCATGGGTTCTGTTAAGATCAGATGTGGATCATAGCAGGTAACGTGATTGGAGAGTGTCATGGGTACTGTTAAGATCAGATGTGGATCATAGCAGGTAACAGGATTGGAGAGTGTCATGGGTACTGTTAAGCTCTGATGTGGATCATAGCAGGTAACAGGATTGGAGAGTGTCATGGGTACTGTTAAGATCAGATGTGGATCATAGCAGGTAACGTGATTGGAGAGTGCCATGGGTACTGTTAAGCTCAGATGTGGATCAAAGCAGGTAACATGATTGGAGATTGCCATGGGTACTGTTAAGCTCAGATGTGGATCATAGCAGGTAACATGATTGGAGAGTGTTATGGGTACTGATAAGCACAGATGTGGGTCATAGCAGGTAACATGATTGGAGAGTGTTATGGGTTCTGTTAAGCACAGATGTGGGTCATAGCAGGTAACATGATTGGAGAGTGTTATGGGTTCTGTTAAGCTCAGATGTGGATCATAGCAGGTAACGTGATTGGAGAGTGTTATGGGTTCTGTTAAGATCAGATGTGGATCATAGCAGGTAACATGATTGGAGAGTTAAGCTCAGATGTGGATCATAGCAGGTAACGTGATTGGAGAGTGTCATTGGTACTATTAAGATCAGATGTGGATCATAGCAGGTAACATGATTGGAGAGTGTCATGGGTTCTGTTAAGTTCAGATGTGGATCATAGCAGGTAACATGATTGGAGAGTGTCATGGGTTCTGTTAAGTTCAGATGTGGATCATAGCAAGTAACATGATTGGAGAGTGTCACGAGTACTGTTTAGCTCAGATGTGGGTCATAGCAGGTAACGTGATTGGAGAGTGTCATGGGTACTGTTAAGCACAGATGTGGGTCATAGCAGGTAACGTGATTGGAGAGTGTCATGGGTACTGTTAAGCTCAGATGTGGATCATATCAGGTAACATGATTGGAGAGTGTCATGTGTACTGTTAATCTCAGATGTGGATCATAGCAGGTAACATGGTTGGAGTGTGTCATGGGTTCTGTTAAGCTCAGATGTGGATCATAGCAGGTAACATGATTGGAGAGTGTCATGTGTACTGTTAATCTCAGATGTGGATCATAGCAGGTAACAGGATTGGAGAGTGTCATAGGTACTGTTAAGTTCAGATGTGGATCATAGCAGGTAACAGGATTGGAGAGTGTCATAGGTACTGTTAAGTTCAGATGTGGATCATAGCAGGTAACGTGATTGGAGAGTGCCATGGGTACTGTTAAGTTCAGATGTGGATCATAGCAGGTAACATGATTGGAGTGTCATGGGTACTGTTAAGATCAGATGTGGATCATAGCAGGTAACAGGATTGGAGAGTGTCATAGGTACTGTTAAGTTCAGATGTGGATCATAGCAGGTAACATGATTGGAGTGTCATGGGTACTGTTAAGATCAGATGTGGATCATAGCAGGTAACAGGATTGGAGAGTGTCATGGGTACTTATAAGCACAGATGTGGATCATAGCAGGTAACGTGATTGGAGTGTGTCATGGGTACTGATAAGCACAGATGTGGGTCATAGCAGGTAACATGATTGGAGAGTGTTATGGGTACTGATAAGCACAGATGTGGGTCATAGCAGGTAACATGATTGGAGAGTGTTATGGGTTCTGTTAAGCACAGATGTGGGTCATAGCAGGTAACGTGATTGGAGAGTGTTATGGGTTCTGTTAAGCTCAGATGTGGGTCATAGCAGGTAACGTGATTGGAGAGTGTTATGGGTTCTGTTAAGATCAGATGTGGATCATAGCAGGTAACATGATTGGAGAGTTAAGCTCAGATGTGGATCATAGCAGGTAACGTGATTGGAGAGTGTCATTGGTACTATTAAGATCAGATGTGGATCATAGCAGGTAACATGATTGGAGAGTGTCATGGGTTCTGTTAAGTTCAGATGTGGATCATAGCAGGTAACATGATTGGAGAGTGTCATGGGTTCTGTTAAGATCAGATGTGGATCATAGCAGGTAACATGATTGGAGAGTGTCATGGGTACTGTTAAGCTCAGATGTGGATCATAGCAGGTAACAGGATTGGAGAGTGTCATAGGTACTGTTAAGTTCAGATGTGGATCATAGCAGGTAACATGATTGGAGAGTGTCATAGGTACTGTTAAGTTCAGATGTGGATCATAGCAGGTAACATGATTGGAGTGTCATGGGTACTGTTAAGATCAGATGTGGATCATAGCAGGTAACAGGATTGGAGAGTGTCATGGGTACTTATAAGCACAGATGTGGATCATAGCAGGTAACGTGATTGGAGTGTGTCATGGGTACTGATAAGCACAGATGTGGGTCATAGCAGGTAACATGATTGGAGAGTGTTATGGGTACTGATAAGCACAGATGTGGGTCATAGCAGGTAACATGATTGGAGAGTGTTATGGGTTCTGTTAAGCACAGATGTGGGTCATAGCAGGTAACGTGATTGGAGAGTGTTATGGGTTCTGTTAAGCTCAGATGTGGGTCATAGCAGGTAACGTGATTGGAGAGTGTTATGGGTTCTGTTAAGATCAGATGTGGATCATAGCAGGTAACATGATTGGAGAGTTAAGCTCAGATGTGGATCATAGCAGGTAACGTGATTGGAGAGTGTCATTGGTACTATTAAGATCAGATGTGGATCATAGCAGGTAACATGATTGGAGAGTGTCATGGGTTCTGTTAAGTTCAGATGTGGATCATAGCAGGTAACATGATTGGAGAGTGTCATGGGTTCTGTTAAGATCAGATGTGGATCATAGCAGGTAACATGATTGGAGAGTGTCATGGGTACTGTTAAGCTCAGATGTGGATCATAGCAGGTAACAGGATTGGAGAGTGTCATAGGTACTGTTAAGTTCAGATGTGGATCATAGCAGGTAACATGATTGGAGAGTGTCATGGGTACTGTTAAGTTCAGATGTGGATCATAGCAGGTAACATGATTGGAGAGTGTCATAGGTACTGTTAAGTTCACATGTGGATCATAGCAGGTAACATGATTGGAGAGTGTCATAGGTACTGTTAAGCTCAGATGTGGATCATAGCAAGTAACATGATTGGAGAGTGTCACGAGTACTGTTAAGCTCAGATGTGGGTCATAGCAGGTAACGTGATTGGAGAGTGTCATGTGTACTGTTAAGCTCAGATGTGGGTCATAGCAGGTAACGTGATTGGAGAGTGTCATGTGTACTGTTGAGCACAGATGTGGATCATAGCAGGTAACATGATTGGAGAGTGTCATTGGTACTATTAAGATCAGATGTGGGTCATAGCTGGTAACATGATTGGAGAGTGTCATGGGTACTGTTAAGCTCAGATGTGGGTCATAGCAGGTAATCAGATGTGGGTCATAGCAGGTAACATGATTGGAAAGTGCCATGGGTACTGTTAAGCTCAGATGTACATCATAGCAGGTAACGTGATTGGAGAGTGCGTGGGTACTATTAAGCTCAGATGTGGGCCATAGCAGGTAACATGATTGGAGAGTGTCATGTGTACTGTTAATCTCAGATGTGGATCATAGCAGGTAACATGGTTGGAGTGTGTCATGGGTTCTGTTAAGCTCAGATGTGGATCATAGCAGGTAACAGGATTGGAGAGTGTCATAGGTACTGTTAAGTTCAGATGTGGATCATAGCAGGTAACAGGATTGGAGAGTGTCATGGGTACTGTTAAGCTCAGATGTGGATCATAGCAGGTAACATGATTGGAGTGTCATGGGTACTGTTAAGATCAGATGTGGATCATAGCAGGTAACGTGATTGGAGAGTGTCATGGGTACTAATAAGCACAGATGTGGATCATAGCAGGTAACGTGATTGGAGAGTGTCATTGGTACTGTTACGCACAGATGTGGATCATAGCAGGTAACATGATTGGAGAGTGTCATGGGTATTGTTAAGCACAGATGTGGATCATAGCAGGTAGCGTGATTGGATAGTGTCATGGGTACTGTTAAGCCCAGATGTGGGTCATATCAGGTAACATGATTGGAGAGTGCCATGAGTACTGTTAAGCTCAGATATGGATCATAGCAGGTAACGTGATTGGAGAGTGTGACGAGTACTGTTAATCTCAGATGTGGGTCATAGCTGGTAACATAATTGCAGAGTGTCATTGGTACTGTTTAGCTCAGATGTGGGTCATAGCAGGTAACGTGATTGGAGAGTGTCATGGGTACTGTTAAGCACAGATGTGGGTCATAGCAGGTAACGTGATTGGAGAGTGTGACGAGTACTGTTAATCTCAGATGTGGGTCATAGCAGGTAACATGATTGGAGAGTGTCATGTGTACTGTTAATCTCAGATGTGGATCATAGCAGGTAACATGGTTGGAGTGTGTCATGGGTTCTGTTAAGCTCAGATGTGGATCATAGCAGGTAACAGGATTGGAGAGTGTCATAGGTACTGTTAAGTTCAGATGTGGATCATAGCAGGTAACGTGATTGGAGAGTGTCATGGGTACTAATAAGCACAGATGTGGATCATAGCAGGTAACGTGATTGGAGTGTGTCATGGGTACTGATAAGCACAGATGTGGGTCATAGCAGGTAACATGATTGGAGAGTGTTATGGGTACTGATAAGCACAGATGTGGGTCATAGCAGGTAACATGATTGGAGAGTGTTATGGGTACTGATAAGCACAGATGTGGGTCATAGCAGGTAACATGATTGGAGAGTGTTATGGGTTCTGTTAAGCTCAGATGTGGGTCATAGCAGGTAACGTGATTGGAGAGTGTTATGGGTTCTGTTAAGATCAGATGTGGATCATAGCAGGTAACATGATTGGAGAGTTAAGCTCAGATGTGGATCATAGCAGGTAACGTGATTGGAGAGTGTCATTGGTACTATTAAGATCAGATGTGGATCATAGCAGGTAACATGATTGGAGAGTGTCATGGGTTCTGTTAAGTTCAGATGTGGATCATAGCAAGTAACATGATTGGAGAGTGTCACGAGTACTGTTTAGCTCAGATGTGGGTCATAGCAGGTAACGTGATTGGAGAGTGTCATGTGTACTGTTAATCTCAGATGTGGATCATAGCAGGTAACATGGTTGGAGTGTGTCATGGGTTCTGTTAAGCTCAGATGTGGATCATAGCAGGTAACAGGATTGGAGAGTGTCATAGGTACTGTTAAGTTCAGATGTGGATCATAGCAGGTAACAGGATTGGAGAGTGTCATGGGTACTGTTAAGCTCAGATGTGGATTATAGCAGGTAACATGATTGGAGTGTCATGGGTACTGTTAAGATCAGATGTGGATCATAGCAGGTAACGTGATTGGAGAGTGTCATGGGTACTTATAAGCACAGATGTGGATCATAGCAGGTAACGTGATTGGAGTGTGTCATGGGTACTGATAAGCACAGATGTGGGTCATAGCAGGTAACATGATTGGAGAGTGTTATGGGTACTGATAAGCACAGATGTGGGTCATAGCAGGTAACATGATTGGAGAGTGTTATGGGTTCTGTTAAGCACAGATGTGGGTCATAGCAGGTAACATGATTGGAGAGTGTTATGGGTTCTGTTAAGCTCAGATGTGGGTCATAGCAGGTAACGTGATTGGAGAGTGTTATGGGTTCTGTTAAGATCAGATGTGGGTCATAGCAGGTAACATGATTGGAGAGTGTTATGGGTTCTGTTAAGCTCAGATGTGGATCATAGCAGGTAACGTGATTGGAGAGTGTCATGTGTACTGTTGAGCACAGATGTGGATCATAGCAGGTAACATGATTGGAGAGTGTTATGGGTTCTGTTAAGATCAGATGTGGATCATAGCAGGTAACATGATTGGAGAGTTAAGCTCAGATGTGGATCATAGCAGGTAACGTGATTGGAGAGTGTCATTGGTACTATTAAGATCAGATGTGGATCATAGCAGGTAACATGATTGGAGAGTGTCATGGGTACTGTTAAGCTCAGATGTGGATCATAGCAGGTAACGTGATTGGAGAGTGTCATGGGTACTGTTAAGATCAGATGTGGATCATAGCAGGTAACATGATTGGAGAGTGTCATGGGTACTGTTAAGCTCAGATGTGGATCATAGCAGGTAACGTGATTGGAGAGTGTCATGGGTTCTGTTAAGATCAGATGTGGATCATAGCAGGTAACGTGATTGGAGAGTGTCATGGGTACTGTTAAGATCAGATGTGGATCATAGCAGGTAACAGGATTGGAGAGTGTCATGGGTACTGTTAAGCTCTGATGTGGATCATAGCAGGTAACAGGATTGGAGAGTGTCATGGGTACTGTTAAGATCAGATGTGGATCATAGCAGGTAACGTGATTGGAGAGTGCCATGGGTACTGTTAAGCTCAGATGTGGATCAAAGCAGGTAACATGATTGGAGATTGCCATGGGTACTGTTAAGCTCAGATGTGGATCATAGCAGGTAACATGATTGGAGAGTGTTATGGGTACTGATAAGCACAGATGTGGGTCATAGCAGGTAACATGATTGGAGAGTGTTATGGGTTCTGTTAAGCACAGATGTGGGTCATAGCAGGTAACATGATTGGAGAGTGTTATGGGTTCTGTTAAGCTCAGATGTGGATCATAGCAGGTAACGTGATTGGAGAGTGTTATGGGTTCTGTTAAGATCAGATGTGGATCATAGCAGGTAACATGATTGGAGAGTTAAGCTCAGATGTGGATCATAGCAGGTAACGTGATTGGAGAGTGTCATTGGTACTATTAAGATCAGATGTGGATCATAGCAGGTAACATGATTGGAGAGTGTCATGGGTTCTGTTAAGTTCAGATGTGGATCATAGCAGGTAACATGATTGGAGAGTGTCATGGGTTCTGTTAAGTTCAGATGTGGATCATAGCAAGTAACATGATTGGAGAGTGTCACGAGTACTGTTTAGCTCAGATGTGGGTCATAGCAGGTAACGTGATTGGAGAGTGTCATGGGTACTGTTAAGCACAGATGTGGGTCATAGCAGGTAACGTGATTGGAGAGTGTCATGGGTACTGTTAAGCTCAGATGTGGATCATATCAGGTAACATGATTGGAGAGTGTCATGTGTACTGTTAATCTCAGATGTGGATCATAGCAGGTAACATGGTTGGAGTGTGTCATGGGTTCTGTTAAGCTCAGATGTGGATCATAGCAGGTAACATGATTGGAGAGTGTCATGTGTACTGTTAATCTCAGATGTGGATCATAGCAGGTAACAGGATTGGAGAGTGTCATAGGTACTGTTAAGTTCAGATGTGGATCATAGCAGGTAACAGGATTGGAGAGTGTCATAGGTACTGTTAAGTTCAGATGTGGATCATAGCAGGTAACGTGATTGGAGAGTGTCATGGGTTCTGTTAAGCTCAGATGTGGATCATAGCAGGTAACATGATTGGAGAGTGTCATAGGTACTGTTAAGTTCAGATGTGGATCATAGCAGGTAACATGATTGGAGTGTCATGGGTACTGTTAAGATCAGATGTGGATCATAGCAGGTAACAGGATTGGAGAGTGTCATGGGTACTTATAAGCACAGATGTGGATCATAGCAGGTAACGTGATTGGAGTGTGTCATGGGTACTGATAAGCACAGATGTGGGTCATAGCAGGTAACATGATTGGAGAGTGTTATGGGTACTGATAAGCACAGATGTGGGTCATAGCAGGTAACATGATTGGAGAGTGTTATGGGTTCTGTTAAGCACAGATGTGGGTCATAGCAGGTAACGTGATTGGAGAGTGTTATGGGTTCTGTTAAGCTCAGATGTGGGTCATAGCAGGTAACGTGATTGGAGAGTGTTATGGGTTCTGTTAAGATCAGATGTGGATCATAGCAGGTAACATGATTGGAGAGTTAAGCTCAGATGTGGATCATAGCAGGTAACGTGATTGGAGAGTGTCATTGGTACTATTAAGATCAGATGTGGATCATAGCAGGTAACATGATTGGAGAGTGTCATGGGTTCTGTTAAGTTCAGATGTGGATCATAGCAGGTAACATGATTGGAGAGTGTCATGGGTTCTGTTAAGATCAGATGTGGATCATAGCAGGTAACATGATTGGAGAGTGTCATGGGTACTGTTAAGCTCAGATGTGGATCATAGCAGGTAACAGGATTGGAGAGTGTCATAGGTACTGTTAAGTTCAGATGTGGATCATAGCAGGTAACATGATTGGAGAGTGTCATGGGTACTGTTAAGTTCAGATGTGGATCATAGCAGGTAACATGATTGGAGAGTGTCATAGGTACTGTTAAGTTCACATGTGGATCATAGCAGGTAACATGATTGGAGAGTGTCATAGGTACTGTTAAGCTCAGATGTGGATCATAGCAGGTAACGTGATTGGAGAGTGTCATGGGTACTGTTAAGCTCAGGTGTGGATCATAGCAGGTAAAATGATTGGCAAATTGCCAGCTACAAAAGTCTGTGAGACATTTCGTCAATAGTAACAATTTCAGTTAGTCCTGGCCTTTTTGCTATTGATTTATTGTGTAACTTGTTCTGATTTTTGGTTGCTGGATGTTTAACAATCAATCAATAAGATTTTTCTAACAACATTGACTTCAGTGTTGGAATTTTTTTCAGGATCATGGTTCTAACAATGACTAAACTGACACATAACTCTGATTTCTTTACTAAGCACTAATTTGATCAGGTTCACAACCAGACAGTATTCTATTTACATGATTATACAAGTATATCTACATTGTTTACAATTGCATGTTATACAAATTAATGGCAAATAAAATTCCAATACCTTAAATTGGGGCAAAAAAAGGTCAACTCTTTTCACATAAAAAAACAGTCGCTTAAATGTTAGTTGGAATTAAGTAGACACAATTTATAGTCTATTTATTTAAATTACTCTAAATCCAAATAAATCAACTGCTACAAAATATCTTGCACAAATAAAATAAATAAAGCCTGTAGTATTTAGTTTAATCAGTATTTAAAGTCAAATATTGTTGTTTTTTTTTAAATTTGCACTCCACAGTAACAAGAATGACTAACTCACTAAACTCTTACTGATGGATGACTCGCATCATAAAAATGTATAACGTTGTTGGTAGACAGAGGTTTCATTTTAACAGACAACAAAGTGTGAAATTCTCTGTTCATTGCATTGCCATACATATATCGAGTTCTATTTTTGTGTTTGAAAAAAAAATTTTTATAATACAATTTAGACTAGTATACATGGTATACAACCTGCTGGCATTATCTATATTGATATTTCTGACTAACTTAAATTTAACTTGTAGTTATAATAAAACATTATTTCGAAACATCACATCATCTAGCAAATAATAAGATCTACATGTATCTCTGCTATTATAATCAGTACTTAAAGTAAGACCTAGAGCTGTTCCAGGAAAACAATATGATCTATCTCTGCTATTATCATTAGTACTTAATGTAAGTCCTAGAGATGTTCCAGGAAAACAATATGATCTATCTCTGCTATTATCATTAGTACTTAATGTAAGTCCTAGAGATGTTCCAGGAAAACAATATGATCCATCTCTGCTATTATCATTAGTTCTTCATGTAGTCCTAGAGATGTTCCAGGAAAACAATATTATCCATCTCTGCTATTATCATTAGTACTTAATGTAAGTCCTAGAGATCTTCCAGGAAAACAATATGATCTATCTCTGCTATTATCATTAGTACTTAATGTAAGTCCTAGAGATGTTCCAGGAAAACAATATGATCTATCTCTGCTATTATCATTAGTTCTTCATGTAGTCCTAGAGATGTTCCAGGAAAACAATATGATCCATCTCTGCTATTATCATTAGTACTTAATGTAAGTCCTAGAGATCTTCCAGGAAAACAATATGATCTATCTCTGCTATTATCATTAGTACTTAATGTAAGTCCTAGAGATGTTCCAGGAAAACAATATGATCCATCTCTGCTATTATCATTAGTTCTTCATGTAGTCCTAGAGATGTTCCAGGAAAACAATATGATCCATCTCTGCTATTATCATTAGTACTTAATGTAAGTCCTAGAGATGTTCCAGGAAAACAATATGATCTATCTCTGCCAATATTATAAGTACTTAAAGTAAGACCTAGAGATTCCAGAAAATCTATAGATATATAAGATGCTACACATATTTTTCTGTTGGCTGGAAATAATAAAACTGAAGTGTATAGAATACAGGTCTAAACATATTTCCTTCACATACACACACAAAATTCAAGGAATAACTGTTAGATCTGATATATTTCCAGATCTTGTGCCATTAAACGTACTATTAACCAGAAATGCAGTATTACTATTAACAGTGTTTGGGAACACACTCATATTAAGTCATCCTGTCTATGTTTCTTTTCTAAAAAGTAGAAAAAAAAACAAGTCTGGTTTATTTGATTATAGAATTATGACTATTTTCTTGTTTGAAAACTAAAACCTTTGCATTATGGCAGATTACTATATAATGTAAGTTACTCTGTTAGTATTGATATGTATCATATTGTAAAGTTCTATTTTTATGTAACATGTATTAAGTAGGAAAAGGGAGATAAAGAACAGAAAAGAATACAAGGCCGAATTACATGAACAAGGAAGCTAAAGAACAGAAAAGAATAAAAGACAGAATTACATGAACAAGGGAGATATAGAACAGAAAAGAATAAAAGACAAATTACATGGACAATTATTGTAACATAGTGTTTACTAGAATATACTATAGAAACTCTTACAAAAAAATTCACTTGAAATTAAAAACCATGTCAAGTAATCAGTCACATCAACCAATGAAATCTTTTTATAACATATTTTAATACAATTAATTTGTTTAAAAACATGTAGTTCTATATTAAAACACATTTCATAATGGTGCTAAGTCAGCATATTTTGACAAAAAGGATCAGATGAATTTCTGTTCAATGCAAACATAACAATGAACTTGATTATATCTTCAAATTGTAACTTTCTGGAAAGAATTGGGAGTAATCATTTACAATCTAAAATACCGAATGCATAATGTGTATGTGAATCTAAATGTTTTATTTGTTAAAACACTGTGAAGATATTGATTATTGTAAGTCTCCTGTGAATGTGTATTACAAATGATGTGTAACGACAAAAGGTTTGTTCATCATGTGATCACATTCATCACACAATTAACAAATTACAAGTTCACATTTAATCAAGGGATCAAGGTAATCTTGTGTTGAACAATAAATCCAAGATAACTAAATAGTATTATCCCATGTGTCCTAACTACACACAACCACTTTATATCTTGTTGCTATAATCTTATTGTTGCCTGAAAACTAAGTAACAAATTTGATTAGTTTTTACTATTCTTAAGAATTATATATAAACAGAAAGCCACAATAATTTACAAACAAATTGTCTTGAAAGAAAAATGCCAAATTTTGTATAAATATTGAAATAAATCACATTTCGATAGTGAAACATAATAAAACGAATCAAAAAAGATTTAGATGAATATTTGCAACAAAATACAATATGTTGTCTATAATTATTACACAGTAAGAATTCTGTGGATAGATAAAAGATATACAGGCTACATGCCCTATATAATCAACAAATCATAAATACTAGTATAAAAATATCACATAAGTAAAATCAGCTGACACATGTCAATCATGAGAATCTTTGAGAGAGTAACAGTCTAGGCTGACAGAATCAGGATCTTCATACAGTGTCATTGTACTGGGATAACTAGATAATGTGGGGGACACCTCCTGAAAGAGAAATCAAAAGTGTTATAAATATCTTCATACAGTGTCATTGTACTGGGATAACTTAGATAATGTGGGGGACACCTCCTGAAAGAGAAATCAAAAGTGTTATAAATATCTTCATACAGTGTCATTGTACTGGGATAACTAGATAATGTGGGGGACACCTCCTGAAAGAGAAATCAAAAGTGTTATAAATATCTTCATACAGTGTCATTGTACTGGGATAACTTAGATAATGTGGGGGACACCTCCTGAAAGAGAAATCAAAAGTGTTATAAATATCTTCATACAGTGTCATTGTACTGGGATAACTAGATAATGTGGGGGACACCTCCTGAAAGAGAAACCAAAAGTGTTATAAATATCTTCATACAGTGTCATTGTACTGGGATAACTAGATAATGTGGGGGACACCTCCTGAAAGAGAAATCAAAAGTGTTATAAATATCTTCATACAGTGTCATTGTACTGGGATAACTAGATAATGTGGGGGACACCTCCTGAAAGAGAAACCAAAAGTGTTATCCATAGAAACATGAACAGACATGTAATTCAAACAGCCTTAGGATCCCAATAATCATGCTCATTAGGAAAGATTATCAACATGTGGGTTTCTTTTCTGTTTGTTTTACAATCTGTCAAATATAGAAACTAGTCTGGGATCCTGACTAAATATTCTCAATAAAGTAAGCGGACTTCCGGTTCGAATATACAGTCAGGTCACCAGCAATGAATCCGGTCAAAATTTTGACCGGTTTGCAACATTCGGAATGCCTCAAAATTTACGTCATTATTAACAGTAACTGACGTAACGTCCGGGTAAACAAATCAAATAAAAATACAGTTTATCAAAAGAACGCTTTTATAGATTTATGTATCGAATGTGGAAATAACTTACAGAGATTTGTCAGTTTAACTCGAAAGCCGAAAAACAAGAAGCAGGTAGCTACTTTATTTAAATTGTACTCTGACATAAATTTCCAACGGAACGAAAGGCGCGAAAAGTTAGCTAAAACATGGCGTTTTAAACAACCAATCAAACCGGGTAGTAAACGGGTGGTGACCTGGGGTTATATTTGAAAGTGAAGCTTGCGTAAATGAAAAATATTGCACCAGGGGACCAGGTTAATATAGAAACAGGAAGTTCACTTGTGGTTAAGTGACACATATTTGTTTTGTTTACTATATTGTCATATCCCAACTTCCAACTTTAGTAGGTTTACTTAATTAAACAAAGATGATTTTTGACTCTACTTTTTGTTTTCAGGTATTTTGTTCTTGCATTAATTACCTTGGCCCAAATTGGATGAATATTAAAAAAAAACCATAATTATGTAGCTAACTTTGTTTATATTTTTAAATGTGCTTACTGTTTCATAACTGGCTCCACTTACAAATATAGCCATCATCAGAAACAGATAGCTAACTACCTAGACCACTGGACCAACAATCAAATTAGTAAGCTATAATTCTTTCTGCCTTTCCTGGTACAGCACATTATTGCCATTAATACTTATAGTAAGCAGTACCTGAATTAATCTTCACCTATCAAAAGAACTTACCGTAAGATCAACACAGCTAGCTAATTTCTTTCCTCTCAAATCTCCACCGGGTGATGGCGCTACACCACCAGGACTAAATACATGTGATATGCTTGATACAGCTCTCTTAAGTTTCGGAGTTTTATTAAAGGAGAAAGCTCTGCTAACTCTTTTCCCTAACCTGATCAAATAAAAATAACAATGGTTAAAAATAGTGACCTACAAACACTGCTAAGAAACCATGCTAACAGAAGAAATCATATCAATATTTTATCAAAATTTTAAAATGCTAGATTTTGTAACTAAAATAAATTTCACATAATACTTGTACTTGTTCCTCTGCTACTTGGGCCCTAAGAATGATTTAAAACAAGTGTGGACTAAGTGATACCCCCCCGCTTCGCTTCAAGTCCAATTATCTCCCCTGAAGAATATCCGTGCGAGACAAAATTCTTCATGCACATCTACATATAATGTTCTTCCTTCATGTAAAGTTTCATCAAAATCTTTCAAATGGTTTAGGAGGAGTTGCGCTTACGAGGTCTCGCACTGAATACTATATTTTAAAAAAGTCCAATTATCTCCCCTGAATAATATCTGACAGCGACGAAAATTCTTCATGCACATGTACATATGATGTACTTCCTTCAAGTAAAGTTTCATAAAAATCTGACAAGCGGTTTAGAAGGAGAAGCGCATACAAGGGATGTGGACAGACGGACAAACAGACAGGGTGATTCCTATATCCCCCCCCCCCCAAACAAGTTTGCCGGGGATATAAACATGCATAAATTTACAGCTATACCTGGCAGCTCTGCTGAGTGTGTTACTTTTCTTCTCGATCTCACCAGTACTGATCTGTAGATCTTTACCTTCTACCGACACAACCAAACTATCCTGTAATACACAAATCATTTATTATTTGTCTTCATGTTTTAAACAATTCTGTCTTGTGGTGTTCAGCATACCGTGACAAGTTGTGCTTCCTACCCCACTGTAGACAACACAAACAAAATTAAGTTGTGTATTGTCTGCTATTACCGGAAAAAATGTAATCTTTCAACCGTATTTACTTTTCAAATTCAAATATACGGAGTATGGAACAGATTGGAAAGGTCAAATAGGGCATTCTTAGAGAAAAATATGTCAAAACGTAAAATAAACTAGAAAAACTGTGAGCCACTGCTCACTAAATCATACCCCCTCCCCCCTTTTCCAATTTTCAAAACATCCCAAATATTACTCTGATTGAAATGTTAAATATTAGGTGCACATAGTACTGACTGACAAAGAAGGTTTATCAAATTCCATTCAGTGGTATAGGTGGAGTTGCAGATAAGAGATGGAATCCATATTATAAATGACAAAGTTGATATTTTCTATAGGAAACCCCAAAAATGTTTCCGATCAAACTGTAAAATATCAGGTGCACAATTAAACTATGTGACAAAGATTCTGTGAAAGTTTCATCGAATTCCATTCAGTAGTGTTAGTAAAAGATGTGTACCCCCTTATGTGAATGACTAAGTCCATGTTTGGCTTTGGGAAACCCCAAATATCATTCCGATCAAAATGTTAAATATCAGGTTCACAATGGGACCATGTGAAAAAGATTCTGTAGAAGTTTCATCAAATTCCATTCAGCAGTCTAGGAGGGGTTGCGGATATGAGAAAATGTAACGGACAGACAGAGAGACATACACCTCCATCACCATCCTCACAAGTCAGGGTTCCTGTGTCCATTCAAGAAACTCGCTTTCATCCATGACTTGGTTAGGGGATATCCCAATGTCGATTGTAAATAAACAAATGGATGTGTTTCAAAAACCACGTAAAATCAGTTAATTTTGTACAAGTTGTTAATAGCTTTATATAATTGTGGTATTTATTAGTTTTGTGCATTGATCTATCCATCTGCCACCATGATGTATATTCTACTTTCCAAACACTTGCTTTTTTTAAACAATTCATTGCTCGATATTTTGAAGGTGTGACGTCATATGAAAACCTTCTCACCAGGGAATTTATTAGCTACGTTTGTCAGGAATTCATGGACACATGAAGACACAGAAACCTGACTTGTGAGGATGCCGCATCACAATATACCCCCGGCTTTACAAGCGGAGGTATAAATAATGTCAAAGGCCAATGATTTTGTCAACCTGTATAATATTTAGCATAAAATAAAGATGTTTTAACAAACAAAAAATGTGTTACATAAAATGTTTTTCTTCTGTGTATATGCATATTCTGGATCGAGTTTTCTTCCAGTAGGCATATCTCATCTCAGGAAATGTCAGTTTTGACCTAATTAGGAGATTGTTTATCTAATTAAGTGATGCTTTCGATCAGATGATAATGAGCAGACAAAAGCATTGTATGATTGGTAATAATACTTGTATATCTGGTCACATGATTTGCTCAGACTTGTTTTTTGCGTTTCAAATGGATTACTTGCCATTTCCTTTTTTCTCAGGATAGTTCTAATTACCGATAGTGACCAATGAGGAAATAGAGTACAAAGATACTTACTGAAAAATCATAACAAATTAATAAACAAAAAAATATTCATTTGGTTTTAAAATTAGAGTTCTTTCAAAATACATTTTATATTCATTAACTTTAATAAGTTTATAACAATACTCAATAGTAGCTATTTATTTGATATTGCAACCCTTTTTTTTTCTATATTCATAAATTAGACCTTTGAATGTATATATATTTATACTTCATCTAAGTTATTATCAAGCAAACACAGTGAAAGAAAAGTTCCTTATTGAGCCAGACCACAAAAGTGACTAGACAAACCCTGAACATCCTGGAAAATACCTTGCAATAGAACTGACAGCTACCTCCACAATAAGGAAAGAGGTGGGTCTCTAAGCCAATTTTTATTGCCAAAAGCAAAGCAGTTTTTAACTATTGGGGTCCAAAAAATTGCTGCCTTCTACAGAAAGACCACTCTCAACAGTTGTTTTGCAGGATCATGCCACATTGAAACTTCCCCATTTCAATAAATTTGATAATACTTCTTTCCTACTGAGCTGTTTCTTTAAAAATTGCATCCAGCAAATTATTTTAAAACAAGTGTGGGCTGTGAGGACGCTCACAAAGAGAAACTCCGGCTTCGATTTCAAGTTCAATTATTTCCCCCTAATGATATCTGAGGTCAGATAAATCCTTCATGCAAATCTACAAATAATGTTCTTCCTTTTTACTAAGTTGTATTAAATTTCATTAAGCGGCTCAGGAGGAGTTGCACTAATAAGGGATGTGGACGGACAGACAGACAGACAGGATGATTCCTATATATCCCCACCAACAAGTCATGCATTTTTTTTAGGTGTAGAAGTCACCCAATAATATGAACTGTCATGGATAGCTTTACACCTGTACATGTGTTACCTGTCATGGATAGCTTTACACCTGTACATGTGTTACTGCAAACAAAGGATAATTTGGCACCTTTTCAAAATAGTACAACAGTTTGGTTAATAGTAAATACAATTTTTAAAACAGGAAATGTCATCCATTCCTGTGGTTTTGATCTGATTTTAAATCCATCATTACCTACAATACATTTTCATACATACATAATCTGATACACAGTTCAGGTTGACAATACTCTTCCCCAGACTTGTAACAAAGTCTTTCTTGGTCATCTCTTCACTGTCCACCATAAAACTGTACAATTTACTGGACATTCCTTTTGTGTCCACAACACTGGTCTTACAAATTATTCCAAAGGCATTCCGACAATCTGTAAAGTTTCAATGACCTTGACTCGACAGAAACAATCATAACAAATGTTTATAGTTCACATACATGTAACAGATCTTTTAAGAGATATATTTTCCATTTTGATATTTTGCAGTATATAATGAGCTAACAAGTTTAATTCAATTTGAAGACCTAAAATCAGTTTTTGTATATAAATTCAAAACAGCAGATAATTTCATCTTGCTCATAAGAAGTCCATCTCTTCGAATGCCATCCTTTCTGCCAACAGTACCTTTCAAACAAATGAAGACTCACTAACTACTTAATTTGTTAATTTGTGTCTATATATTAAATAACATAAATACTGATATGTTGTTGCATTTTTTTATATAGTGGAGTCATTTAGGATTGTACTAACCATTCACAGATTAAAGTCCGAGTTCTTTATGTCATCAATATGATAATAATTATGAAGACTTTCACTTTTTGTACCAGAGTTTATATTTTTTCTTTTTCTTTTCATTAAATCAATATAATTAACTGTTTAAGTATAGAAACACACGATCTTATTATCTTCACAGAATTAAAATCTGTCAGATTTTTGGGGCTTATTTTCTATGAGGTAAAATTAACTGACAATTGACAAAGAAATTATGTATGCTCAAATCATTATGCAGATGGCTTTCCTTATGTGGTAGGTTGGCTCACAAATGAGAATTTAACGGACTAGTAACCTGTAAATCAGGTGTTGCCAAAAAGAGGGGCTTTTGGGAGGAAGAACAATGAAGTTTCCTACCAAGTTGATTGATTATATTCAAGTCTATTATACTTGTACTGCCCCAGTGACAACAAATTACAAACTGCACTAAAACCAGATCAATTGTTGGTGTATTAATACTTAGTATCTGACTCCATTCATTGTGTACTTATTGTTGAAAACTCCTCTCAATCCATTGTTGTGTACTCAAATTACAGGTGAGCTGTTCTACCTCACAATGACAAATGTTTTACCTTCTATTTTGTTTAAATGTTATTATAATTATTACAACCACCAGTCCACAAGTACAAAATAATTTGAAGAAAGGTTTTTAAAGTTTTTGAATTGAAGGCAGTAAATTCTAAATTATTATTACATATGTTAGTAGTGAACCAGCCTAATACTAGTTACTTTTACCTTGGGTTTTGATACAATCTAAAACTCTCTTAATGTTTGGTGAAGGTATCATAGTAAATGTTTGTAGGGAACCAGCCTAATGCTAGTTACTTTTACCTTGGGTTTCCATACAATCTAAAACTCTCTTAATGTTTGGTGAAGGTATCATAGTAAATGTTAGTAGGGAACCAGCCTAATACTAGTTACTTTTACCTTGGGTTTCCATACAATCTAAAACTCTCTTAATGTTTGGTGAAGGTATCATAGTAAATGTTAGTAGGGAACCAGCATAATGCTAGTTACTTTTACCTTGGGTTTCCATACAATCTAAAACTCTCTTAATGGTTGGTGAAGGTATCATAGTAAATGTTAGTAGGGAACCAGCCTAATACTAGTTACTTTTACCTTGGGTTTCCATACAATCTAAAACTCTCTTAATGGTTGGTGAAGGTATCATAGTAAATGTTAGTAGGGAACCAGCCTAATACTAGTTACTTTTACCTTGGGTTTCCATACAATCTAAAACTAAATGTTAGTAGGGAACCAGCCTAATACTAGTTACTTTTACCTTGGGTTTCCATACAATCTAAAACTCTCTTAATGGTTGGTGAAGGTATCATAGTAAATGTTAGTAGGGAACCAGCCTAATACTAGTTACTTTTACCTTGGGTTTCCATACAATCTAAAACTCTCTTAATGTTTGGTGAAGGTATCATAGTAAATGTTTGTAGGGAACCAGCATAATGCTAGTTACTTTTACCTTGGGTTTCCATACAATCTAAAACTCTCTTAATGTTTGGTGAAGGTATCATAGTAAATGTTAGTAGGGAACCAGCCTAATACTAGTTACTTTTACCTTCGGTTTCCATACAATCTAAAACTCTCTTAATGGTTGGTAAAGGTATCATAGCTAAATGTTTGTAGGCCTTTTGTGGTGTCTTAAGTGTTGCTGGACTCTTCAGACTGTTCGTGTACTTGGACCTCCTCTTGCACATCTAAAATAAAGAACATTTTCATTTCTTTTTTGTAACATTTCATAGATATGCCATATACGCAGTATGTGAGTAACAATATTCAAATGAAGTGTTTTTTCCATGAACCTTCAAATATGGCAAAAAAAAAACAAGTAACAAGGAAATGTCTCTAACATTTTGGTAAACAGCCCCTTTTATCCCATGTTTAGTAAATCATGAAATATTTTTGGGACAGAACTATAAAATATTGCCACTGAAGAGATCTCATCAAATTGTCCCAGGTTTTATGAAGATGTGATGTCATCTTCATAAAAAGGTTTCAACCCAAAGGTAAACCTATTATGGACAGACGAACAAAAAAACCGAAAATCAATGTCGCCAACTTTCATTCATGGCAAATAAAAGCTTGAATGAGCCTCAAACAATTCTGTAAACTTTCACATTTTTCTTTGTTCATTTCTATTAAATTTGAGCTGAGAACACTGCTTAGGTTGTGTAGTTTCAATTAAGGAATGTTAATTTTGTCGATTGCCAAGTACTGCAAAAGCCACATATAGTCTGCATTCCTTTCTTGGACCAGAAAATTGCAGAAAAATTCTTATATGCATGTACAATCCATACAAGTTTTTAAACATCCTCCAAAGACAGAAATGGCCGGATTTCATTAAACAGGATATAGGTGAGCAACAGACCTGAAATCGAATCACAGGTAATGGGAGGCCATGCTGATGCTGCATACCAAATTTCAAGAGAATGTGATTGGTAGTTGCTGAGAAAACTGTTACTAAAATTTTCTCCCCGCCTGCCCGACATTCACCATACGTGAAATCCGGCCAAAAATTAATAATACACTGTTATAAAGTCTATTTTGATCATTGTTAAAATGAAATTCTCACACTTTTAGAAACCAAACTTATTTGTCAACTTATAAATCCACAAAAGCAAACAATACCAAAAAAAGTATGTTTTATTTTAATCCCTCAAGGATTGAAATCAAAACATTGATTTTCAATAATTTTAGGTCACTCAAACTGGATATTAACAATGCCTCTTGCATTTTACATAAACTGGTTAAACATCTGCTATTTTCTTATCCGTTTTAATTTTTATTACTCCTATATAACTAATACCATATTAGTAAAAACATTTTCAAACAGAATTAATATCCATACAAAATACACATATGGAGGTTTATAAAAGAATCATGTTATAATAGAACTCAAATATAACACAACAACAACAAAAAAACAATAAAAAGACCATACAGACTATACAGAGTCTGTACTGAAGATGATATCGAGTCTAAACTTTTAGCTGAAGTTGATTTTGTAAAATTTAATGCAAAAATTTGCATATGGGGAATATTCAACTTTCAGAATTCCTTTTTTAATGACGAAAGTAACAGGCCAGATGAACCCTTGATATCTCTTTACTCTATCAACTACGACTGTAATACATTTAATGAAATTGTTGTCAACAAACCTCAACACTGTCTGTAAACAGAAATATGGACATAGGAACTCCTTTTCCACACAATTCGTCAGAAAGTTCTATCACATCTATCTTAGATACAAATCTTCTGTGAGATGATAGCAGTGTGGCCTAAAAAAGACAATTTAAAAAAGGTTTTGTGCAACAATGATCTAATTTTGTGTGTATTTTTGAATCATACATATACTGTACAGAAAGCATGTCTAATCTTAATTTATAATTTTTATTTTAAAAACACTTGCCATGACCTTGTACAATATAAAAATCATCACCATCTTTTCTATTTTTAAAATTCAGGAATTTAATTCTCAAAAATAGTGCATCTAATGGGACATTAAATAATACCCCGCCACGATTTTTTCATCAATAGTTAAATATATTTGTACATATACTATACTGTATATACTATACATCCACTATATACTAGTATATAGAGACAGAAGGAAATGAGTTATCTTTCTTAGACTAGAAAATTTCATTATTGTCAAATTATCAAAATTTTTAAAGTGGCAAAACTTCAATAATATTTTTCGGATCGTCCTGAAAATTGAACTTGACCTGTATTTATTGCACTGAACAGCAGTGCAAAATATCATTCAAATCCCTTGGGGCGTTTTCAAGTTATCATCTGGAAAACTTCGGCGGATGGACGGACAGACACCGAACGAAACGGAGGGTATAACATAATACCTCTCCACTTTGTGTGGCGGGGTATAAAAAGGTAATATTTATTTTTAAATTTGTAAGGATATTTAATGAATGAGTAAGTTTTGCATCAACTCCTTGCTCCTAACACATGTAGGAACATAAACATACATGCAGAAGCAGAGTTATAGCAACATTTCACTACACATGTAACAAAAGGTTACAGAAAAAAGTAGAAGTACCTACTTTGTTGTAAACTCTGACAGCAATTAAATACAAGGTAAATCTGTGAGCTAATGCTTACTAGTGATACCCACACTTTCACAAAAAGTATTCTGTAAACAAGAAGTAAATGACCAACAGGCATAAAATTGCTATACACCATATGGTACTGTAGGATAAAGCGGTATTCAAAATATCAGGCTTCTGCATAATATAGTTGCTTCTAAAACTGCGACAGTTTTTTTTATGGACGGCAGTCTGCACCAAAAACTTTTGAGGGTACTAGTCCACTGGAGTAGTAAAAATGTAAATTTACTAGTCCTCAAAATTTTCCACTAGCCCGACACTGGTTGAGGGTCGCTGCTAGGGTGGTTTGGGGGGCGTTTTTATGTTTGTTGACACATGGTGACTGGTCTCCGGTTTTTCTAATTACCAAAAAGATTGAAGTGTACCAACACGGTGTTGTGAAGATAACTCAATGACATAAATCTATTTTAATAACTTTATTGATTATGTGAATTAAACTAAAACATTTTTATACCATTAAAGATATATAATTAATCGGGGGAAACATGATAGTCTTTTCGTTTTATAAACAATTGCCTTCATTCTTGTGTCCGTGTTGGTCCACTTTTTACTGGTTATCAGACAGATCGAAGTACCGGAACTAGCGACTGGTTTTCGTTTCCTTCTGTTTATCTCCTCGGGATAAATGTATAAGGCCACACAAAATTAATTTTAAGGTTCTCAGGCCACATTTTTCAAAAATAGATGAGGGAGGGAGGCTTTTTTTTAATCATTTTTTTGGTCAAAAATCAGACGAGGGAGGCATTTTTTTATTCGCTATCTTGCACACAATTTAACTGGTAAAGATCTCAATCGATACAGCAAAGAATTTCTATATTAAACATTCATATTTGTATATGAAATGTATTTAAAGGTTATTATGTAAAAGAACCCCTTTTAAATTGTTAAATTGTTTATGCAACCTGGGTTATAGTATAGTGAAATTGAGGGGAGGGGGGCAGGGATCGTCGAAATGCATCTAGATTCGTATTGAACACGTCTTTGCAGCAACTAATGCATACTAGTACAGTTATCGGATGTTTACGAATTTCAGTCGTGTCAATTTCGTTTCCAATGCATGATAACATATATCATACAAATGGTGATCGAAATTACCCTGTTTCGTCAGATTTTCTACAGGTAACAATTATTTGGGCAGCAAATATGTTTTAATTAGGATATTTATTAGACAACAAATACATTCAGTATGAACATAAATTAAAGTAAATTATCCTTTAATTTTAATACATTTCAATTCGATTATCTGATTGATATACACTAGATTTAGAATCTGAAGACTTTACTGTGTCTGTGGTCGTTCAACCTTTCTGTTGAAATTGATTGTATAATGTTCTAAATTACAAATAGTTCATTCTAATTTAATTTACGAGATTATGCTAGGGTATAAAATTCGAAAAAAAACTGATTATTTTATAAAGAAAACAATGATAATTTGTTGGGTGGAAAATTCGTTGTGAATGTCAGCATCTGCATTATTTTGACATTCATTTCCAAGATGAGCCAGACAAGACACAAGTCTCTCTTTAATGGGGAAACATCAGCATGTTTCAAGTAATGATTGCAGTTCAATCATACTCCAGAAGACTGATAAAATCTTGACCACTAGAACAGCATAAAGCATATGTCGCCATATTGTATATTTTATAAAATGACATGAATGATTATGGTTCTGTCATCGAAGAAATTGGTTGTATGCAACCACTTAGCTTAACTGCAATATGTGGCACTCATGAAAATTGTTTGGGATTTGCCATTTTCAAAAATGATGAGTCCAGGACTCACCATAAAAAATCCTACAAAGTATCACTGAAAGGGTACATATTTTGTGTAATCAACACTTCCTACAACTTTAAACCTACAATGTATATCCCTAACACTTTCCATAAGCAGATTGCACATATTATAGTTGCGACCTGCTATTATGGTATCGTTTTATCAGATGTTTCTATATTTAGGAACATCAAATCCTACAGCTTTAAAACCAGATCCCTGAAACATCACAAAAAGATTGCACACGTATTGGTTGTGCACGTCGTAATTTTTCAATGAGGGTACCAATTTTGTGTAATCAACTTCTCCAGCTCGTTACCCAGATCCCTGAAACTGCACCAAAAGATTGCACACATATTAAAGTTGTGCACCTGATCTTATTTAAGGAATGTTTTCCCATGACATGCCACGAGAACTTCTTCAGCAAATTTTATAGATGGTACCGTTTTTGTGCTATCAACTCTTCCTTTTTTGTCACAAAACTGTAAACGATTCTCCGTTTAATAAAGCACTTGTTTTGCAACGCCGCCATTTAAGACAAACGATTTTTTTTGTTTATTTTTCTCGGCTATCCGATCTCAAAAGTCGTGAACACGAAAAATTCCGTAACCCTCCTTTACTATCAAACGCTGGTATGCACTATGTATTCTTTCGGAAGTCATCATTAGAGAAAGCAAAGATGTCCCATCTTTCCGACAGTGGCGGGAAATTAAGAAGCGGATTGGACCGGATAATTTTGTTTTAACGGAAACGACGCCGCATTTCCGGATTTTTATTTTATTGAAAACCCGATAAAATCGGCAATGCGGCGGGGTGAAAACGGATGCGCGCAGGCCTGAGAACCGTAAATCTAATTTTATATGGCCTAATTAGTTCAGACTTCGTACACGATCTTTTTTGTAATACTTTGAACTCAATTTGAACTCCAAATATGTTTAAATTTCAAATAACATAAAAGGGAAGTTATATTTTTTACTAGTCCGGTCGGGCTAGCGATAAATAAAATTTACTAGTCCAAGCTGAAAATTACTAGTCTGGGACGGACGAATGGACAAGGGTATAACAATATACCCCCTCTTCTTGGAAACTGGGGTATTAAAATAGTACTTACAGGACAATTATCTATATCATTCATAATATCAAACATCACAACCTGGTTTTCTGTTTTCCTTTTATCTTCATTTATGTGTCTGAAAAGATAAAAATATATGTGTGTAGGAATAGAATGCCTTACACTTTGTTTAGTAACTATGTTCTTTAAAATAATGAATACCTGTCCACCTGAAATATACTTTCCTTGACAAGGAGCTATTATAGACAACTTGCATACCTGACAAACTCTCAAACCTTATGTTTACCATAAAATTAAAGGCTATTTGAAAATAATGTTTATGGTGCACATTTATAAACATCTCGTTCATTACAATTATAAATAAATACTTACATTTTATCATATTTGTAAATTTGAGTTAAACAGACCAGAAAAACTTTGTAGTTCAAAGTCTTCACATTTACAGCCCAACCTAAACTTAATAAGTTTTCTATGCAACAAGTCATTAACTGGATTGTATACGATATAATGTACAACACATGTGTTTTTGCAGTGTATATGGTATCATGTACAACAGAGATGTTTTGGAATGTATAACACATGTACAAGATTTTTTTGGAGTGTATAAGGCATACTGTATACATAATTTCTTCCAGGAGGGTATATGATAAGGTGTTCAAACAGATTTGTTTTTGGAGTGAATGTTTTTCAGGCAAATCCAGTGAAATTTCTACAATATTCTAAATTTGTAAAACATGTAGCTTGACATTGTTGTAAGAGAAGATCAATTCATTAGATGAATACATACGTCATAACCTCCTTTGTAACTGTAAGGGCTTTTTCAACTTTTACATAATCTGGGTTATCTTTTGATGTGTGTTTTAAAATATCTGAAACAAATGTATTAACATATTATTTTGGAATTTCTAGTAAGTTTTTGAATTAGGAAAACTGGCAATAATTACTGTATGTTTTTTTTTCGTGTGGGGAAAATTTAGCGTTTTTGTTAAAAAACTGAGTTTATTTTGGCGTCATGTAATTTTCTCGGTCCATAATTATAATGAATAACTCTATCGTTTGTCTTAATATCTAGAACATTTTTATTTTTGGATTCCAACTTCTACCGGGAATATAGCGAAAATTAAATCGCCGCGAAAAAAAAAACACGTATACATTATCACTTAAGATTGGAGTCGAGTACACCCTGCCCACAGTAAGAATGGAACCTACAACCTCAGTGTTGACAGGCACTTGATCAAAAGTAGACTAACTACCTTAACCACTCAGCCACCGAGGCCCACTATTTATTTGAACTCATTAAATTCACAAATATTTTCTCTTTATTTGACTTTGTTAAATTCACCCAATCTAATTAAATTAAATCTCACATGCAGTGTTCAACAATGTAGAAATACATTGATCTTCAAGATCAATGTATTTCTATTCAGGTCAAATTCTGGTGACCTTTACACACAATTATAGTTATGAAAAAATGTTTAAGACATTTGAACAACCAAGCAAACTGCAGCTCTGTATTGGCCTTTGTAAGAAACACGTAGTGTGGAAAGTTTTGTTTGTTAAAAAAATAGTTTTTCTATACTCGCATATTGATGTTGTTTCACTTACAAAATGAAAAAACACGTACAAAAATATTTGTTACATATAAATCATGATGCACAGGTCTATTTACAAACATAGAAGATGTGATCATGCAGATGATCAGAATTTAAGTGGTCCTAAGCTCCAAATTCATACATGTAATGTAAAGAATTTGGTTCTGAAATCCGATTTGAAATAGGTGCAATTACATAATATCAACATCAGGACCATTTTAACATGAAGATTTAAAAATAAAAACAATTAACCAGATTGCAAACTTTAGTCGATGCAGATTCTCTTGTGGAATGTAGTTGCCCAAGACAGCATGATATGTATTGTTGCTGAAGATATGTCAATAATGAATACACATTACCATTTAGTAATAAAGAAACACTTGGTAATCTTTGTACAGGTCGTATCAACAGTTCTGTTAAACTCTGTCTGCCACACTCTGGTTTTGATAAACACACCTATCAAATACAACACAAAGAGAAATGAAATCAATAACTGCAGATGCAAACATGATAAATTTGTGAATGTTTTCACTTACATTTTAAGGTGTAATTTATCCCTCATAACTGGTGAATTAAAATCTAATTTTAGCTAAAGTCTGGACTAAATGTTTAATCCTTACATTACTGATAGTCATATCTTGTCACTGCAAGTAATGAAGGGAAAAAAAAACATATTTTAAAAAGTCATGTGTTAGAAAATATCAAAACAAATCTATCCAAAGGGATGTATAGAAAACTCAAGCATAAACACAAAACACAAATGGGAGGAAAACAAACAATGGAAGTAGAGATCAGTCACTACAAAGGAAGTGTCAGGGTGGAACTGGTTCTATGGAATTACTGATAATATCACAGGCATAAAACATGAAAAAAAAGGGGGGGGGAATGGGGGTGGATTCAGCATTTATACATTGACATGTATTTTAAAAAACGACCAATATGGCCCACAAAAAAAGAGGAAAACTTTAATCTCTGTGTTGTGTCTCACCTATTTGCTGTGAACTTATTACTTTACAATTATAGTAAATAACTGAAATAAAAAACTTATCATGATTAAAGAACCTTAGTGAGCAAGCTCACAATACCCCATGTGTTGTCATAACATCAAGGTGGTATTTGGTATTTTAAATTGGTATATTGAAGTTTCATGAAAATCCAAGAAAAAATGAAAGCGTTATCCAGTAGACAACATTAAATATACATGTACATGAAAGTTGACTAAGTCCCCCTTGACAAATTTCCCTTATAATCAATCCCAACCAAGCAACTACCATAAGTAACAATTTCCCAAAGTTTCATGAAAACCAATGAAGAAATGAAAGCGCTACAACATTTAATATACATGTACATGAAAGTTGACTAAATCCCTTCCAAAAATATAGTCACCCTTGACAAAATTCTCTGAAAATCAATCCCATCCAAGCACCTACTAAAAGTAACAATTTCCTAAAGTTTCTTTAAAATCCATCAAGAAATTAGAGCGCTATCCAGGCGACAACAGCATGAATCATGGAAAGGTCAAAAACATTAAACCCACCCCCGCAACTTCGATGTGTGGGGTTTAATTGTGGTCAAGTTCACCCTGCCAATAGTAAGGTTAGAAAACAACCACAACTTAAACATATAATACAATCACATCACACACAAGTTACTGTGAGCTAATGACCACTCTATAACATAAGAGAGTATGAAAATAAATTCCTAAATATTGCATGATCATACAAATCTACTGACAAAATTTCATTAATGTATTTTTTATTAATGCTGAGAAAAATGTGACAAAAAATTGTAAGGGATGCACAACACCAAACAGTATGCAGGGGTTTAATTATGCTTTCATTTGTTTATCACTAAGATAAGAACATTGAAGTGAGAGGATGTGTTTTTCTCAGCTCCTACTAATTATCTATAATATGGGATAATATGGGATATATTTTTAACCTGATTTGTGAATATAAACAAAAGAAATGAATTCATCTGCAATTTTTAACAGTTTCTTCAAATCTTATGATGATGATTTTTCTGGTTTTGAACAAGATGATGATGAATGTTATTTGCAAAATTGTGACTTGTATTAAGTTGAGGAAAATCTGGAAAGGACTTTATCAATAGTCATTAATTTCATTGGCGAAAAAACATATCCTGTGTTTGAAAATATTATTTTCTCAAACTATAATAGAAATTTATTCGAACGGAAGTACAAAAATGGACTAGTGTATACATTTCTATATAACAGTGAAAAAGTTGCTCTGACTCTTTATGAGTCTACAGGAACTCTCCATATCCAAGGTAAAGGCTGCAAAAAATGGTTTGAGAAGGAATTCAATGTCTTGGGAAAAGTTTTACACAATGAGATTTTATACTTTCAAAATGAAGACCAACAAAATGTAAGTAACATTTTGATAAAATCAGCTGAAGAATTTGACCTGTCAGAGAGAAGTAATATTTTAATAAAACCTATGGTAGAATTTGACTTCTCAGAGACAATAATTAATGATCAGAGTCTAGTTTGTGATCCCTCTCAAACTAACATTAAACTGCCAAATGATGACTCGCAAACAAATTTAAAGTTGAAAATTCCACCACTCTCTTTAACACCTGTAATACCCATCAAAGTTACCAATAAAAGTGACAAAAAAGAAGATAAGAGAATTGTCTCCCTACTGAAGGAAGTAAGTGAACTAAAAGAACAGGTCACATCACTGAAGGACACTATAAAATTACTTAGTCAAAAACATCAGAATGTAACAATAGCTATGAGTACACAAACTCCGACAAAATCTGTCTCCAAAGCTTCAAGTACCCAGGCTAGATCAAATGTGATAAGTAGACACACTTCTATGAACACCATTAGTTACAGATCTATTGCAACACAAGTGTATAAAATTGAGGAAGATTCTGTAAACACAACCAGTGAATTAGCTTGTGGTGAACAGAGTACAGAATGTCAAAAAGTATGTACCGGAAATGATAAATTGACAATTCCATCCAAAGGAATGGACATGACACCATATTTAACTGTGGTATTACATGTTGGAGGAAATGATCTAGAGAACGGTGACAGTCTGGATGTAATTTCTGAAATATATGAAAGTCTACTACTACTAAGAGACAGATGTAACAAAAACTGTGTCATTATGGTATCAGGCATCCCACCAAGAAAAAGACTGAATGTGGGACCATTAAATGACATGCTAAGAGACATGTGTGAATATCTGAATATTCAGTTTATTGACCATTCTTGTGTATTTACTGATAGTAATGGCATTGTTAACTATAAGCTTTTCAGTTATGATAAACTTCATCTTTCACCAACAGGCACTGCTGAACTTTTAAAATCAATAAACAGATATGTTAACATTCTAGGTGAATCCAAATCCATGTACTGTTACTGTTGTGGAGAACCAAATCATAACTCAACTAGCTGTAAACATGGACAAAAAATCCTTTGTCATTTATGCAACTCTTATGGTCATAAACAAAAATTTTGCCATCTTTATTTTTAGGATAAGGGCAAAGAAGATTTAGCCATACTGAACCTTGCTTCAAATAATATCTTTGATCACCTGAACTCAATTTGTTCAAAATGTTGTAATATTCAGTGTCATTGTTTAATTGAAAATGAATCAAGAGATTTTTCTAATTCCAGGCAAAAAGATAATTACTTAAATTTCTTTGAAAGTTCTGGATCTAAAAAATCTGTTAATAAGATCAATGGCAAAATAATTAGGTATGATAAATATGACACTAAAACACAAGGATGTGGTCTCGACAGTTATCAGTTGGATGTCAGTCATAATAATGTGTTATATTGTGATGTTGTGCATGCACTCCCTGAGGCTCATTTATCAGTTGATAAGATTGTATTTGCCTTCTCAATTTTCACAATGTTTTTCATATCTTTTTTACAAAATCTAATTGTATATAATAATGATTATATTGATGATATTCACAGAAAACTCATATCTGACCCCTATGGTTTTGACAAAACAGCTGGTGGGATTACCATATGCTCTCACAATATCAATAGAATAGAAAACAAAATTGATGAAATAAGGCATAGTATTCTAATCTCTGAAACTCAGCCCGACATCTTAGGGTTCTGTGAGACATTTTTATCAGACAACATAAACAACAATTTAATCAATATTTCTGGTTATGTCATTGAAAAGATAGAATTTCCCATGGTGGGGGTCTTATTGTTTATATTAATGAAGAAATCAATTATTTAAGGTCAAATATTCTTGAAGTTGGAAATATTGAAACAATATGGCTTGAAGTTAAACCATCATACAAGAAACCATTTTTGCTATGTTTTGTTTATAGACCACCACAATCTCTGTCAAGTTGGATTGATAATTTTGAATTAGAATTAAGGTTGGCATTAAAAATGAATGAAGATGTAATTATCATGGGGGATCTTAACTTAAATTTTATGTTGCCTCAGAAACTCCCACAAAAGTGGGTTGATCTTATGAATATTTATCACTTTCATCAAGTAATTCAGGAGCCAACCAGAACTACTAAAGAAACAAATACTTTAATTGACCATATTTATGTTAATAATCTTGAAATGGTCCATGAATCTCATGTTAGTAAAATAGCAATAAGTGACCACTACCCTGTGTGTTTAACAAGGAAGGGAAAAAAGAGAAACAGTAAGGAAACACACAATACTATTGAATATAGAAACTTTAAAAACTTTAATGAGGCTCAGTTTATATCTGATATTGAATATGCTCCATTTAATACTGTTGAATTTGAAAGTGACCCTTCAATATGTCTTGAAATATTTTACCAAATATTAAACAATATACTGGATAAACATGTCCCTTTAATCAAAAAAAGGGTTAAAAAAGACAAACAGCCAGAATGGTACAATAAAGAAATTAATTATGCTAGAATTAAGAGAGATAAATATAAAGCTAAAGAAATGTGGGATGAATATAAATATTGGAGAAATAAAACAAAATCTATCACAGTAAACTCCAAAAAACAATATTATAATGATATGGTCAAAGACAATAGACATTCAAGAAACCTCTGGAACTGCATTAATAGTCTAAACCCTAAAACAAATATTATTCCAAATAAACTAAAAGTGAACGACAATATAATTACTAATAAAAAAGAATTAGCGGAGACGTTTAATGACTTCTTTACCTCTTGTGTTGACCAAATTAGGAATAATAATCTTTTCCCTCAAACTCCTTTAAAGCTTGACAAACTGTCGAGCTTCATAAAAAAGCAGAAGAATAATTCAAACAAAAAATTTTCTATTCCCCCAATTAAAGTAGATGAAGTATATTCTGTATTAAGTAAATTAGATATTAACAAATCCTCGGGATGTGATAACATTGGGGCAAAAGTATTAAGACTGTGTGCTCCTTACATAGCATCTCCTATTACATATATTTTTAATAGAATGATAGATACCAGCTGTTTTCCTAAAGAACTAAAAAATGCAAAAGTAACTCCAATATATAAAGCTGGAGATCGTTTGTTAACAAATAATTACAGACCTATATCTGTTCTCCCAACTCTCTCAAAAATTATTGAGAGACATGTTGCTCATCATGTATATTTATTTTTGTCAGAATTTAAGCTATTACATCCTGCACAATCAGGATTTAGGCCAAATCATTCCTGCCAAACTGCTCTTATTAACATTATTGACAAGTGGTTACAAGAAATGAACAATGGTAATATAAATCTTGCAGTATTGGTGGATTTTAAAAAGGCTTTTGATGTTGTTGATCATATGATACTCTGTCAAAAACTTGAGGTATACAGATTTTGTGATAACACTGTTAATTTTTTCAAGTCCTATTTATCAGAAAGGACTCAACAAGTAAAATTATGTAATGTTTTCTCAGAAAAGAGGAACATTGAATTTGGGGTTCCTCAGGGATCTATACTTGGACCCTTGCTGTTTGTTCTTTTTATAAATGATTTGCCCTTGTATATTAAAAATTGTACAACTGATCTATATGCAGATGACTCAACATTACATTTATCTGGGAAGAATGTTTATATGTTAGAAAAAGAAATGCAAAATGAACTTAACTCTGTTGAAGTGTGGTGCAGAGAAAATAATATGTACATAAATACCAGCAAATCAAAATGTATGTTAATTGGTACAAAACCAAAATTGTCTACAATAGAAATTCAACCAAGACTAGAAATTTTTTCAGAATTTCTTAATGTTTCGGCATGTGAAAAAATATTAGGCATTCAAATTGATGCAAATCTTATATGGAAGGAGCAAATTGATATGATATGTAAAAATATCTCATCAAGAATTTATTTATTATCACAAATAAAAAGTTTTCTGAATCTTGAAACCAAGAAAATATTCTACAATGGATACATATTACCCTTAATTGATTACTGTTGTATAATATGGGGAGGATGTAACAATGACAGCCTTGACAGAATACTAAAACTGCAAAAACGGGCAGCCAGATTAATTTTAGATACAGACCCTTTAGCCCCTTCAGCACCACTTTTTAAGCAACTGGGCATAATGACAGTACAATTAAGAATCAAATATCATAAATATTTACTTCTACATAAAACATTGAAGGGAGATGCCCCTGAATACCTTATACAAAAGTTTAATTATCTCTCGTCTAATATTCATTATGGCTTAAGAAATGTGTTAGATGGAAATCTTATGGTACCAAAACAAACTACTGAACTTTACAAAAAGTCATTTGCATATTCTGGTGCTGTTTTATGGAATGAGTTACCACCATGTTATAGAAACACTAAAAAACTTTTAAACATTGTATTAAGAAATATCTGTCACAAGACTGATGACAGCAGTTTTTGTTGTAATATTGTTACTTCATTACCACACTCATGTTTGTATGTTATTGTCAATTTATATATTTTTGTTTATTAATTTGTAATTTTTTTTTTTTTTCATGAGGGCCTCAGGGAAGATTAGTTGTATTACTAACTGTGTAACCCTCTTTAAATAAAGTCATTATTATTATTATTATTATTATTATATACAGAGCATATTATTTGTGTTGAAAACTTAAAAAACAACCAAACATTTTTATCCTACAGCTGACTAGGCAAAACAACAGCAATTATTTTGAGAACATTGTATACCGATATTTTTTTATTATAGTATGATACTTACTTTAAGAAAAGCGTGAAACCTTGGATTTGTTTTATCACATTTTGATATTGTTTCTTTAGTTTGTTCAAAAAAGTTGACAAAAGGTGGGTATGCCTTCATCAATGCTTCTGCCTAAAACAATGAAAATATTCCTATAAATGACAAATGTAGCTACACTCTACCCAAACTACTTGCTCATGACTTATACCATGGAGTATAAGCCTGTAAACAATAACACTTGAATATGTTCACTTAGAAAAAATTGATTTAATTGACATCCTATTCCTAATATGATTCAGATTAAATATATTAATTGGAATAAATACCAGACAAAACTGTTAAAACACTAAAACAAAAGTAAACCTACTTTGTTGTGTATATTATGTAAGATACAATGGTCATTAAGAGTCTCCTTACACAAAGGAAGTCCCATATACACTTACATGTTCTAAGAAGATGTCTCCAACAGACACATCTTCTTTCCAGTTCTCCACTATCTGTGTTAAACTGTCTCTGATTTTACAGTGAACTTCATAAATAGGAGGAATATTACCAAATATCAGTTTGACTTCTTGTGCACCTAAAATTGGACCATTGTACTGGTTCGGTTTTTCTATTTCTGTTTTAAATGTCTACAATAAAGATTGTGAAAAAAAATACAATATATAAAAAAGAGAAAAATCTCATCACTATACTTTCGTGATATGAATATACTATCAACCATTTCTGAGGACAACATGATGTGATACAACTCAACGATAGATTTATGTGTATTTCTTTGATCTCATTATACATCTCACTGCTTAGATAAGTTTGATTTTGGAAAATAAAACATACATTATCTATATTTACACAGTCTGTAAAATTCCTACATAATTCTTCTCCGTTTGTATATCATACTTATCTGTTCACAGAGGTGTTTACCCCTTTGCAGTACTCCCAATAATCAAAAGTATTTTTTTCAGTAATTTGGCACATTAAACCGTAGTCTGATTCTTTGCAATAAAACATCCGAACTTGGAACAATATTAAGAGTTTCTTGCCAGTCTTTTACTTTAAAACATCTTTCTGATTCACATTTTATTGATCAAACATTAATAAAAAAACATGTTTATTCAATATTGTAATACCTTTACAATGTCACAAAATCACAACCAAAAGCATTTGAAAGTTAATTGTAATACCGGCGGAAATGCGTTATTCCCGGGTGCATTTCCGTGATGCTTATTTTTAGTCCCAAATTCGGAATAATTCTGGAAAATCCGTAATGGTAAACACCTCTGTGTTTAGTGGTATATTTACATTTATCACAGTCTGTAAAA
This sequence comes from Limnoperna fortunei, assembly GCA_944474755.1. Lineage (NCBI taxonomy): Eukaryota > Metazoa > Mollusca > Bivalvia > Mytilida > Modiolidae > Limnoperna > Limnoperna fortunei. Next base: position 105,400,724 of record OX104113.1, on the reverse strand, counting down.
TTCCTACATAATTCTTCTCTGTTTGTAATAATTCTGTAACAACCTGTAACCTTGCTGATACCTTCGTACTTTTCTCCTTATAACTTTCAGATTCTGAAAAAATAATTTAAATTTGTGTTTTTCTTTTTTTTTTAATGACTAGTCCTGTCATGTAAATAACATTATCGACAATTTGTCAATAATATCTAATATAAAACTGACCGTTTCTAATGGCAACATACGTTAAATTATTGTTTTATTCCTCGTTCTGATAATTAGTCTAGCCACAAGCGGCTCAATGGATAATTTCTATTTTAGAAATAAAACAAACAATAATCTCTATTTATTGAGTACCTTTTATTCATTTTGTTTATGTATTCAAATGTAAATTGGACATTATGCTAAAGTCTATTCAAATGGAACAGCATGTTATACATTTTTTATCTGGATGTTATCAATGTTTGCAAATTAAAACATATACATCAGTCTGAATATTTGACTTAAAATTTACCTGAAAAAACATCTGATTTATCTGGAGTATTGGAAGCATCCAGAAATGAATTAGGACTCATTGACACTCTGTCATTTGATCGTCTTTTGTACAATGGAGAATCAAATTCTCCATCAGCTGCTAGTTGTGCTATGTTTTCCTTTAATCTCTTCCTCTTACGTGATTTAGACCCAGACATACATCGTCCTGGTGTAAATATGTTCCCATTGGCTCCGTTTATATCTGCCTTCTGATATTCATAAAGTGTTTCATCTGCACAGGCTTCCATCTGTATACTCCCCCAAAACCACTGAAATGGAAACTCTTCATTCTCTATATTACTTACACAACAATTAATAGTGTTGTCTGCTAAACTTCAAAACAAGTGTGGACACAGAAAAATGTCTCGCCTGCATTTCGCATCAGTAACGAAACTAAATTTCGTCATAAGCATTACATAAATAGCATTAGTTATCAGCAGCAGCCTGTATAAATATTGTCACCATACCATGCATAGATACAGAGTAACTGTCCTAATACAAAAACTTTCACGTAGTGGCTGGACCGTGAAATTGAGGTCAAGGTCAGGTGACGCCTACCAGACAGTCATGTACTATTCATCAGCAACGTATATACCAAATATTGTCATCCTAACATGTGTCGTTACAGGGGAACAGTCATAACCCAAAAACTATAACATAGTCGCTGGACCGTGAAATTGAGGTCAAGGTCAGGAGACACCTACCAGACAGTCATGTACTATTCATCAGCAACCTATATACCAAATATTGTCATCCTACCATGCATAGTTACAGAGAAACTGCCGTAACCCAAAAACTTTAACGTAGTCGCTGGACCGTGAAAATGAGGTCAAGGTCAGGTGACACCTACCAGACAGTCATGTATTAGTCATCAGCAACCTATATACCAAATATTGTCATCCTACCATGCGTGGTTACAGAGGAACTGTCGTAACCCAAAAATTTTAACGTAGTCGCTGGACCGTAAAATTGAGGTCAAGGTCAGGTGACACCTACCAGACAGTCATGTACTAGTCATCAGCAACCTATACACCAAATATTGTCATCCTACCATGCGTAGTTACCGAGGAACTGCCCTAACCCAAAAACTTTAATGTAGGCGCTGGACCGTGAAATTGAGGTCAAGGTCAGGTGACAGGTGACTGACTGGCAAGTACTCATCATAAGCTACCTCTGTACCAAATTTGATGGACCTAGGGCTTGGGCTTACAAATATATGAAGCAAGATGTCAAGTGTTTATGCCGCCGCCGCCGGATTCCCATACATATGTCTCGCCTCCAGCAACTTTCGTCGCAGGCGAGACAAAAATATGGATGCAAAGTGTCATGTCCAAAAAACCTCATTAACCCTCTCAACATTCAAAGCTGCTGTAAGTGTGTTACAAATATATGCCTTGTAACAAAAGACTATATGCAGTAATTTAGTATGGTCCCCTCTTTAACAAGGTAAAGTGTACTAACATGATACACACACACAAACACAGAGAAAAATGTCTCACCTGCATTCAGCATATGTAAAAAAGTGAACACTGAATAATTTTTCACCTGCATTCCGCATCAGTAATGAAACTAGAGGCTCCCAGGTGCCTGTATCGCTCACCTGCACCTGAAACCAAGCAACTTATGAAGGAGGTTCACTTCAAAATTGCTGTGTCTGTTATACTTGTTAAATATCAGCCAAAGCTATCTTGAACTTCCACCTATTCTATTTAAAGTCAAGGTAGCCATGTTGGTAGTCAGCTGTCATAATTTGCACAATTTTGGTAGACATCCTAAAGATGATACATGCAATGTTTCAAAGCAGTCCTTCCATTGGTTTTAGAAGAGAAGATTTTAAAAAAAAATTCATTAAAACAAGTGTTGACACAGAAAAACGTCTAGCCTGGATTCCGCATCAGTACCGAAAATAAATGTTGTCATAAGCATTACGTAAATAGCATTAATTATCAGAAGCAGCCTGTATACTAAATATTGTCACCATACCATGCATAGTTACAGAGGAACTGTCCTAATACAAAAACTTTAACGTAGTCGCTGGACCGTGAAATTGAGGTCAAGGTCAAGTGACACCTACCAGACAGTCATGTACTATTCATCAGCAACCTATATACCAAATATTGTCATCCTACCATGCATGGTTACAGAGGAACAGCCGTAACCCAAAAACATTAACATAGTCGCTGGACCGTGAAATTGAGGTCAAGGTCAAGCGGCACCTACCAGACAGTCATGTACTAGTCATCAGCAACCTATATACCAAATATTGTCATCCTACCATGCGTGGTAACAGAGGAATGGCCGTAACCCAAAAACTTTAACGTAGTCGCTGGACCATGAAATTGAGGTCAAGGTCAGGTGACAGACTGGCAAGTACTCATCATAAGCTACCTCTGTACCAAATTTGATGGACCTAGGGCTTGGGCTTACAAATATATGAAGCAAGATGTCTAGTGTTTACGCCCCCGGATTCCCATACATATGTCTCGCCTCCAGCGACTTTCGTCGCAGGCGAGACAAAAATGTTCAAGGAGAATAACTCCTGAACGGTTCATCAGACAATCTTGACCCTAAAGTCATTTTTGTAGCCCTCAAAGAGTTGAACAATTAAGCAATGCTAACTTTTTCTCTAGTTCTTATAATTTTCAAGATTTTGAGGCAAAAATAATCAATTTCGATAATTGATGGGCAATAACTCCTACAAGGAGTCATTATACAACTTGGAGAGCTTTTAATGCTGAAGAAGTAAAGTCTCTTAGGTTTTGCTGTATCTGTTATACTTTTTGAACTATAAGCCAAAAACTGTATTTTGACCCTCCCCCCTTCTATTTTTAGCTATTGTGGCCATGGTTTGTGCAAACATGGTAGAGGACATTTGATGGATGTTGTGTACAAATTTACAAAGCAGTCCTTTCAGTGGTTTCAGAGGAGAAGATTTTAAAAAATCAATTCAAATACATTAAAAAAGCAGTTCAAGGGGAATAACTCTTAAAGCGGATTCACCAGTCAATCTTGACCCTTAGGTAATTTTTGTAGCTCTCATAGAGAAGAACAATTAAGCAATGGTTACTTTTTCTCTAGTTCTAATATTTTTCACGATTTTGAGGCAAAAATGGCAAAAAAATCATCAATTTTGTCAATTGAAGGGCAATAACTCCTACAAGGAGTCATCATACAACTTCAACCCAATAGATTGTTTTTTAGAGCTTTTGATCCTGTATCTATTGAACTTTTTGAACTGTAAGGCAAAAACTATATTTTGACCCCCCCTGTTCAATTTTTAGCTGAGGCGGCCATGTTGGTTGGTCTGAGGCCATGATTTGTGCAAACTTGGTAGAGGACATTTACTGATGATGTGTGCAAAGTTTCAAAGCAAAACTTTCAGTGGTTTAGGAGGAAAAAATTTTCAAAGAAAAGTTAACGACGACGACGACAGACGCCAAGTGATGGCAATAGCTCACATGACCCTTGTTTGGAAAGTGTAATATTTTGACTGATTATACAATTATCTCCCCTATGACACTGTTGTAGATCAGATTACCTCCCCTCTGACAACATAATAGTTTGGATTATGTAACAGGTTGACTGGCATTTCCTTTACTTGCTGGTCATCATATATCAGATGTGAGCACTCTTCATCTCCCACAGCTGCAAAGGTTCCCCCTAAAACAACATATAAAGAAGTTCCAATAATGTATAGACAATTTTGCAAACCGGTAAAACTGAGCCGAAATAAAATTTAACAAAAGAAAAATAAATGATAGAGGGATTCTGTAAATGAGAAAAGAGCAGGAAAAAAATCGCATCTGCTCAAAATTTTTTTAAAATGTCATGCATCGACACATACCGTTTTCAATTGTGAGCTCCTCCATGTGTTTTCTTTCTTCAGCAGTGAAACCATAAAAACATAAACAACATTTGTAAAATGGTGGCATTCTGTGCTGCATCTGAAATATTAATCATCTATACAGTTTGGCTTAACTTTTAGAGACCTCTGCTTTCAAAGACTAACCTTGTTTTATAGACAATGAAGATGGCATTTCCTTGATGTTAGACTGTAACTTAAAATTTTTTACTCGCAGACCATCCAATGAAGCATACTGTTTGGAATAGTTTTAGATACTAACTATTTGAAAATTATCCTGTAGGTTTCAATGTTAAGTTAATTCCCACAATTGGCATAAAAATCATAAACCTTATAGAAGACTACACAATGAATACGAGTAATACAATTTGTTAATGTTTCAATTGGTTAAGCGATTTAAGAAAAGCCTTTTAAAACATTTTTCCCCATACGGTCCTATATTAAACTTAGTCCTGCATTGGTGGCCATTTTGAATTTCTGATTGGCAAAAAAATATGAATTTTATAGAGCACCATCTAATTAATAATGGTGACAAGTTTTGTTTAGATTGGTTAATTGCTTTCAGAAAGGCTGTTTTAAACTTTTTTCCTTAGAGTCCTATGTTAAACTGAGCCGTGCAGTGGCAGCCATTTTGAATTTCCGGTTGTCATAAAAATAAATTAACTTTATAGATGACTATCCAAACAATATTGTAGAAAGTTTTGTTTTTAGTTTAAACATATTTTATTTGTAAAAATATACAAATTGGATTGGACACAAGTAAAACATACTTATGAAGTCCTTTCCATAACATAGTTTAACAATACAATGAGTATACATTTTGAGCATGCATGTAAGTTAAAATTATAAATAAAACCAACGAGAAACATAGTTGCTGAATAAGAATGAGAAAACATTTTTGGAGTATAAAAAGTAAAAATGGAAAACAAAAAACGAATGCTTGGTGTCTGTGTTGAAAGGGATGATGAGTAGGGCCTCTACACTATTAAACATCTTTTAGTCAGTTTGATATAATCAAAGGAATGATTAAAAATAGTCTTGTTTTGCTCTTGACTTAATGCAGTACTGCCACATTTTAAATAGTGTTATTGGAAGCCAGCTAAGATCGTTGACTAGTTTAGCCCTATGTACATTATATAAAGGACACTCTAAGAAGTAATGGTTAGTGTTTTCTATGGTGAAACCACATCAACAAGAGTCGGTAATAATATTAGCTTTGAATAGGTCTCCATTAAGGAATGAAGTTGAACATCTTTCTTGGGTCAATATCATGTTTTCGTGGGCCATAGGAGAAGTATTTAGGAACTTTCCCAGTAAAGTTATTGTTTCTCTAAAGTTTGTATTTAAATTGTTTAGCCGATTGCATATGTCAGATGTTTAAATCTAGGTCATTCCATAGTCAAATAGTTGCATGGATAAAAGAATCTCAAGTTAAAGATTATCTGCAATAAGGAAGGATAATGTCTTCTCCATTTCTAAGAGGATATGTTGAAATACTTTGAACTTGCAGTGGAATAAGATTTATAAGATATGATAGGGCATTATTAATAAAAATATTGTAAAACATATTAAGTACACGTTTTCTTCGTCAATCTGCTAATGGTTCCCAACCAACTTCACTATAAATTAATTCTTTTTTAGTAAAGATGGGAAGACCCATAACAATTCTTGCGGCCTCCAGCTGTAGCTGTTCAAGTTTATTAGAATTAATAGTTCCACAGTTGTCCCAAACTTCAGATGCATACTCCAAAATGGGTCTTATAAATACAAGATAAAGATTTTCTAGTGTATGTTACCCAATTGGTATTTTAGTTTCGTTAAGATGTTTAAATGTCGCTTAAAACTATTTATAATGTTTTCTAGATGAAGATTCCATTTAGCATCATTGCTAAATGTAACACCTAAGTGTTTATGCAAGTCTGTAATAGGAATGGTTTTGCCGTTTAGCTCAAAACTGAGATTCAATATAGCAGAATTTGAGAATACTATTATTTCTGTTTTGCCTGGATTAAATCACATCAGCCATTTCTTCAACCAATCATCAAGCTCTTTAAGATCATGGTCAATGACTAATTTTACTCGATCGTGTAAGTTTTGTTTCAATTGGTTAATCAGTTTCAGAGAAAAAGCCTTTTAAAACTACTATAATAAACATGCCTACCATCTTTTCATCTGTAGCTTTAATACCCAGAGTATTTCTTTCTTCCCAAACTCTATATATCCATTTAGCATCCATTATTGGAGTACCATAACCAACAGCAAACTGTAAGAAAAAAGAATGTAATTAAAACATTCTGATAGTGGTTGGCATTAAGTATTGTTGAAAATTTTAACTGCTCCATATATGTTCAAGGCAAATAATTTCAGTTTAGTCATTGCTCTAAATATTTACAAACTTCAAACGTTATCTTATAAAATAGTTTATTAAGGCTCCAAATAAGAAATTTTTGTTGAATATTGTTGACAAGTTTGAATTACTTAATAAATCTTGGTATGTTTACTTAAAATATTTTTCCCCTCTCCCCCCCCCCCCTCCCCAACCCCAACCCCGAAATTTATGTACTATTACAGAAACTATTTATTTATTCACAATTTTTTTCCAGCATTTTCATGGCTTCCATTTTTTATTGTTGTAGGCAGCCAGATTACCTCGTGAAAACCCGTGAACTTTGGTAGGAAAGCTGGCATCCTTGTCAAATTAGGCTGGAACAGACCACACTCGGCCCACAATAAGATCAGATGTGTTGAAAGCCACCTGATCAATAGTACATGATTAACTACCATAACCTTTTCCCCATCAAGACCACATATTTGCCTTAGAGAATTAATATTGAGCGATAGCTAACACTAGTAATTATTTGTCTTACTCTGTACTTGAAACCATCAATACAGTTAGCCACTAGATGTGTGACCTTTGGAGAGATGTCTTTTCTCACACTTCCACCCATGTGATGTATCAAGTCTGCAAGGGGGCTCTGCAAGATAAATGCATAAAAAGTCTGCAGTTATTTTCATATTATTAAATACTATATTATTCTCTTAGATAACAGTAAAACTGCTGATATGATATATTTTGCTGAACCAGTCCAATATGGTATTAACTAGTCAAATAGAGGTATAGGCCTGATTGACCTGTATTGGACTGATTGTTTTTGACTAGTTAATTAATAAAGATATCATTACGTGATGATTTCTGTATTGGCCTAGTTATTGGGCTTCTACCAGCTGTATTGTCCTTCAGCTGAGCCTCAGGCCAATACAGCAAGCTTTAGACCAATAACTAGTCCAATACAGAAATCATAAGGTAATAATATCATAGTACATCGGTGCTTTATTGTACTTGAAAGAAATCTTACAATATATTAAACCCAATGCTAATAAGTGTGGACTGTGAGCACTCGCACAAAGGGATACACCCCGCTTCACTTCAAGTCCAATTATCTCCCCTGAATAATATCCGACAGCGACGAAAATTTGTCATGCACATCTACATATGATGTACTTCCTTCATGTAAAGTTTCATCAAAATCTATTAAACAGTTTACGAGGAGTTGCGCTTAAAAGGTCTCGCACTGAATACTATATTTTAAAAGTCTAAGTCCAATTATCTCCCTGAATAATACCCGACAGCAACCAAAATTCTTCATGCGCATCTTCATATGATGTACTTTCTTCATGTAAAGTTTCATCAAAATCTGTCAAGCGCTTAAGGAGGAGAAGTGCTTAAAAGGGATGTGGACAGACAACAGACAGACAGAGTGATTCCTATATACCTCCCCCCCCCCCAAAACAAGTTGGGGGGGGGGTATAAAAATACAGGGAATTTTTTTGGATTTTGAGGACTTTAGTCACTTTAGCGGATGAGCCGTATAAGCATCTGCTCAGAAGCATGCATTCATTGAAATGGTGAAATATCATAGTAAAAAAAAACTGTATTCTTTCAATTGCAGTGTATAAATTGTTTAAAAAAATGATTATAACAAAATGTTTATAAATTTTTAAAGAATTTTAATTTTAAAATTTATTTAAAAAGCGTTTGTATATCAATCGGTTTCAATTTTTCATTAAGGGCCGTTGTACTCTTCGTTTTTTAAGTTGTAGCCAACAGTAATAAGACGTATCTCGGATGTACACAAATGGCACGTAATCCATTTGAAACCAGATTTAGGCTATTGTGTCTGTACATGTATGTGATTACATTTTTAACAAGACTCCTCCTAGTGGTGATTCAAGTGTCACAGTGTAGAAGGTAACATATTACAATAAAAAAAGTCTTAGATATTGTTCTTTCAAATGCTAATTGTTTTATTTGGAATGTTATCTTATTATTTGTTTTAAGTATTGTGAAGGTATAACACGTAGACCCCACAAATATGCTGATCTATGCCTATGTCTGTACAGGAAGACTACATGATCTACATGTTTTAAGTGCTGTGATGGCATAATTTTGGCATAATAAATCTGTAGAGGAAATTAATATGAACTACAAACCACTTCTTCTCTCTTGCTAAAACCAGTAAAACAAACAATAACACCCTGCATAGCTGTACAGTACAAAGGTCGGGTATGTTGTGGAATAGCCTGTCAACAAACAACATAAAACAGGTTTCATGTAGACACAAAGTTAATAAAATAATTGTACATGTAGTTTCTAAAATGTTATAAGTTCATTTAAGTCTTAAAAATTTTAGTACTTATAAAAGAGAATAGTTAACTTTAATACTTTATCAAGAAAAATTGACATAAAACATTACAATTTTTAACATAAATTGTATATCTTTTCAAATCAACATATTTAGTTCATGTATTTTTTAAACCTAATAAAAATCCTATAAAAGCCTTTAAAAGATGTTTATGTGTATGTGAACATGTAATATAAACAAGTGTGGACTGTGAGCACGCTCACAAAAGGATACCCCTGCTTCGCTTCCAAGTCCAATCATCTCCCCTGAATAATATCGGAAAGAAACTAAAATTCTTCATGCACATCTACATATGATGTACTTCCTTCCATATTATGTACTTCCTTCATGAAAAGTTTCATCAAAATCTGTCAAATGATTAAGGAGGAGTTGCGCTTATGAGGTCCAATAATCTCCCCAGAATATCGACAGAACCAAAATTCTTCATGCCCATCTACATATAATGTACTTCCTTCATGTAAAGTTTCATCAAAATATGTCAGGCCGTTAAGGAGGAGAAGCGTTTAGAAGGGATATGCCATATGGACAGATCGAAAGACACACGGACGTACAGACAGGTTGATTCCTTTATACCCCCAAACAAGTTTGAAGTGGGGTATTGAACAAAAGCGAAGTAATCAACTATAGAGATATGAAGTTCGAATGAGCGTGGATCACCTTGATAAAATGTCATCAAAGATACGAAGTTATCAACTATAGAGATATGAAGTTCAAAAGTTCGAATGAGCGTGGATCACCTTAATAAAATGTCATCAAAGATACAATTATCAGCCTACTTTTTTGTCTTGGGCACACTGCAGAATGATAGGAGGGCCAACAATCCATGCCTCTCCTTTGTGTAATTTATGGAAAACTGGTCCCTCAAAATTCTCCAATACAAATACTGTATCCCATTCCGATGCATTTTGTACAAAGTCCAATCCATCCTCCGATTCTTTATACTTTATCTTTAATGTCTGTCGAGAAAAGAAACTAAAGATAAGGCAAACCAATAACTGTTTGACTTACCAATTATGTATTTTGGCATATTTTTAGGTCTTTTTGTGAAAAAAAATTTCCCCTTTACTTTGCTAAGTGTTTTAGTTTTAGACATCAATATCTGACTGAACAAAACGTAATAATGTTACCATTATTATAGGAGCAGGTAATAAATGTCTTGTTATGTAGCATCTTATAGCAAGTTTAACTGCTTTTGTTTTATCACATGATAATTTACAAGGGACAAAGTCAACAAAATCAAATAACTGTGTCCATTTGCTTAAATTTACAGAAATAAAAAATTTACAACTCCATATATCGACTACCATTATAAAACTAGAGGCTCCCAGGAGCCTGTAATCGCTCACCTGGATCCAAATGACTTCAACTATATTGAAATTTTTGAAATTAACAGTTTCAGTCTAGTTGTTATAGCTTTTAAGTTACTGTGCAAAAACTAAACATTCTTCAAAAATTTTTGTAAAATACAATAACTCCTATAAGGTGCCATCAGACAATTTATGAAAATTAAATGGTTTTTAGGCATTGTCCTTAGGGTACTTTAGAAATTTACAGTTTTACTCTACTAATAGGTGTGTTATAGACTAATTTATAATTCAAAAACTGTTTGTCCAAATTCATAATGAAAGAGCAATAACTCCTATAAAGAGTCATATTGCAATTTTGCACTAATCAATCATTTGTAGGGCTTCTATTGCTGATCATTTGTGCAATTTACAGTTTTAATCTAGCTGCTCTAGTTTTCAAGTTACAGGACAAAAATGGAAAATTTTCATAACAAAATTGTCATTTAAGGGCAATAACCCCTATAAGGAGTATTCTGAAAATTTCAGACCAATTAAGTGAATTGTAGGGCTTTTATTGCTGATCATTTTTGTAATTTATTATTTCACTCTAGCTGTTATGGTTTTCAAGTTACAGGACAAAAACGAAAAATTTCATAAAAAATTGTCATTTATGGGCAATAACTTATTTAAGGAGTTGTCTGACAATTTCAGACCAATCTAGTGAATTGTAGGGCCTTTATTGCTGATCATTTGTGCAATTTACAGTTTTCATCTAGCTGCTATAGTTTTCAAGTTACAGGACAAAAACGGAAAATTTCATAAACAAGTGTGGACACAGAAAAACGTCTCGCCTGCATTCCGCATCAGTAACGAAAATAAATTTCGTCATAAGCATTACGTAAATAGCATTAAATATCATAAGCGGCCTGTATACAAAATATTGTCACCATACCCTGCATAGTTACAGGGGAACAGCCGTAACCCAAAAACTTTAGCATAGTGTTGGACCGTGAAATTGAGGTCAAGGTCAGGTGGAACCTACCAGACAGTCATGTACTATTCATCAGCAACCTATATACCAAATATTGTCATCCTACCATGCGTAGTTACAGAAGAACTATCGTAACCCTAAAACTTTAACGTAGTCGCTGGACCGTGAAATTGAGGTCAAGGTCAGGTGACACCTACCAGACAGTCATGTACTAGTCATCAGCAACCTATACACCAAATATTGTCTTCCTACCATGTGTAGTTACAGAGGAACTGTCGTAACCCAAAAACTTTAATGTAGTCGCTGGACCGTGAAATTGAGGTCAAGGTTAGGTGACACCTACCAGACAGTCATGTACTAGTCATCAGCAACCTATACACCAAATATTGTCATCCTACCATGTGTAGTTACAGAGGAACTGTCGTAACCCAAAAACTTTAACGTAGTCGCTGGACCGTGAAATTGAGGTCAAGGTCAGGTGACACCTACCAGACAGTCATGTACTAGTCATCAGCAACCTATACACCAAATATTGTCATCCTATCATGCGTAGTTACAGAGGAACTGTCGTAACCCAAAAACTTTAACGTAGTCGCTGGACCGTGAAATTGAGGTCAAGGTCAGGCGACACCTACCAGACAGTCATGTACTAGTCATCAGCAACCTATACACCAAATATTGTCATCCTACCATGCGTAGTTACAGAGGAACTGTCGTAACCCAAAAACTTTAACGTAGTCGCTGGACCGTGAAATTGAGGTCAAGGTCAGGTGACTGACTGGCAAGTACTCATCATAAGCTACCTCTGGACCAAATTTGATGGACCTAGGGCTTGGGCTTACAAAGATATGAAGCAAGATGTCAAGTGTTTACGCCCATACATACTTTCGTCGCAGGCGAGACAAAAATTGCCATTTAAGGGCAATAACTCCTATAAGGAGTCATCTGACAATTTCAGACTAATACAGTGAATTGTAGGGCTTGTATTGTTGATCATTTTTGCTATTTACAGTTTTACTCTAGCTGTTAGAGTTTTAAAGTTACAGGACAAAAATGGAAAATTTCATTAAAAATTACCATTTAAGGGCAATAACTTGTATAAGGAGTCATCTGACAATTTCAAACCAATCAAGTGAATTGTAAACACCTTCCATCAAATAATATACAATTATGGCCTTTAATGAGGGTTATAAAAATAATTATTGCTGATCATTTTTTGCCACTCTACCTCGTATACTTTTCAGGTTATATTGTAAATACCAAAAATCGTCAATGAAGGGCAATAACTCCTATAAGAAGCCAATACACAACTTCACACTAATAGCAACTATTGTAGACCTTAATGTGCTGATCAATTTGAAGTAACGGTTTTCTCTATAGCTATTATGATTTTTTAGATAATGATCAAAAACCTGTGTTGACCCCCATGTTCTATTTTTAGTAACAGCGGCCATATTTGTCTGTTGATCAACACCCTGGGTACAAACTTGAAACTAGGAACCCTAAGGATGATTGTGGCCAAGTTTGAAAAAATTGACCCAGTGGTTTCAGAGGAGAAGATTTTTTAAAAAGTTTACGACGGACGCCAAGTGATAGCAAAAGCTCACATGGACCTTCGGTCCAGGAAGGTCCAGGTGAGCTAAAAAGTACACAAATTGTTTTAAAATCTTGGCCTACATAAACACCTTCCATCAAATAATATACAATTATGGCCTTTAATGAGGGTAATAAAAATAATTATTAAATCCAGAAAGGTTATGTTTGCATATAGTAAGCAGGATTTAATAATTATGGATATAATACGAAATCAAAGGCCATAACTGTATTATCATAATAAGATAAACACAACCATAAACATATGAATACTTTATTCTAGTAATGTTTCCTATAGCAAAGTATAAATAATATACAATTATGGCCTTCTTATGAGGCGGATATCCAGAATTGTCAACTTGCATGGGTTGTCTTTACCAAGGGCTTTAGCTAGATGCCCAGTGATTAAGAAGGCGTTAATTGTTTATTAAACCAACATAGACTAAACATGCTTCTTTAAGGGCAGTATTTAACCTAACTTTTTTTTAAATCATTGGCTGCCATAATTTGTAAATGTAAATATTGCAGACAGTTTCAGTTGTCAATCACATCAGTTTGAGAACGACTTTCAGCACAAGAATGTAGAGAATTATCATTCTCATAGCTCAAAAAGCAGACCTGACACAATATAGAAAGCCTTAATATCACAAAAGTGAATTAAAGCTAGTTTAACATTACCTCAAGTGCCGTCTTTAGTTCTTTATTACACCGAGTATCTTTGCCCACCAAAACAACTTTGCAGCTTTCTTTAATGCCTACAATCATAAAATATCATCCAGAATAAGTCAATATATATTCCGTTGTTATTAGCATTTGAATATCTTAACCTACTTTGTTACAGAATTATGTAAAAGCAAACATGAAATTTATTAGTACTTAAAATGGATATTTTTCAGATTTCAATGAAATTTGGCTTTTATCAGGGTTTATTTTTGAAATTTTCACAAACATTATATAACTTTAAATTTTGGTCCAGCAATGCATGATTTATGATTTAAAAATGTGTTTTAGAATAAAGTTTGTCTAGGCCAAATTTTACTGCCATTATAATCCGAAGTTAGTTTTGTGATTTGTCGGATTAGCGGCCGAATTCAGTCCTATTGCTCGTAATGTAGCAAATAAAAAATTCTAACTTCTGTCTATTTATACAAAATTCAAACATAATATTCATCTTCTTTATGTTATTAAAGCTTTAGACATTGCGATACTAATGGGAAACGATCTTTATTGAATAGATTTCTTTTTTCATCTTTGAATATGCACGTGGACATTTTTCCATATATGGATAATGTGACCTGATTTCGTGCTAATTTGCATACTATAACAACCATTCCGTAGTAAGAATCAAGTTATTTACATATGTATTACCCAAGATGCAACACACCATTCAGTTTCAGGTTTCTCAATGTTTTTCATGTAGTAAACGTAATTAAAAAGAGACTTGATGTCAGTAAATACACAACACACAGTGTGTTATTAAAAACGGCAATAACTATCATCACGTATCAATAATGACGGATTTTAAACACAAAACCGATAAAAAATTGGTGACTCTGTTGAAAGATATCAAGATCGACCACGTCTGATTGTATATGCAACTTCTTTTTGACATCAAAGCCTTTGCTACATTACGAGTAATGGGACTAAATTTGTACCCTCGCCAAAAAAAAAAAGCGTTTGTCATGCCAACAATTCATGGTGTATTGTTTAAATGCATAAAATTAGGAGATTACTGTATTGTATTTGAATATTTGTCGGCATCAGTTGGTGATTTGATGGTCAAAATTGGGTTTACTGGAAAGCCAGTATACTGATATTTTCAAATTCCATTTCTTTTTTTCTTTTTTTTTTACATCAAGCAGAGCTTGTCAACATATATTTTCTACCATCAAATCACCAACTGATGAAGACATAAAGGCAGTTTAAAAAAAAATGACCCCAAAAGGTTATGGTCCTCTAATATGTCAAATTAATAAATATATTATATCTAAATACTTGAAAATGTATGTCTAGTTGTAGGGAACATGTCTGCAAAAAATCTTGAAGATATCCCAGAAAACAAAAAAGTTATGCCAAAAAAACATGCCAAAATTGTCAGGAGTGCAACACTTTTTTGTGACACTTTAAAAAAGTATGATTTTTTAAAAGGCCACCAAATTGTCAAATCTAGCAATATGTGCACAATTCTTTTTTTTATTACAAAGTTTCATGTGTTAACTTGTCAGTCATCAAAGAAAACGGTTGTATGCAAGCACAAAGATGGAATAATCTGCGATAGGTGGGACTCATGAAAAGTTTTTGGGACTCACCACTTTCAAAAGTGATGAGTCCAGGACTCACCATAAAAAAATCCTACAAGTATCACTGATTCGTTGACATCTGGGAATATAATGATATCTCTCTTGTTCTATGTAAGATCTGTTTTCAGTTTACTAAATAAGTAAAGTTTAGATTCGTTATTTAAATTATTTAATTTAGTTTTTATTTTATTTATATTATATTAAGAAATTAAATTTGTTATTTTTTTCTTGAACTTATTTGCAAGTTTAAAAAATGGGACATCAAAATCTTCGTATTCTGATCTGTCAAGGACTAGTTATACAATAACTTTTGCACCATAGTATACCAAGTATATATTCCCTCTGTGTGTATACCTTTATTGACATTATATGCTTCTTTTAATAAGGGGTTTATTTTTACTGAATTCAATCTACTATAATATAAGATTGTTTGAGCGTTTATAAAAGATTCTAATGGCAGTCTACCAAGTTCTCTTTTTGCTGCTATGTTGCAAGCTGTTTTTCTTAAACCTAAAATAGTACACACAATTTCTTGTGTGTACTTTTTTCAAAAGGTAACCGGACAACTCGGACCGTAGTAAGGACCACTCGACCCCTAGAACATGAGACAACTCAGCCCGCATTTATTTCTTATACTGTCATTAAAATATTAAAATACGATAGTCCCGTTTAAACAACAGAAGGATGTTCCTCTTGTCCAGTTCTGCTACAATACATGCAAAGTTGGTGACGACACGATACTCTGATATCACAATTCCCTTATTTTAAAATAAATATATGTTGAAACTTTTGTTTTGTTCTGTTTTTTTCTGATACATAGTAAATGTCACGTCAAACAACACTAAACTTCAGTCTGGTCAACTGGTGTACAGTTAATAAAATAAACATCAGTTAACTAACAAAAAACTTTATTTTTACATGACACTATAGATTCTTGGACCATAAATTATAGAACAACTCAGACCATAAGGTATAGGACAACTCGGACCGTATATGAATAACACGGTCCGACTTGTCCTATTACCGTCCGAGTTGTCACAATCCGAGTTGTCTCACATTCTTTCAAAACTTTCAGTTTATGGCCACAGAAAACATGGAAATATAAAACTACCATGTGACGTTTAGTTCCAAATTGACCAATGTTCATGGCCTAGTGAATATGACAAGGACAATGACTTAAATTGTAGGCAACAACCTGTTGCAACAATTTGGAAGAGGCTTATAGGTTACATGGGCTAATAATGGCACATATATTCGGTTATAATAGAATACAAGTTTATTGGCCAATTATGGGCCCTCAAGGGGCAAATACAGCACAACATGTTATGATTATTACAGTACATAAATAACATTATAATATTATGTAATAGCAACTAGTGTCTAGAACTAGCATTGCTCAATCTCACCAGGTGGCGCATTCGTCATTTTTACCGGAAGTTTTGAAATGCGCCCCGAGTAACCCATCTTACTTTTACGGCTCAATATATTAAATGTGGGCGTTTCTTACCTTATTTGTAAGGAACATTTAGTAGGGAAGATGTCAAAATATGTGACAATAATGGAAATGTATGGTTGAAGCCAGAGATTTACAAATGTAAGTAATTTGAAGTGGGATTTTCAGTCGTACATCTACAAAACGCATATGTCACGGTTTATATCGGTATACCATTGTAACTTTATATAAGAGGAACAAGAAAACCATTTATTTGAGTAGAATTATGACCAACAATTATGTTTTTGACGATTCTTTTTGATGGGTGGAAATGACAAAAGTTGTCGCCCTTTGTTTCCCGCCATTTTGGATCGTTGTTTATTTTGGAGAAATTCGACTGCAATTTGAGTGAAAATCATTAATTACATTAACGATTAATGGAATTTTAGGTATGAAAAGTAAAATATTGATTCCCAGGCGTCACCTACATCTGTTGATAGCATAAGCTTAAGTTAATATTAACACGACACATGTGCCAAGATGTGGACAGCGTTGGTCATTGACGGTGTACAAAAGAGAGAACTAATAGAAGCATTTGCCATTATTATTCTAAACAGGATAAAAAACATTGTTTACTCATATTATTGACATAGCTAAACTTCAGTTTTTCAGCAATTTATTTCGCTTCAAGTTCAACCAACAAGCATAACACATTTCATTAATTTCATTTTGAAACACTGGCGTCTTTATTATTGCAATTGAAACTTTAAACATTCCTTTCAAATATACTGATGATTTGCACCTTATTGGTTGTTTGTTTTTGTTTCCACATATTCAAAAATGGATTTTTCATGATAAGACTTGAGGGAGTTCCCACTACTCTTTGCGCTGGAACCCCCCCCCCCCCCCCCCCCCCAAATTTCACTTGTGAATAAATTTCAATGAATCCTGTAATTAAATGCCAAACTGATAAAACATAAGATGATATTCACTAGTGAGTATTTGTACACTTCAGCAGATGAAACTTATATTTTAATACAGGTCAAACAGGTATTGTATCCGAAAACCACACATTTTTAACTTTATGGATTTCTACTGAAAATCTACCTTGATATTTCCTCCTAAATGTTATGAATTATGATACCTCATCTCATTACCTATCTTTTGATATATAGAAACCCATGGTTTTGCATAAAATTGAAAAGCTGTAGACATGTGATGTTTTTTAAACTATGCTATTTATAAGCGCCACCCCCCCTCTTTTATTAAACAGGTCATAAATAATGTAAAAAAAAACATGCTAGCATAGAAAATTGTGGTTAATATTAACTCAATAACATAGTTCTTAATGTTTTTACCCCAAAAAACAACTTTTGATTGAAAATGAAAAATGGTGTATCATTGCTACTATAGTCAATTTTACCATGTCATTCCGACGGGATTTTGCTTCACAAAATGGAAAACTGCTACCGCTTTTGGTCAAGTTTATGGTCCTTTAGTAGATCTTTTATTCCACTTTTTGAAAGTAACAATTATTTTCCACAGTTAATCGGCTTTTTGAAATGCGGCCGTTTTTTCATTTTGCCAGATCGATTTTCCATACTAAATTTTGACCTTGTTTTGAACGGAAGTGTACGTTATGAAAATTTCATTGTTGTCTATTCGAAATCCTTCGGGTAATGTCGTCTGCAGTTGAGGCGGGAAAAGTCTCGAGGTTTGTCCGAATACCATTGTACGTTACGAAAACAGACGAACGTTTGCAAACAACATTACACCCCTTAAGATACAACAAGTGTGGACACAGAAAAACGTCTCGCCTGCATTCCGCATCAGTAACGAAAATAAATTTCGTCATAAGCATTACGTAAATAGCATTAAATATCAGCAGCGGCCTGTATACAAAATATTGTCACCATACCCTGCATAGTTACAGGGGAACAGCCGTAACCCAAAAACTTTAACATAGTCACTGGACCGTGAAATTGAGGTCAAGGTCAGGTGGAACCTACCAGACAGTTATGTACTATTAATCAGCAACCTATACACCAAATATTGTCATCCTACCATGCGTAGTTACAGAGGAACTGTCGTAACCCAAAAACTTTAACGTAGTCGCTGGACCGTGAAATTGAGGTCAAGGTCAGGTGACACCTACCAGACAGTCATGAACTAGTCATCAGCAACCTATACACCAAATATTGTCATCCTACCATGTGTAGTTACCGAGGAACTGTCGTAACCCAAAAACTTTAACGTAGTCGCTGGACCGTGAAATTGAGGTCAAGGTCAGGTGACACCTACCAGACAGTCATGTACTAGTCATCAGCAACCTATACACCAAATATTGTCATCCTACCATGCGTAGTTACAGAGGAACTGTCGTAACCCAAAAACTTTAACGTAGTCGCTGGACCGTGAAATTGAGGTCAAGGTCAGGTGACACCTACCAGACAGTCATGTACTAGTCATCAGCAACCTATACACCAAATATTGTCATCCTACCATGCGTAGTTACAGAGGAACTGTCGTAACCCAAAAACTTTAACGTAGTCGCTGGACCGTGAAATTGAGGTCAAGGTCAGGTGACACCTACCAGACAGTCATGTACTAGTCATCAGCAACCTATACACCAAATATTGTCATCCTACCATGCGTAGTTACAGAGGAACTGTCGTAACCCAAAAACTTTAACGTAGTCGCTGGACCGTGAAATTGAGGTCAAGGTCAGGTGACACCTACCAGACAGTCATGTACTAGTCATCAGCAACCTATACACCAAATATTGTCATCCTACCATGCGTAGTTACAGAGGAACTGTCGTAACCCAAAAACTTTAACGTAGTCACTGGACCGTGAAATTGAGGTCAAGGTCAGGTGACAGGTGACTGACTGGCAAGTACTCATCATAAGCTACCTCTGGACCAAATTTGATGGACCTAGGGCTTGGGCTTACAAAGATATGAAGCAAGATGTCAAGTGTTTACGCCGCCGCCGCCGCCGCCGCCGCCGCCGGATTCCCATACATATGTCTCGCCTCCAGCGACTTTCGTCGCAGGCGAGACAAAAATGGCTGACTTCCTATGGAAAATCCACAGGAATTTGACCCCATATCATTTGGGTCGAAATATGGCAAGAAAACGAAAAAAAGTATTGTCGCGAACGAAGTGAGCGAAGGAGTCTAACGCAAAAGTAAACAATTCCTACCCCCCTACCTTTGTTGTTGAGTTCGCTTTGAGAATTTGCACTGACAACATGATTGTAGGTGTTCTACTAACTACAATAATGTAGCTCCTTTTTTTTTTTTTTTTTTTAATGGACGGAGCTACAAAGCGGTCCCATTACTCGTAATGGAGCAGCCCAGGAGTGATTCACACCCGGGGGTTTTATGCATTTTATAAGCAATTTAACTGTTTCCCTGGTTTGCTACATACTTTTTTATGTATTTGCAGTTTAACTGATATTTCCACAACACCGTATTCGTTAGTTTTATCACTTTATTCATAATCATGGCATTGTTGACAAAATATGAATTCCCGAAGTGCATAATTTCGATAATATCGGAATCGATTTGGTAAAAAATGAAATTCCGGATGATTTCAGCTGCATTCATTTGCATTATGATTATGTCCCCTTATTACAAATTTTACCAATACGATTCCGAAATTCTACACTCCACAATTTTAATTATGTCAACAATGACACGATTACGAAAAAGTGTTAAAATTAATTTAATTAGACATTGTAGACATATCAGATGAACAGCGGAGGAAAGAAAACATATTTATTTAATAAAGACAAAGGTTAAATAGCGGAAAATATGTGTAAATCCCAAAAGTGTTTTTGCTCCATTACGAGTAATGGGACCTCTTTGTAGCTCCGTCTATAATAAAAAAAAAGGAGCTACATTATTGTAGCTAGTGTTCTACGTACTCACGGACATTTATTCTTTAAGAATATGACATCGATTCCTTTAATAGATCCATATTTTTGCAACCGCAAAACTTTTTCTTGGACTGAAACACTTTCTTTACTTCAGGGAAGCCTCCATTAACGACTGTGGCGCAGTAAATCCAAAAGTAAAACGCAAAATCGGAACAAGAGAAAAATTATCCGGAAATTGCAAGAGGAAGAGCACATGGCTTATGTCATATTGGGTTACGTCCCTTTATCAACAGATATGCTAGAGATGTAAACAATTTGATTAAAACTCAATTTTACAAAAAATAATTAAAATTAGGATTTAAATATTATTTCCTTTACATACAAAGCAAAGTTTAATTTTTACCGTTGTACCCCATTAATTAAAGAAAATTTACTGCCTAAAATCGTTAATGGAGGCTTCCCTGAATTAAAGAAAGTGTTTCAGTCCAAGAAAAAGTTTTGCGGTTGCAAAAATATGGATCTATTAAAGGAATCGCTGTCATATTCTTAAAGAATAAATGTCCGTGAGTACGTAGAACACCTACAATCATGTTGTCAGTGCAAATTCTCAAAGCGAACTCAACAACAAAGGTAGGGGGGTAGGAATTGTTTACTTTTGGGTTAAGACTCCTTCGCGACAATACTTTTTTTCGTTTTCTTGCCATATTTCGACCCAAATGATATGGGGTCAAATTCCTGTGGAAAATCGATCTGGCAAAATGAAAAAACGGCAGAATTTCAAAAATCCGATTAACTGTGGAAAATAATTGTTACTTTCAAAAAGTGGAAAAAAAGATCTACTAAAGGACCCTAAATTCGACCAAACGCAGTAGCAGTTTTCCATTTTGTGAAGCAAAATCCCGTCGGAATGACACGGTAAAATTGACTATAGAACCATAGGCATTGCATGAATAACAGACTAACTTGTTGTTTGTGTTCTTAAGTCTGTTTTCGTATTCGTTTGCCCCTAGCGGTACCTACAGTAGTTTGTTGTTGCATCTTTGCAGTAGATATGTTTTATAGTACTGTATAGTAACCTGACAACTCGGATCGTGACAACTCGGACCGAAGAAAGGACCACTCGGCCCGTAGAAAATAGGACAACTCGGACCGCATTTATTTCTTATACTGTCATTAAAATATTAACATACGATACTTCTGATTTAATTATATAAAGGTTAAATGTTAAGATGAGAAATGCGACAGAATTAACAACATTAAATCTTCAGAAAACACTCACAATTATCTATAATAATTGTGGCTTCAATTAATGTGATCGGTAATCATGTTGTTTAGTTAATAATAATTTTTAAAAAATAATTTCAAGATCTGAATTTGAGCTTGTTTGTTTTCAAATAAGTGAATTTAGTGAAACTTAATTAGAGATTCCAAATGAGTAGCTTGGCCAAGCTGTAAAAGAATAATAAAAACCTCGACACGGCGTTCTTTAACATATCTCAACAACCATGTTCGTAAGCGTTGTACCCAAACCATTCGACCACGACAAGTCCGAACTTTGTTACTGCTGTAACTACTTCCACAGACCATGTACAAACATTACCCAATACAACTTTAAACAACAGAAGGCTGTTCCTCGGGTCCATTTCTGCTACAATACATGCAAAGTTGGTGACGACACGATACCATACTCTGATTTCCTAATTTAAAAAAAAATATATGTTGGAGATTTTTTTCTTCTGATACATAGTAAATTTCACGTCAAACAACCAACCCCAGTCTGATCAGCTGCTGTACAGTTAATAAAATAAACGTTAGTTAACAAACACTTTATTTTTACATGGCAATATAGATTTCTTGGACCATAAATTATAGGACAACTAGGACCATAAGGTATAGGCAACTCGGGTCGTATATGAATAAAGCGGTCCGACTTGTCCTATTACGGTCCGAGTTGTCACGATCCGAGTTGTCCGCGGTCCGAGTTGTCTCGCATTCTACTGTATATTTTTAATATTCGATCGACAACAATGTCAATTATATCAAGTGTCAATAGCCTGATGGGCTATATAGGTGATAGTGATAATGGGATTGGACGAGACCGCTTGGACAAAATAAACTGTCATTGATGGTTAATAATTCTGAAAACTTGCCATCATCAACTGGCATGTCAGGCTTTGTTTTCTCCGACATGATTCTGTTCACTTTGAATATGGCGCTGTTTAAATCAATCCATGGATTTGATTGGTCCTTCGTTGTAATTTCCTTTCCCAGAATTCCAAATAAAAACAGGAAGTTGCATGCTTTTTTTATCAATGTCAAGGACTCTGTGAACCACCAAGTTCATCACGTTAACGTATCTTAAAATGCTTTGCATAATTTAGAAGGTAAAAACGAGACGGTGACGCTGTTGTAGAATGTTTTTCATTTTCTATTGTATCGAATGCACATTTACTTGAAACTTGCCATTGTCTGCATGTCGCAAAAACTTCATTATACCTTTGTAGAAAGCAGACGACTTTTAAACCTCAACTTTTTGTAAGTTAAAAAAATCCATTTCAACGACGTCCCCACTCCCCACTACGGTGGATTAAATTTTTTATTATTATTTGCGCTTTAAATCAGCAAGTTTGTGGTATTGTCGACTAGTATTTTGTCCAGTTATTACTATTTTGATTTGAAGTTTACGGTAACTGCGTTGTATTTGACTCTCTACTGAGATTTTACTATAATAGTACATAGGTAGGGTGGTTGCAGGTTGGCCTCGATAACGTTATTTATATTCTGACAAACGAGAAAATGGTTGTTTTAGCACTTGTTCATTTCAGCAGAAAACCAACAAAAAATCTGAGTTTTGTTATAAAAAATATATCTGATGAAAGTAGAGCTTTTAACAATTCAGAATATGTGATTTTTTTTTAATAAATTCATGTTGAAGCATATTTGCCGAACGTCCGAAGTGGAGTCGTTGCCAGAAAATCGGCCGTCATGATGATTTGTGTGTCAATGAATGACCCGTTTTCAAAATTAAATCCTCTAGTTATTATACGGCTGATTTTGTCCATCGATAGCTTAAAATTTGCATTATTTCTTGAATTTTTTAATTTTGAATGTGCTGGTTAAAAAGAAAATCAAAATCGAAGTGAAAAAATATTAAATTTACAAAACAGTGATCAAAATCGTCATTTTCGCTTTAGCGCAATAGCAGCACAAACGGATATTAATAACTGTAACCTTCAGCTAGAGATATGTCTGCATAGTTTCAATGGATTAACTAAGCTAACTCACAGAAATCACTGAACGTATGGACCATATTTTCGAAATTGATTGTCTGGTTGTGGCGGGTAGAGTTATTGGACGTTGAACTGTGCTCACCCGGATGCGCAGTTGATACAAGACGCTGAAAAAACGTTTGACTGGCAAAATTTAGTGTTATTGAAGTTTTCCTTCATGGACTGACGAACAAATTGACTAACAACGATGGACCTCGGACATGGAGGCCAATCACAAACGGTAAGTAGCAGATTAACCTCTAAAAAAGTATCTTAAACAGAATCGTGTTACCGCAGTTGACCCCGAAAGTAAAAAATATCTATACAAATACCTGAACGTTGTATACACAAATAATATATGTATAATTTGCATCCTTTTTAGTAGAGATATGTATGTTCTTACATGATTTATTTATTATTTTGACAAAAGATTAAAAATAACAGTCATGAATATTAAGTAGGTAAATTCTCCCAACAGGACAACAAGTTGAACCAATCAGAAATTTGTATGACGCAATTTGATTCGTGCGGAATTACTTATGTCCTATCGATTCACCTTACTAGAGTCCTTTCGTCGTTCTCGTGTGTTTTCTTAATTTACATGGTAACATTGCATATTCGATAGAATACAAAGTACTATATTTAGTTTGAAATGAAAATAAATATTTCCATGTTTGTTATCTTTTTAAAGATTTATTGAGTGGATGTACAAAAGTAGAATTGCCCAATACTTTAAATTATATTAATATACAATTAAACAGAATTAATACTTTTATTGAATGTAAACAAACAATTCTTTGTAGATGTTGTCCAAAAATATGAATTAATACCAATTATCAATTATGTTTCAACATAATAAATACATTAATAAATATTATTAATATGTTTAAAATGAAGATTTTAATAGAACTTATGGGAACATACATTTTAAAGGAATAATAACATTTAATCTTTAATTGTATTAATTTTATGTAACTACCTGTAACTTAGTATTCATGTAGTTTTTATTTATTACAATAACTATTGCCATTTTTTTCTGTTAATAATTTTACTTATACAATGTAACTTATTATATTGTTTACTCTTGCTTAAAATAATCTACAGTTAGTAGGGCACTTCAAATTTGCTTGTGTCATATAATTACTGGTACATTCATGTACTTTTTGATAACCTGTTATTTAAAAAAAAAAAAAAACACCCCCCCCCCCCCCCCCAAGTGTATGAAAGCTCCATACTTGCGAAAATTTGATGGCAACGACTTCACTGAAAGCTCGAGGTGTAAGATTGATATAGTTTCAGTAAATATACATATTTCTTGCAACTAACTTTATCTACATTAACTGTTGAAGCCTTTACATGTTCTTCATAGCAGCAATCTGAGCAGAGACTTTTACTACAATTGTCCATTTTTGGTCAGTACATCATTTTGATGACTAAAGGGAGACAATTAGACTTCTAAAAAATCGAAATTGCTTGGTAGAGGGTTGATATACTGTAATACAGCTATTTTTATTGTCATAATTACATAAATATTCTACATTTTCTTTATTGGGTACATTTTGGTCTTCAAAATGACACCATACACTTGTACTTTTTATCAGTATATATTACTAAACTTTCTAAATTGATGAATTTTTCATATTGTTTTTGAAAATTTATAAACTAGGGTCAAAATACATTTTTAAAGGTATTTTAGCAGTTATTTGAAATATTGGGGGTAAAAATTGTGTATTTGATTCAAAATAATGTAATTTTTTACTTGAACTGATGTGTTTTTCTGCGACAGATTATTCTGAAGGATAAAAGGTCAATAATTGAGTTTTTTTAATACTGTAAATAATTGGTGGAGTGCTGATAACTGGGAGTCCAGTTACTTCCATAATAATGATTAAGAAAGTATTTCATGTATCTTTGATAGTCTACAGCTCTGTGATAAAAATGATACCATACGCTTGTTCATACCACCTTTAATTATTTGTATACAAGTAAAATAATGGAATTTTCAGGATTTTTCACGAGTTTTGAAAAACTACTGAAAAAAACCCATTTTGCATTAATTTCTTATAAATAATTTGACAGACTGAGAAAAGAAGAGATATTTGTGCATGCACACAGTTAATACTTACCAATTAAACAACATTTTCATAAGCATGGTATGAGATATAGCCTTACCTGTCACCTTTTTCCCTATTGGTGCCCCTTTAATTATTAAATATGTACATATATAAATAAATTAAAATATTTCCGTACAAAAATTTTTTATTCACAAAATTTCAAGTAGAATTGTTAAAAAACTAGTTTGTCATTAAAAATCAATCATTAAAAAAATTTTAGAATTTTTTTGGTTAATTTTATGATGAAAAATGTGAATTTTTTTCAAAAAAATGCAGCTATTAATTTGAAGGATTAAATAATGAAAATTAATATAAAATATTTTATAAAATATTCAATTTAATTCAATTATAAATAATATTTCCTATAAAATGGACTTCTTTCAACAAGTACGCAAATATTCAGTCTTTCTAGTTAAACCCTTACATAGATTTGTAAACATGCTAGTCCAGACATGGGGGTGGCCGACACACAAATAAAAAAGACAAGTCCAAAGTCATTTTTGGTAGTTTTGGACGGTTCATAATTTTTTCCCAAAATCAGCTGCATGCATAAATTATCATTCATGTGAAAGCTTAAGTAGAGTACTACATAAAGAAATAAAAAAACAATATTTACTTGGTAAAGCAACAACAAAATTTGACTTAAAAATATTGGCAAAATTTGGTACTTAAGGCAAAAATCGGAAAATGGCCATTTTTCAGCCCCTTAAAATGGTCATAACTTTTGAACCGCTCAACCGATTTCCAAAATTTTTTTCAGCTAAATTCCTCATTTTTTAAGGTCTTTAAAGTTATCAAAACAAGACAAATATTCCATGATGTTCATTTTTTGACTGACCTCCCTAACATAGGTGTAGCAAGCGGTACGGCCGATAAGTTTTAACCTTACTACCTTAAATTACTGGTACAGAAAACTACCAGTTTTTTTGTAAATTTGAAATAAAAAATGAAAGAATTTCATTACATATACTCTAATTTTTAAAACACTTAACATAAAATAATTTACTTTTTTTCAATAAAAAGCAGCAACTGCTACAATTTCAATGGTGAGTGTTCCAGCTAGGGGGAAATAGAAGGGTGCTGCATCCCGCCCTAAAATTACCACGACCCTGTGACCCGATTGGCGCCCCTTATCACTCTTTTGCTCCAATTAATTTTCTTTTCTAAAATTAAGAGTAATTAAAGTGTTTTTATACCTAATAATTCATTATAGACTATTGTCATTTCCTTATGTTTAGTGGTCGACTCGACAGTGGGGACTCGTACACACATGGTCAGGCTACTTCCAAGTATTGAATATCAACTTTAATCTTTTCATAGTCTTAACTATACTTCACAATTAAAAAGACAAACCGATCTACCTTTGAAGAGTTCTACATAAATGACCAGGAGATCAGGGTTTGAAATTATCGGACGTTAAGACGCATTTTGCGTGTACAGTTAATTTCAAGTTTTGACCCTTCAAAAATGTTATTACCCAAAATAATTGGCGGGTTCGTTGCTTTTGGTGATTTGGCTTAATCATGATCCAGATCGGGAATAAATAAAAACCTTTTTTATTTCTCTTCTTTTATTCAGCACAGTAAATTCATGCTGCATTAATATCTTGCTTTCAATTTGGAGTACTGGGGCTTAATTCAAAGCAATTCACTACCACAAAAAGTGGTTAATATATTTTAGAGTCTTGCACTGCATCTCCATTAAAATATTTAATTCCATTTAATATAGCGCTAAAGGTGAAATACTGAGTTGTATTTTTTTTATTGTTTAATTTAAAACAGAATTAATCTAAAAATTTCTACAAATATATATTGTTCAGAATATGTTTTTTTTAAAGTTATCATTTGCAATACAATTATTAATGAGTCTGCCAGTTGCATTTGTGTTAATTTGTGTATTTCACTGGAAAACAAGGGAAGTAAGGAGAAATTACGTTCGACACTTTTGACACCTGCTGTGATAACAATTTTACAACCATAAATAAATGTAAAGTGTGTACAACTTTTACCCTTGTGTGTGCGAGTGATCTAGAAGAAGCCCTTTTAATGATTTATGGTGATATTTCCGGTCATTTCGTTCAGTTTGCTATGAAGATATACTGGCGCCAAAAAAGTTGCCAAAGACAATATTTTGTCGCCAATTGAAATAAAAAATTGGGTATGGCAGGGAATTTTTTAGGATTTATAGGGCTTTAGTCACTTTAGCGGATGAGCCTTATAAGCATCTGCTCAGAAGCATGCATTCATTGTACTGGTGAAATATCATAGTATAAAAAAACTATATTTTTTAAATTGCAGTGTATAAATTTGTTTAAAAAAATGATTATAACAAAATGTTTATAAATTTTCAAAAATTTTTAATTTTAATACTTAAAGCGTTTGTATATCAATCGGTTACAATTTTTCATTAAGGGCCGTTGTACTCTTCATTTTTCTATGTGCTAGCCATGGGTAATTAGCAGTATCTTGAATGTACACAAATGGCGCAAAATCCATTTGAAACCAGCAAAACATACGAAAAATAAGTTAAATAAGCAAAATCTTTGCAATTTTTATTTGCATTACATATTTAATCAAAAGGTGAAAGTCTGTGCACATCAGTACGATCTACCGACACTTTTGTTTGCGTATATTGACCAGGAGCACCACTTAATCATGGTAATCGGATTACCTGTAAAAACATCGATTCGGCAATTGACACCTGCTGTTTAAAACTATCAAGGTGAAATAATTAAATTTCCTGTTAATTGGCTTTGGGGTCATAAATATGTTGTTTTACACTTGGTAGAATGAATTTGTAACGAAAAATTTTAGTACTTGTTGGAAATCAGGTGACGAAATTGATTTAGCAATCTATCGTCAATTTTCAAATGATTTCATCAATGACGAAAGTGGCAAGCGCTAAAAAATTCCCTGGTATGGCGATATTGGCGAAGCCTAGGTCAACCCCTGTCCTATCTATATTGAAACAGTCTCGAGTTGTTGGCCCTTAACTGACAGTACCACTATTTTTCTGGTTGCTACACCTATGATAGTAGTTTTATAAATTGAAAAAGGGTCAATAAAATATGCATGTATCAACACACATCGGACCAAGACAACTTGACCACATGAGGACCAGTTGGACCAAGGATAAAGGCCACTTGGACCAAACTTATACTTAAATAGATCAAATATTTTATATTTATGTCATAAATAGTGATATATTTTAATTTTTGTCAAACAAATTGAAAAATTAGTTTGTTTCCACAGAATATGCTGTTTAATAAAGTACTATAATAAATTTAATAAATTATTGCTTAATAGCAAGTTTTGATTAACATGAAGAATAAACAATTTTGTATTAAAATTTAAAAAAATCACCATTAATTGTTCATTAGTTAATCAGATTATATTTTTTGTTTTGTCAGCTTGGTCTGACATTTTCATTCCACGTCTTTTCATCAGTGTTACTAGTAGTTGTGTACTTTAAGGTTATAATTGTATATTTAGATCCTTGAAGACATGTTTGATTAAACCACCTTTTAAACTATTTATTAATTGATCAAAATATCTTTATTGTTTGTAAATCAGTTATACAAATGCCAACCACTTAGTTTTAACAGCTTTTTATTTATGATAATTTATTTTATCTAACTGTCAAATAAAGTAATTATACAGCTGCCAAAATATACTTTAAAGATATTTGCTTTAAAATAATAAACTTGAACATAGACTTTTCCCACTATCCATTATGTTTTTGACACTGGTCCAAGTCTTGTGCTAAAATAGGTCAGACTGGTTTTATGCAAAATTCATTAAAACTCAACCACGGGTAAAGATCCATATGATACAAAATTCATTAAAACTCAACCCCGGGTAAAGATCCATATGATACAAAATTCATTAAAACTCAACCACGGGTAAAGATCCATATGATACAAAATTCATAAAAACTCAACCACGGGTAAAGATCCATATGATACAAAATTCATTAAAACTCAACCACGGGTAAAGATCCATATGATACAAAATTCATGAAAACTCAACCACGGGTAAAGATCCATAAGATACAAAATTCATGAAAACTCAATCACGGGTAAAGATCCATATGATACAAAATTCATTAAAACTCAACCACGGGTAAAGATCCATATGATACAAAATTCATTAAAACTCAACCACGGGTAAAGATCCATATGATACAAAAATTCATTAAAACTCGACCACGGGTAAAGATCCATATGATACAAAATTCATTAAAACTCCACCACGGGTAAAGATCCATATGATACAAAATTAATTAAAACTCAATCACGGGTAAAGATCCATATGATACAAAATTCATTAAAACTCAATCACGGGTAAAGATCCATATGATACAAAATTCATTAAAACTCGACCACGGGTAAAGATCCATATGATACAAAATTCATTAAAACTCAATCACGGGTAAAGATCCATATGATACAAAATTCATTAAAACTCGACCACGGGTAAAGATCCATATGATACAAAATTCATTAAAACTCGACCACGGATAAAGATCCATATGATACAAAATGACAAATTAACTGGTCTGCTGCTACTGATGACAAACTGGTCTTCCCCTACTGATGACAAACAAACTGGTCTTCCCCTACTGATGACAAACTGGTATTCCCCTACTGATGACAAACTGGTATTCCCCTACTGATGACAAACAAACTGGTATTCCCCTACTGATGACAAACAAACTGGTCTTCCCCTACTGATGACAAACAAACTGGTCTTCCCCTACTGATGACAAATACACCGGACTACATCTACTGATGGCAAACAGACAAACTGATCTTCACCTACTAATGACAAACAGACAAACTGGTCTTCCCCTACTGATGACAAACAAACTGGTCTTCCCCTACTGATGACAAACAAACTGGTCTTCCCCTACTGATGACAAACTGGTCTTCCCCTACTGATGACAAACTGGTCTTCCCCTACTGATGACAAACAAACTGGTCTTCCCCTACTGATGACAAACAAACAAACTGGTCTTCCCCTACTGATGACAAACAAACAAACTGGTCTTCCCCTACTGATGACAAACAAACTGGTCTTCCCTTACTGGGCAAACAGACAAACTGGTCTTCACCTACTAATGACAAACAGACAAACTGGTCTGCCCCTACAAATGACAAACTAGTCTGCCTCTACTGATGACAAACAAACTGGCCTGCCTCTACTGATGACAAATACACCAAACTTCATCTACTGATGACACAGACAAACTGGTCTGCCCCTACAGATGACAAACTGGTCTGCCCCTACAGATGACAAACTGGTCTGCCCCTACAGATGACAAACCGGTCTGCCTCTACTGATTAAAAACAAAGTAATCTTTCTCTACTGATGACAAATAAAATGGACTAGCTCTACTGATGACAAACAAATAAACAACTATTACTACTAATGATTTTACATGTGGTCTGTCAGCACTGAGATTGCAGGTTCGAGTCTCACTGCAGGCAGGGTGCGCTCGACTCCAATCTTAATTGACAATGATTGCCAGTTAGGTTAGTTTTTCTGCCGAAGGGGGTGGGGGCGGGGGTGGCCTCCAGGTACTCTAACTTCTGCACTACCTACTTGCTGGCCAGTAACCAGTTATTAATTTTACAAATTTTTATTTCAAAAATAATGTTCTAATACTATGAATAGGGCTATGTAAACATATTTAGACATTTGCTACTTGGTGTCGCATTTAAAACAATACTAGTACATTAAAAGATCTACCTGTACATATTGTATATACAAACAGCAGGCTTACATTTCTTGGTATTAACAAGAGGTTGTATTTGACAGTGGAAAATACTTACCAAAGATGTTTAAAGTATCTTAATTAATGCTGTCTGTCACAGAGAAATTACCTGTCATGAGACCAGTAGTCTGTAATTTGTTATATTAGAAATAAAGTACTTGCTACATTTAAGAAAAACAAAAACTGCAGGTCCTAGTACAAACTTTACAATGTGGAAAACGAATACCGATAATAATATAAATAAGCAATAATTTGTTGATTCATGTAAAATATGCAATGGAGAAATAAGGAGAGAATTAATATATCTGTACCATTCTGGTTCAGGAAACTTAAGATGTTTTGTTTAATTAATCAGATGTAAATGTTGTAGTTCAGGGTAACATGTTGTAAAAAGGAAGGATTTAACTTTTGTTGGCATTCAAGTAAGAATTTAAAACATTTATTGAAGGTAAGATACACTGTCCAAGATAAATTCAGTATTAAAAATAAATTGGCAGCTCACAAAGTAAGGTTTAAATGTATGGTATCAAAAAGTCCAAATTGAATTTTGTATATATGTCAGTTATATGTTGTTTTGTTCTAGTCTGAGAATCTTCTGCCATCCAATGCTTATTTTGTGTGCTTGACCATGCAAAAAATATTAGTTGGCAAAGGATTCTCTGACTAGTTCTGTTCAAAATGCAATAAATGTTTTCATGCTGAACCAATATTTATTTATTTGAGATTTATACTAGAGCATTATACCAGGAACACTTTTTTCTATGCATTTAATTATACCCCCTGCAAACTTGTTTGGGAGGTATATAGGAATCACCCTGTCTGTCCGTCCGTCTGTCCACATCCCTTGTAAGCGCAACTCCTAAACCACTTGATGAAATTTAATGAAACAGCATAAAGGAAGTACATTATATGTAGATGTGCATGAAGGATTTTTGTTGACCTCGGATATCATTAAGGGGAGATTATTGGACTTGAAAGCGAAGTGGGGGTATCCCTTTGTGAGCGTGCTAACAGTCCTCTCTTGTTTTTTTCTGAAAAATGTTAACAAACTAATGATACAACATCTAAACAAAAAATGTGAGGTTTTGTTGATTTTTACCTTCGAAGGTGAAAAACTAATTCTGATATGACATGCCTAAATTTCAATTTGCCTTATGCTTTTGAGTCCATATCAGTGGTAAAATGAGTATATACAATGTACACCTAATCACCGATCAACATTCTTTATGGGGACATCATTGTAAGATTTTTCACATATTTTGACAACATACTATGTTTTGTGTCCTAGATGGTCAACATGTCCTGCAACTCATAGGTTACGTTGTTGATAAAAGTTCATTTATATGTCCTATAAGAATTGAAATAATTCAATGTAGACACAAATATGTACTGATTACCCAGGGTTGGCTCTTTATGACCACATTTTTCCATTTGCTAATGCTATGGGGTAAAATATTTGCCATATTAAGGTCCAACCCATGGTAAAAAGTATATATTCATGTATTACTATTTTGTATAACCTTAATTTAAGTTCAGATAAGTTGCTTAAATTGTTTTCAGGATTTTCTAATGAATACATCATAATAACCATGAAGAATATTGGGACATAGTTATGGTAAATAGTTACCATGAGTTTGATTGATTTCTTGATTGAGGTTTATCTTTCTGAAGAATTTTTCTGCAATAATTAGGATGAAGTTTACAAACAATGGGTCAGTAGGTGGGAACATGAAAATTAAGTAAATAAATCAGATACTTTTGAGTGCATCAGTTGAAGAAGGTTGTAATTGATAGCGTCAGGATATTTTGACTTATGATTGATTATCTTGCTGTAACCTTTGACTTACTGATTGACCCTTTTTACAGACCTGTTGCATACATTTATACATATGCACAACCATGGACACCCCTAGGCCTTAATTTTTGATAATGTAAAAAAGGTGGTTTGTAATAAATGACCTTTGGAAGAAAAACGTAACAGTAAAAAGGTGTGTATTATATGTAACTGTTCAGTGACATCAACCAAGTTGTCAAAGGTAATTCTTGTCCAGTGTTAGCTCTGATGGATTACACAGAAACCCTTAATTATTGTCATTTATTTTACTGTACCTTTAATTTTTTACAGTTCTAGGGCACTTTTAAATTCATATTTGTATGGTAAAATTATGGTAGTAGTAATATAGGTATTTTTACAGCTAGTTAAAGTTGTGTTGCGCTGGCAATTATCTGAGAACATTGTAGCAGATAATTACTTTTTCATTCTACAAATGTTTAAAAAGATAAATTAATAGAAGATTTATATTCTCTTGCAGACTTAGATAAAGATGTCCAGCCAGAAATTAGTTAATGTTGTGCATCTTGGACGGATGGGGTTTATGAAGGCTAACTGTATACAGAATAGATTTGCTCGTCAGCATTTAGACTCTATGAAAGGTGTTCCCGGTGTTAAAGGAGAAAATGTTTTACTTCTTGTTGAACATGAACCAGTTTATACCACAGGTATTCGTTCTGAAGAATATTCCAAAGAGGATGAAAAAAGACTTACCGATCTTGGAGCTGAATTTTATCAAACCAATCGTGGTGGTTTAATAACATTTCATGGACATGGGCAATTAGTTGCTTACCCTGTTCTAAATTTACACAACTTCAAACCCAGTATGAGAAGCTACATTTGTTCTCTTGAAAAGACCATGATTAAAACTTGCCAGAAGTTTGGCCTCCAGGCTCATACCACGGAAAATACAGGTGTATGGATTGGGGACAGGAAAATAGGTGCTATCGGTAAGGGTCATCAGCATAAAATAAAGCTTTGTTTTAACTCTTTAAAATGGGGGACATAACAATTTGTTGATAATTTTCAAAAACAGGAATTCTAAGAAAGATCTACATTATACGTGGACATTACATTTAAAACCCTAATGTGACTTGTTGTAATGTGTGTACAGAAATGTTTCTGTGTACATTACTTCCTTCTGTAAATAAAAATTTGATATCATTTATCAAATGTGGACAGTTGTTGAGATCATAATATAAATGTATAATTTTGTTGATATAAATTTATTGCTAGGCAGACCTCATCATTATATCAAGTTTGGAGGTCATCAGTGAATTAGAATAATGGTTATTATTCAAAATGCTTACATTTAACAGTGACAAATTCATCCAGATCTGAGTATCCAATCTTAATTTAAATACACAACCACTGTTTTAGGTACATGTATTATATTAAAAGCTTTCTAAGGGCCTTGGTGGCAAAGTGGTTAAGGTAGTTTTTCTACTATTGATCATGATCACCTTCTCTCTAAACACTGAGGTTGTGGGTTTGAGTCTCACTGTGGGCATAGTGTACTCAACTGCAATCTAAATTGACAAGGATTGCCAGTTTTCCTACCAAAGGTGAAAGGGGGGAGGGGGGTTTCTTTGGGTACTACGGATTCCTCCACCAATAAAAACTGGACGCAATGATATACCTGAAAAATTGCTGAAAGTGGCGTTAAACAGCATTCAAACCTCAGACTCTATTTCATGACATGACATGAAATCAAAACTTGTGTAATTTATCATTTTAGGAGTCCATGGTACAAGATTTGTGACAACCCATGGAATATCTCTGAACTGTAACACCAATCTGGATTGGTTTAAACATATTGTGCCGTGTGGTCTAAAAGGTAAAGAAGTTACATCACTCAGCAGAGAAAAAGGATATGATATTAAAGTAGAAGATACATATGGACCATTTCTGGAGTCTTTTCAACAAGTGTTTGGTTGTCAAATTGAATTTAACATGAACGAGGAACATGAAATAGACTTTTTTGTAGACTCTTTGAGTAAATCTAAGCCTGATCCAGATGAAAAAGTTCGAAAACATATGTGGTGAAATCAGAAATGAGTTTCTAAATGACTATATAAAATGTGTCGTTTCAGACATGTTATTATAAATTAAATCACACAATGAATGCTTTGATTTCTTCTAAAGTACAAAGGCAATAAATTAATGTATTGTAAAAAATTACTGTTACTCAAATTTAATGTGATGAAGTTAACAAAGTCAAATGTTAAGTTGATGAATGTTACACTGATCCTACAACATTAAACATCCATTTCTCATGTCAGAATGTTCGAAATTTGTTAAGAACAGAGTATTGCTGTATAAACCATGTGAATATTTGATGGTGCTGTTTGTAATGTGTGCATTTTTTGTTATGTTTTCTGAAAATACCGGTAATGACCGTAGTGTGTATTCAGCTTTTAAATTTTGTGTTTTGCTTAAAAAATGTATCATTTTTGTCAGTGTTTTTATCAGTGATTTACGTTTTAGTAATATACTCTTTTGTGTGTTGTTAGCTCACTAGAACGAATAATCGTACTCTCGTGTTTTGGGTTTTTTTTTGGTTTTTTTTTGGCAAGGTACGAATTTAGTCTCATTACTCGTAATGTAGCAGAGCGGGATTGATTCACTCCCGGCACTTTGATGCCCAAAAAAAGTTGCATATACAATCAGACGTGGTTGATCTTGATATCTTTTGACAGTGTCACCATTTTTTAGCTCACCTAACCCGAAGGGTCATGTGAGCTATTGCCATCACTTGGCGTCCGTCGTCGTCGTTGTCAGTCGTCGTCGTCGTTAAATTTTCTTTAAAAATCTTCTCCTCCAAAACCACTGAAGTGATTGCTTTGAAACTTTGCACACATCATCAGTAATATGTCCACTGCCAAGTTTGCACAAATCATGGCCTCAGACCAACCAACATGGCTGCCATGGCTAAAAATAGAACAAGGGGTCAAAATACAGTCTTTGGCTTATAGTTCAAAAAGTATAACAGATACAGGAAAACCAAAGAGACTTTCCTTTCTTCAGCATCAAAAGCTCTACAAAACACTCTATTGGGTCAAAG
This sequence comes from Limnoperna fortunei, assembly GCA_944474755.1. Taxonomy (NCBI): domain Eukaryota; kingdom Metazoa; phylum Mollusca; class Bivalvia; order Mytilida; family Modiolidae; genus Limnoperna; species Limnoperna fortunei. The sequence goes on along the minus strand of OX104113.1, from coordinate 105,364,112 downwards.
TTGTATGACGACTCCTTGTAGGAGTTATTGCCCTTTAATTGTCAAAATTGATGATTTTTGCCATTTTTGCCTCAAAATCTTGAAAATTATTAGAACTAGAAAAAATAAAGCATTGCTTAATTGTTCTGCTCTATGAGGGCTACAAAATTGGCTTTAGAGACAAGATTGTCCGATTAACTGTTTAAGAGTTATTCCCCTTGAACTGTTTATTTTAATCGGTTTTAATTGATTTGTAAAAATTTTCTCCTCTGAAACCACTGAAAGTACTGCTTTGAAACTTTGTACACATCATCTGTCAAATGTCTTCAACTAAGTTTGCACCAACCATGGCCGCAGATTAACCAACATGGCCGCCATGGCGAAAAAAAGAAGGGTGGAGTCAAAATACAATTTTTGTCTTATAGTTCAAAAAGTATAACAGATACATGAAAACCAAAGAGACATACCTTCATCGGCATCAAAAGCTCTACGAAACACTCCATTGGGTCAAAGTTGTATGATGACCCGTTATAGGAGTTATTGCCCTTTAATTGTCCAAATTGATTATTTTTGCCATTTTTGCCTCAAAATCTTGAAAATTATTAGAAGTAGAGAAAAAGTTAGCATTGCTTAATTGTTCTGCTCTATGAGGGCTACAAAAATGACTTAAGGTTAAGATTGTCTGATGAACCGTTTAAGAGTTATTCCCCTTGAACTGTTTTTTTTTAATCGGTTTTAATTGATTTTTTAAAAATCTTCTCCTCTGAAACCACTGAAAGTACTGCTTTGAAACTTTGTACACATCATCCGTCAACCAAGTTTGCACCAACCATGGCTGCAGATTAACCAACATGGCCGCTATGGCTAAAAATAGAATGAGGGGGGGGGGGGTAAAATACAGTTTGTGGCTTATATTTAAAAAAGTGTAACAGATACAGGAAAACCGAAGAGACATGCCTTCATCTGAATCAAAAGCTCTACAAAACACTCCATTGGGTTGAAGTTGTATGAGGACTCCTTATAGGAGTTATTGCCCTTTAATTGTCAAAATTGATTATTTTTGACATTTTTGCCTCAAAATCTTGAAAATTATTAGAACTAGAGAAAAAGTTAGCATTGCTTAATTGTTCTAATCTATGAGGGCTACAAAAATGACTTTAGGGTCAAGATTGACTGATGAACCGTTTAGGAATTATTCTCCTTGAACATTTTTTTAATCAATTTTACTTGATTTAAAAAAAATCATCTCCTCTTTAACCAATGAAATGACTGCTTTGAAACATTGCACACATCATCTTTAGGACGTCCTCTACCAAAATTGTGCAAATCATGACACCTGACTACCTATATAGCTACGTTAGCTTAAAATAGAAAATGGGGGGGGGGGGGGGGGGGAGTCAAGAGAGTTTTCGACTGATAGTTAAAAAGGTATAACAGGTACAGCAAATTTGAAGTGAACCTCCCTTCTCCCTCTAAGCATCAAAAGCTCCTCCTTATAGGAATTATTTCCCTTAAAAGGTCAACATTAATGACTTTTGCAGAAGTGTTGGGCAATTCCTTATAGCAAAGAAAAGCTGGATAGAAAAGGGTTGTTTGGTTTCAGGTTCAGGTGAGCGATACAGGCTCCTGGGAGCCTCTAGTTTATATATATCATCCATGTATTTTTTTCACTGGTAGTTTGTTAGCATTTTACCTGTAGTTTTCTTAGTATTCACATTGTTGTTCCTGTAATATGGTAGTCTTTTTATATTGAAATTATTTATGCATATTTTAGCACATGTATGCTTTTAAACCAAATATTTTAGCTGAATATTTTTATATAATGACTTCATGACACAAGGCATGATAAAACTGTTTCCAACCACAGTCCTTATTACCATACAGTAAATATATCACGTTTAACATAGAAAAAAAACGTTTAATAGCCAAAAGAAATTCTTGTAGAATATCCAAGAACTGAAGACATAAACATAAGATTGGTTTACAAAATTGCCCCAGTCAAATCTATGAAATAATTCTCAATTAAAATTGATGTTATTAATAAAACATCCTTGGGTTACATGGTACAAGCCTCTATGTCAGATGTTTTAAATATAACATCCTTGTGTTACATGGTGCCAGCCTCTATGTCAGATATCTTAAGTATAACATTTTACACATATTAAATGGTTCTGTACCAAATGTATAGTTTTCATGCAAATTGATGCACCTCAGTAGGATTAATGTAACATAGAAACCTATGGGAAAATGTTCAAAAGCCTTGTATTAAGAAACTGCAAAGCTGATCAAAGTATACGATTGTTTATTAGATGATTCTATATACAATGCTTTTGTCTGACACCACAGGAATCCATTTTACATAGAAACCTACCAGAAAATGTTTTAAAAGGCTTAATCCCAGAAACTGTCGACCCTTATCTGCAATATTCATTTGGTGGTTTTCCACGAATTGCTTTAAATGGCAGTGCCAAATTTTAAATTGTTGCCACATGAGGACTTAGTTTGACAAAGTTTTACCTTTAACTGTTCTTATTTGTCTCTCAAACACCATTGGTAAGGTCTGTACATATCAGACTAGCAGTACAGACATTGAAGAGCCTCAGGTATCAAACATCAATGTTAGAATAAAGTTAGTCATTTTGTTTGAAAATCACATATGCAAAACAAAACAGTATTCTATAAAAGTATTCGTTTTGTAAAGTAACATGTTTCACTTCAGGTGTAACAGTTTGTTTCTCCTGAGATATTTTCCAGTTAAGTTTTATGAATGGAGATATTCTTGAAGTCTACTTACTGTCAATTAAATATGCATATATTTCAGTGCATTTATCTGAAAGTGTTTTATTTTGTATGCAGTAGGTCATGTGAGTTACATGTTGTTAATTGTTGCAAAATAGCAGTTGTGTACAATTTAAATAATTAAAACCAAGTTTGACTATTCCTTTAAAGAGGTACAATCCATGTCTTGATATCAAAGACTTACACAGCAATGAAAATCTATATAAGAGTTGTTTATGGTCACTTGAAAAGAACAGAGGCAAGTGTGGTTCTGTGGGATGTTAAAGCCTCTATATAATCCTACATGTCAACTGAAAAAATGACATCTATTAGGTATGGATGCTGGGTTTGTGTGTGTGTGTGTGTTAATTTCAAGTTAAGCTGATCAACATATAAACAACAGGTGCTCAAGTTATGCATAAATTGTGCTTCATACAAATAATCTTTTCAGTTACCGATACGAATAAGTCAGACTTATTATATAGATAGAGATGAAATATCGAATTTTCCGAGTGACAGAAATCACGGTAAATCACGTGAAAATTATCGTTTATTTTCACTCTCTGGTTTTTTCCCGCCAAAATGTCACAATGGTTACAGATATTCATCCGCCGTTCATAAAGTTTAGGATTAAGCATTAAAATTTTACGAAAACAATTTTGATCTATAAAATAAATAGGATAATTAATTGGGCATCGTAAATATCCAAAATATGGTCACTCGTGATGCATAAAGCATCAGATTAAACTCATGCGAGGAACTCCGCGCACTCGTTTAATCAGATGCATTATGCGGCACTCGTGATCATATTTTGGATATTCACTCCGCCCAATTAATTATCCTATAAATATTACCCTAGACAACAATCATCAACAGAATATATGGATTACATAAAGAAGCTAATCACTTCATTGTTTAATACAACAACCATTTATGTACAATTTGTTTTAGTTTTACATCATTTTTGTTTTTACACGTATGTCAGGAGATTATTAGAGATATGACCAAAAATGTTTTCTACTTTATATTTTTGAACTGTTAAGGTTTGAATAATAAATATGAAATTTATTGTTTGGAATTGTCATTTTTAGCTCACCTGACCCGAAGGGTCATGTGAGCTATTGCCATCACTTGGCGTCCGTCGTCGTCGTCGTCAACTTTTCTTCAAAAATCTTCTCCTCCAAATCCACTGAAAGGATTGCTTTGAAACTTTGCACACATCATCAGTAAAATGTCCTCTACCAAGTTTGCACAAATCATGGCCTCAGACCGACCAACATGGCCGCCATGGCTAAAAATAGAACAGGTGGGTCAAAATACAGTTTTTTGCTTATAGTTCAAAAAGTATAACAGATACAGGAAAACCAAAGAGACCTTCTTCAGCATCTAAAGCTCTACAAAACACTCCATTGGGTCAAAGTTGTAAAATGACTCCTTGTAGGAGTTATTGCCATTTAATTGTCAAAATTGATGATTTTTGCCATATTTGCCTCAAAATCTTGAAAATTATTAGAACTAGAGAAAAAGTTAGCATTGCTTTATTGTTCTGCTCTATGAGAGCTACAAAAATGACTTTAGGGTCAAGATTGTCTGATTAACCGTTTAAGAGTTATTCCCCTTGAACTGTTTTTTTAGCTCACCTGACCCAAAGGGTCATGTGAGCTATTGCCATCACTTGGCGTCCGTCGTCGTCCGTCGTCGTCGTTAACTTTTCTTCAAAAATCTTCTCCTCCAAAACCACTGAAGGGATTGCTTTGAAACTTTGCATACATCATCAGTAAAATGCCCTCTACCAAGTTTGCCCAAATCATGGCCTCAGACCAACCAACATGGCTGCCATGGCTAAAAATAGAACAGAGGGGTCAAAATACAGTTTTTTGCTTATAGTTCAAAAATTATAACAGATACAGGAAAACCGAAGAGACCTTCCTTCTTCAGCATCTAAAGCTCTTCAAAACACTCCTTTGAGTCAAAGTTGTATGATGACTCCTTGTAGGAGTTATTGCCCTTTAATTGTCAAAATTGATGATTTTTGCCATTTTTGCCTCAAAATCTTGAAAATTATTAGAACTAGAGAAAAAGTTAGCATTGCCTAATTGTTCTGCTCTATGAGGGCTACAAAAATGACTTAGGGTCAATATTGTCTGATTAACCGTTTAAGAGTTATTCCCCTTGAACTGTTTTTTTTTAATCGGTTTTAATTGATTTTTTTAAATCTTCTCCTCTGAAACAACTGAAAGTACTGCTTTGAAACTTTGTACACATCATCCGTCAAATGTCCTCAACCAAGTTTGCACCAACCATGGCTGCAGATTAACCAACATGGCCACCATGGCTAAAAATAGGATGGGGGGGGCAGTAAAATACAGTTTTTGGCTTATATTTAAAAAAGTATAACAGATACAGGAAAACCGAAGAGACATGCTTTCATCTGCATCAAAAGCTCTACGAAACTCTCCATTGGGTTGAAGTTGTACAATGACCCCTTATAGGAGATATTGCCCTTTAATTGTCGAAATTGATTATTTTTGACATTTTTGCCGCAAAATCTTGAAAATTATTAGAACTAGAGAAAAAGTTAGCATTGCTTAATTGTTCTGCTCTATGAGGGCTACAAAAATGACTTTAGGGTCAAGATTGTCTAATGAACCGTTTAGGAATTGTTCTCCTTGAACATTTTTTTAATCAATTTTACTTGATTTTAAAAAAATCATCTCCTCTTTAACCAATGAAATGACTGCTTTGAAACATTGCACACAATATCTTTAGTACGTCCTCTACCAAAATTGTGCTAATCATGACACCTGACTACCTACATAGCTGCGTTGGCTTAAAATAGGAAAAATGAAAAAGGGGGGGGGGGAGTCGAGAGAGTTTTCGACTGATAGTTAAAAAAGTATAACAGGTACTGCAAATTTGAAGTGAACCTCCCTTCTCCCTCTAAGCATCAAAAGCTCCTCCTTATAGGAGTTATTTCCCTTAAAAGGTCAAAATTAATGATTTTTGCAGAAGTGTTGGGCAATTCCTTATAGCAAAGAAAAGCTGGATAAAAAAGGGTTGTTTGGTTTCAGGTTCAGGTGAGCAATACAGGCACCTGGGAGCCTCTAGTTAATTTATTAATTTATGTGTAGCAGTTTTGATTAAAGATTCAAGTTTGAATCTTAAGAAAAATCATGGTAGAAGCACACTGCAGTATCGAATTGCCCAAGAAGTGGGAGAAACAAAAATGGGAAAATATTGGTTGATACATTTAGTTATGTGGCAAAATATTAAGCATGTATTATTAGAATGTTTGGACTGGTATTTGGGAAAGAGCTATAAACTTTAATGATAAAACCTCGTCAGTTTGCAAGATGTGCAAACCCATAGAGTGCTTGATAAAATTTGCTTTCAAAATTGTTTGGTATTGTAACACAAGTCCCGTAACTCCTACAAAATTTGACTAATCAAAATCGTGGTAGAATTTATATTGCTGAAATGGTCCAAGTCCTATAAATCCTACAAAATTTAAGGAAACAAAATGGCAGTTGAGTATACACATCTTTACATCAAAACAATTGATCCTACCAAATATCCAAGCAATTTGTCAAGTTGTTTCCGAGAAGATGCCTTCACAAGTATACCGTATTGCTGAAATGGTTAAAAGTCCCATAACTCCTACAAAGATGACAATTGACTATCATAACAATTAATTACTGAAAATCAAAGCAACATGTCAAGTGGTTTCAGATGGGATGCATCCACAAAATCTGCCATTGTTTTATATTACTGAAATGGTAAAAGTCCTATAACTCCTACAAAATTTGACAAATGAAAAGGACGCTAGAGCTTGCACATCTGCACATCTGCACATCATTCTAATTAATCCTACTAAATATCAAAGTAATCTGTCAAGGAGTTTCAGAGGAGATGTGGAAAGACCAATAGACGAAGAGCAAAATAATGTCCATTCAACGCTTTGCAGCAGGGGACAAAAACAGAATGGGTTTTTGTCTCGCTGGCAAAGATAGTCGCTGGAAGCGAGACATATATATGGGATTCCTGCGGCAGTGGGGTCTACACTTGGACATTTTGCCCTAGGTCCATCAAATTTGGTCTAGTGATCGCTTTTGATGAGTACTTAACAGTCGGTCAATATTTAGTATATAGGTTGCTGATGAATAGTTCATGACTGTCTGGAAGGTGAAACCTAACCTTGACCTCAATTTCACTGTTAAATGACTAAGTTAAAGTTTTTGTATTGGGGTAGTTCCAATGTAACTATGCATGGTAGGATGGCAATATTTGGTATATAGGTTGCTGATGAATAGTACAGGACTGTCCATTTTGTGTCCCCTGACCTTGACCTCAATTTTACGGTCAAGCAGCTCTATAAGTTTTTAGATTAAGGCAGTTGTTATGTAAACATGCATGGTAGGATGACAATATTTGGTATATATGATGAATAGTACATGACTGTCTGGAAGGTTTCACCTGACCTTTACCTCAATTTCACAGTCCTGTGGCTGCGTTAAAATTTTTGGATTAGGTCAATTTCTCGGTAACTTGATATGATATGTAAATGATATCAATTTAAGCCAATTATGTGATGCTTACAACAATATTTTTCGTTACTGACATAGAATTCAGGCGAGACATTTTTTTGTGTCCACACTATATATTTTCCGGGTCTTAAGTGAATGTTTTCATGGAATTTTAAGATACTGTTGTAATTCCCTGAGTATCTACCCTTTTTGAAGTCCAACTTCAGAATTGGTCATCCAGAAGCCTGTAATTGCTCACCTGGAACACAAATGACTTCAACAATATTTAATTTAATTTTTGCAATTTACAATTTCAGTCTAGATGTTTCATCTTTCAATAATCAAAAACTAAACATTCTTCAAAAATTTTGATTAAATACAATAACTTCTATAAGGTGCCATCATACAGTTTCTGGAAATTAAATGATTTGTAGGCCTTGTCCTTTAGGTTAATTTAGTAAAGTTTTACTCTAGGTGTTATGGACTTTTATTTAAAACACAAAAATAGTGCATTTAAAGGGACATTAACCATAAAATGATACCCACCAGGTAGCATTGTTTTTAATATTCAAGAACACATTTTACTGAATTACATATCCTATAGGAACAGCTGAGCATGATAACAGTCCATCTCAGAAGAAAATTTTTTCATTGACCTTATACCTATTAAATTAATTTCAAATTGGCCTAACTCATAAACCTAGAATAGGATTGTGCAGAAAATTCGACTTGGTCTTCATTTTATAGTACTTAACAAAATCTGTTTTTCAAGTAATCTTTTGAAAAAAGCCAATTTTTGACATTTTTTTTAATTGCCTTACTCTAAAACAACAAAACGGATTGTGCTGAAAATGGAACATTACCTTAATATAGTAGTACTAAACAGCTGTTCAATGTTTTAACAAAATCTGTTGACATGTTTCTAGTCATCATTTGGACACTAAACTGTTGATAAAAAAAATTGAATTGGCCTAAAGTCGAAGACTAAAATTGGAATGTGTTGAAAAATGAACTTGATCTTTATTTTATAGTACTTTGCAGGAGTGTGAAGTTTAAAAACAATCTGTTGAGGCTCTTTCAAGTTATCATCTAAAAACCACCAACTGATGACAAAAAAATTTGAATTGACCTAAACTGCAAACTACAAATTGGATTTTCATAAATAATCATCACCAAAGGGCAAAATCTCCTCTAGCTGCTATAGTTTTTAGGTTACAGGACAAAACAGAAAATTTGGATTTGTATTGCTGATCATTTTTGCAATTAACAGTTTTACTCACAGTTTTAAGCAAGGATCCGATAATTTTAGACCAACAAAGTGTTTTGTAGGCATTGTCTAGTTCTAAAACATACAAACTCCATTTCACGTTTATATTTATCATTTTCATCTGACTTTTACATTTTTTATTATTATTTGAAATGTGAGATTTTATCTGTCAGTCGATTTTTCTCGGAGCAAAATTTTTCAGAAGTTCTGCATATTTTAACGTGAAATGTCATGAAACTAACATAAACACAAAGACTATACCTGTTTTCAATGAATAATACTATGTTCAAATAAGTAATCTATGTTTGAAATATCGAGACGAAATTTTTCAGCCATTGAATATAATGGGAGTTAAGGGATACCTCAAATAAAGCTTCAAACTGGACTTGAAAAATCCATGATATACTAAGGTATGACAATTTTTAGAAAATTAAGATATTTTTCTTTAAGTTTAGTGCAGTTTGCATGGTTGTACAAACTTTTTACATATCAAACTTAACTTAAACATTCCGCACGATTTTCTTGCGGAATTTGCACAGGAGAAAATGTGTTTAAAGATGAAACCTCGACTTAAAACATAAAATATCAATATCCGATAAAAAATGTTGAAAATAAACATGAAATGAGAGGTTTTATTAATGGAACTAGGCATTGTCTTGCTGATCATTTAAACAATTTATGTCAGTCTAGATCTTATAGTTTTCAAGTTATATTGTAAAGACTGTAAATTTTGTCAAACAAGTGTGGACACAGAAAAACGTCTAGCCTGCATTCCACATCAGTAATGAAAATAAATTTCGTCATAAGCATTACATAAATAGCATTAAATATCAGCAGCGGCCTGTATACCAAATATTGTCACCATACCATGCATAGTTACAGAGAAACTGTCCTAATACAAAAACTTAAATGTAGTCGCTGGACCGTGAAATTGAGGTCAAGGTCAGGTGACACCTACCAGACAGTCATGTTCTAGTCATCAGCAACCTATATACCAAATATTGTCATCCTACCATGCGAGGTAACCGAGGAACTGCCGTAACCCAAAAACTTTAACGTAATCACTGCACAGTGAAATTGAGGTCAAGGTCAGATGACACCTACCAGACAGTCATGTACTAGTCATCAGCAACCTATACACCAAATATTGTCATCCTACTATGCATAGTTACAGAGGAACTGCCGTAACCCAAAAACTTTAACGTAGTCGCTGGACCGTGAAATTGAGGTCAAGGTCAGATGACAGGTGACTGACTGGCAAGTACTCGTCATAAGCTACCTCTGTACCAAATTTGATGGACCTAGGACTTGGGCTTACAAATATATGAAGCAAGATGTCAAGTGTTTACGCCGCCGCCGGATTCCCATACATATGTCTCGCCTCCAGCGACTTTCCTCGCAGGCGAGACAAAAATCATCATTAAAGGTAATAACTATTGTAGAGCTTAATGTGCTGATCAATTTGAGGTTAAGATTTCGGTCTAAGTGAGATAAAAAAAGTGGGCAATGACCACTAGTAGGCCAATCAATCACTGTGAAGGTTTAAATTATGCCATGTTTATGGCAACATTTTCTATCACTGATAAAATATCTATAGCTTGATTACAAGGATGATAGTGCATACCACAATGCCAGTAAAAAACCTTTTGAAACAAAATATTCACAAAATACATTTTTTATTCAAATACTCCTGTGCCATAATTATGATAAAAAACTGTCACATGTCTTTTAAATGGATCTACAATTAAATATGCAAAGTTCTGATCATGCTCTCTGTCAGCTGGGTAGATAAGACAATCATCATTCTGAAAGAATAAAAGAATCTTTTAACTGCAAGAAAATTGGTAAAATTAGTCAATCTGATGAACAGAAGTAACTAGTATCATAGATTTGTATTATTGGAACTAATTCTTGGATGATTTTGTTTAAGCTACATTGTAATTATTCCTTTTGTGTTGTGTTACCTGGGTTTATTCTGTCACAATATATACGAAAATTTTTTTAGGTCATGTCCAGCAAATATGACCGTTTCCAGGTCCTCGATGAAGAGACACCTCCAGAAGTTACATTTGAAGTACTTATTGTCTTAATAACTTACCTTTGCTGTCACTTTGAACACGTGTGAAATGATATTTAACTCCTTTGTCTCGGAATTTTTCTGAACACTGAAAAAATAAATATGTGCAAGTTACAAAAAAATGTTTACATTACTGGTCAGAGAGTAGTTCTCGCCATTAACATGACAGAAGCAATTCTCGCCATTTTGACGAGTGTGCCGTTATTTTTCCATTAAAATTGATGGCAAAGGCTTCATTTTATAGATTTCACTATTTTCCATTCAAAACAAATTACGTTTATCACTTTTAAAATGCCAATTCTTCACAAAAACTGTCAAAAGATAGGGTGGCAAGATTACTTGCTGGCGAGAACTACTCCGTGACCAGTATATTTGTACATAGAAGAGATGGAAAAAGTTGTTTGTGATTTGTACATAGTAGAGATAGACATAGGTGTTTTGGGAAGTTGGGAACTACTATTGTTCAAGTGGTCTGTCAACATTGAGATTGCGGGTTCGATTCTCACTGCAGACAGGGTGTACTCGACTCCCAATCTTAAATAGAACTGCCAGTTTTCCTACCGCAGGTTAAGGGTTCTCTCTGGGTACTCCGGCTTCCTCTTCCAATACAAACTGGACACCATGATATAGTTGAAAAATTGCTGAAAGTGGCATTAAACCACCTTTCAAACAAACAAACAAACATAGTTGTTCGTGATAGCATGTTTTCCTGGTTGTATGTTGTTCACTGCATTTAATCTTACCACTCACCAACACGAAGTAACAAAACTGGTATACATGTTTGGTGAATATGAAATCCTTAATTCAAAATCCCATTTGAGTCTGCATTAAATGAGACCAAACTGAAGCAATGAAGTAGGGTGCATTCACTACTGGAGTGGCCAGTTTGTTCGATTTTACATCCATTTAATGGATTCCAGTTTTTATTCTGGCAGGTCGCCTAAGTACTCATGAGAACCCCACCCTATGGCAGAATAAGTACCCATGAGAACCCCAATGCAACCTATGGCAGCCTTAGTACCCATGAGAACCCCACCCTATGGCAGCCTTAGTACCCATGAGAACCCCACCCTATGGCAGAATTAGTACCCATGAGGACCCCAACCTATGGCAGCCTTAGTACCCATGAGAACCCCACCCTATGGCAGCCTAAGTACCCACGAGAACCCCAACCTATGGCAGCCTAAGTACCCACGAGAACCCCACCCTATGGCAGCATAAGTACCCATGAGAACCCCAACCTATGGCAGCCTAAGTACCCATGAGAACCCCACCCTATGGCAGCCTACATACCCACAAATTTAAAACTCCACATTGACACATGGTGGTCATATGGCAGCCTATAGTGCCAAGTCAACCCATCAACAGATGAAAACTGGCCAAATATTGTACGTTACTAAAATTTATTTCTGTTGAATTCATTACAGACCCATGTTTTTATTAACATGAGGTCTTTACAGATGTTTTGTATTCATTAAATGAGGAATTTCATGATTTTTTTTTTATTTGTCTGATTATTTTGTTTTTACCTGTCTGTATTTACCTGATGAGGTCTTTATAGATCTGTTTTGTAATTTCTAAGTATGGCTCTACATTGTCTTCATATTGACATAACTTTCCTCCAAGGCAAATGTGTTTAAAAATGTTAAAAAGAAATTCTTCTCTCTCTGTATCACTATATAAACAATAATGGTCTGAATCGTCTATCAGTAACATCTGCAAAACAGGATTTAATAAATAGAGGTATTGTACATGTTTAACCACAGAGAAAGGTTGCCACCATTACTAAATTTATACGGCATGGATAAATAAATGTATCTCTCATTTCCCTAACTCATAGCATAAAATACTCCCTATACACAAATATTTGTATTTATTATTTATGTACTGTATTTTCCGGACAATAGGTCAATTCTTTTTTTCTTGAGATTCCTAGACGTATTGTCAGAATCGACAGCTTGAATCAGAAAAAGTTGGATGTGGAAATTTTGAATATGAGCCTAAAATCATTCATGGCAGCCACAAAGCTGGTCCAATATTTGTTATTAAAGAACCTATTGAACAACATCTCAATACCCTTGCCATGAAAAGTTATTATTGGGAAACCCATTTTCTGCATTTATTTCCATTTATATTTGGTGGCTATGAGTATGAGACCTTCATGTATTTAGCTTAGAACAAAACAGGAACCTTTAAGATCTCTGTTTTTTTCTTATAGCGTTGTCCAGTGAGTATAGTGCACTAGCCACAGGAAAGAGCACTAAACCACTCCAAAATAACACTGTAGGAAAACTGTTCATGAAGATGAGGACCACAATATTTTTAGTACAGTACAAATGTTACAACTAAAAGGGAGATAATTCTTGCTGAATAAACCATAAAAGTAATGGAAACATGAGTATTGTCTCCTAGTGCTAAGATAAAACCTATAGCATTTTTAAAAAGTCAAGACAAATTATCCCATGAAAAATGTTGATTTAGAATTAGATATATTTACTAAATCTTTTTAGAGTTGCATTGTAATTGACAATATATGCATGTTTCATTGTGTAATGTTCTCTAGTTACCATTCCTGAACTTATTTCAGTCTATTTTAGTAATTATGACCTTGACCTTAGTTGTAATTTCAATCTAACATACAGTATTTGATTTATCATCCACCTGTTCCAAGAAAGTGTTTATCACCTCGCATTCTTCTTTCTGTCATCTGTTTTTGGGAATATTTTGTGATTTGATGTTCTGTCTTTAAGTAATTAAATTGAATTATGAGGTTTGAGTTTAGCTCATCACCTTTTCTTATATGATAGACTAAAGGACAGATCAAATGTTTCATATCCTTCCAGACAACAACATAACATAGCATATAATTAAATGAGATGATACCTTCCGAAGTTCATCTGACACAACAATATCCTGATAAAATTCATCAAAACATTTCTGTATTGCTCCTGATTCTCTAACAACATTATCATCATGAAGTCTGTCAAAAAACGTCATAGATAAAACTGTGCATGGAACTACTTCTCCTGTTATGCTGGTAGCTTTAACTCCTAGGAAATAGAAACAACAAAGAAAGTGTACAAGAGGTCCCTAAAGGTGGCACATGTATGCTAGAACTCATAATTCTTGTAGAAATGTCAAAGAAAAATGTTGCAGGTATGTGTCTATGAACTTCATGGTTATTATATGTGTCTGATATATTATATATTGGTATATAATTTGGGTGTCTATACAATTAGAGATCCATCCATGACACCTAAAATGTGTTAATGAAAATTTTTTAGATAGTTTAATACCACACATATCATTTAAAACAAATGTTCATTATTGTCCTGTCAACTATCATGGTTTAATTTTAATCCTTTGTGTATTACGTCAGTATATCTTGATTGAATGACAATGAAGGTGTTATTTTTATTATCAATAACAGAGTCTAATATTTTAGTAGATGATTAGCCAGACATTATTATGTATGAATAGAAATTAATAAATTATGTTTTCTTAATAATAATTATCTAACCAGTCCACTATTTTGACATGTAAAATGTTGGTGCATGCTTTATTTTGGTGGTTAATTTTGGCTATTTCAATGAAAGCGTCAAATAAATCAAAATAAAACTACAGCCAAAATAACACAATTTATGGTTTTTTGGTTTTTTTGAATAATATGTTCTCATATAAAGCTACCGGTACTTCTAAACCTTTCACATACTAATTTATGCCATCTATACATGTAATAAACATTCACAAATTATAGGCTTCAATGCCTTCCCTTATTGGTAACTAATTAATCTGAAGAGTGTAAAAGACCTATAATTCAGGAAAGAAACAGAAAATTTTATAAACAGTTTATTGTTCCAACATATCATGTAGAGAAAAAAACAAGATGTGAGCATATTCTTAGGAAATTATCTTTACTGACATTTGGGTTATGCGTCCCACCACTGTAGTATGTTTTAGTTTAATGTCAAGGTTTATCAATTACCATATGCTTATTAACTTAGAGCTAAACCAAAAGAACTGCTTATCAAAATACTGAACCTTTATTTAATTCTGTACTGTGTGACATCTGTAACAGTAATTTATAGATTTTTACCTAAGCTTGACCATCCACCACTCGAGGAAACAACTCTCAGAGAATGAAGTACATTGGGATCTGTCAGAAAGTCCTGTAAAAACAGTAGTTTATAATTTTCTATTTTACAGTATTAACTAGTTACATTCTTTATCTCCAGTACAGGGACAGTGTTCAACCAACAGAGCTGCCTAACATGTCCCAAGGACGATAGGGAAGCCCTCTTATTAAGGGTTGTCGGGTCATAATACAGAGTCTGACCATGGACCACAGTTGCTAAGGTTTTTGGTTTTTGCTCCTTGAACGATAAAGACCCATGTTTAATTTTCCACCTCTAGATCTACCCATACTCCATACTTTTCTAGTGGCATTCAAAACTTTTGCCCTTTAGTCCATCTTTATTGAATTGATTTATTGTTAGTGAACTTGTTATTGTCCTGAATATAACTGAACTACTGCTTGCTGAACGTAAACATCCAATTAATCTATCTCCAGTTTACATGTGTATCTTTTCCTCATAGCCTAGGCAGAACAAACATAGACCAGAGTCTCTTAAGAGCATGTATCGCTCACCTGATTTTATAGGCAATGAAGATGGCATTTCCCTGATGTTAAAGTAAGTCCTGTAATTTTCAATAAACTTTAAATAGGACCATCCAAACAATATTACTAGAAAGCTTTGTTTCATTGGTTAACCCGTTGTATAGAGAAGATTTTTTTTATTTGCCATTGGGTCCTATGTTAAACTAAGTCCTGCGGCGGTGGCGGCCATTTTGAATTTCCAATTGCCATAAAAAACATAAACTTTATAAAGGACCATCCAAACAATATTGCTAGTAAGTTTTTGTTTCCATTGATTTACCGGTTTCAGAGAAGAAGCCTTTAAAAGCTTTTTCCCATAGGGTCCTATGTTAAACTAAGTCCTGCAGTAGCGGCCATTTTGAATTTCCAATTGCCATAAAAAACATAAACTTTATAGAGGACCATCCAAACAATATTGCTAGTAAGTTTTTGTTTCCATTGATTAACCGGTTTCAGAGAAAAAGCCTTTAAAAACTTTTTCCCATAGGGTCCTATGTTAAACTAAGTCCTGCGGTAGCGGCCATTTTGAATTTCCAATTGCCATAAAAAACATAAACTTTATAGAGGACCATCCAAACAATATTGCTAGTAAGTTTTTGTTTCCATTGATTAACCGGTTTCAGAGAAAAAGCCTTTAAAAACTTTTTCCCATAGGGTCCTATGTTAAACTAAGTCCTGCGGTAGCGGCCATTTTGAATTTCCAATTGCCATAAAAAACATAAACTTTATAGAGGACCATCCAAACAATATTGCTAGTAAGTTTTTGTTTCCATTGATTAACCGGTTTCAGAGAAAAAGCCTTTAAAAACTTTTTCCCATAGGGTCCCATGTTAAACTAAGTCCTGCGGTAGCGGCCATTTTGAATTTCCAATTGCCATAAAAAACATAAACTTTATAGAGGACCATCCAAACAATATTGCTAGTAAGTTTTTGTTTCCATTGATTAACCGGTTTCAGAGAAAAAGCCTTTAAAACTTTTTCCCATAGGGTCCTATGTTAAACTTAGTCCTGCGGTAGCGGCTATTTTGAATTTCCAATTGCCATAAAAAACATAAACTTTATAGAGGACCATCCAAACAGTATTGCTAGTAAGTTTTGTTTTGATTGGTTAAACGGTTTCAGAGAAGAAGTCCTTTTAAACTTTTTTCTCATAGGGTCGAATGTTAAACCAAGTCCTGCGGTGGCGGCCATTTTGAATTTCCGATTGGGATAAAAAACAACAACTTTATAGAGGACCATCCAAACAATATTGCTAGTAAGTTTTCTTTCCATTGGTTGACCGGTTTCAGAAAAGAAGCCTTTCAAACTTTTTCCCATAGGGTCCTATGTTAAATTAAGTCCTGCGGTGGCAGCCATTTTGAATTTCCAATTGCCATAAAAAACACAAACTTTATAGAGGACCATCCAAACAATATTGCTAGTAAGTTTTTGTTTCCATTGATTAACCGGTTTCAGAGAAGAAGCCTTTTAAAACTTTTTCCCATAGGGTTCTATGTTAAACTAAGTCCTGCGGTGGCCGCCATTTTGAATTTCCAATTCCCATCAAAAACACAAGCTTTATAGAGGACCATCCAAACAATATTGCTAGTAAGTTTTGTTTTGATTGGTTAAACGGTTTCAGAGAAGAAGCCCTTTTAAACTTTTTTCCCATAGGGTCCTATGTTAAACTAAGTCTTGAGGTGGCGGCCATATTGGTTTACCAATCAAAATAAAAAACACAAACTTTGTAAAGGTCCATCCAATGAACATTATGAACAAGTTTGGTTTCAATTGGCCAAGTGGTTTCAGAGAAGAAGATTAAAATGTAAAAAGTTTACAGACACAGACGCCGCCGCCGCCGCCGGCGACGACGACGGACGCAAAGTGATAACAATAGCTCACCTGACCCTCAGGTGAGCTAAAAACAACATGTCTCCACCAGTTTAGAGACATGATGGTTCAGTCTTCACCTTTCAATTGTAAACATTTTTTAAAACTTTAAGGTATCCGGACCATAATTGACCACGTGATCATATTTGATGTCCCGGATGTCCATTGGTTTTCAATGGAGCAGACCTCGGTAATGTTCGGCAAACATCGGAAATACTATTTGAGTAACTTAATTTTTTTCCTGAAAAAAGTGAACATTGACTCAAGTTATATAATATATTTAATTTTTATCATTAATTAGCAATACATTGACTAAATAAAGCTGTATTTCTTGGACAAAAAATAAAATTAAACGGTAACTTCAATTGTGGGTCGGATACCTTAAATAGCGAAATGCTCAGTCATGAAGCTGTGACTATGATATGACGATCAAGAGTTACTAGGGTTTGTGTAGCTAGGTAACAATGTGTAATGCTTACACTAAACAATTGATTTACACTTGACTTACCATCCTTATTATTTCTTTTACTTTCAATAAAATGTTTTAAAAGAAGAATTATCTACCTGTACTGCAAAATAAATATTTTCATAGACAATTGTTTGTATGACTCTAGAAGATTGGGGCTATCTAAAATTATCTGTGAAACATAAGCAACCAGTTTTTCAAATTAGCTGTAAATAGTTTTTACTAAACTTGCAAAATGATTGGCTGTATTTCATGATAACAAATTGTCACTAGACAGAGAATCATGTTGTATTTACTTGTACCCTGTACAGCTGTGGTTCAAGGTATAATGTACGGTATGTATTGAACATATGTAAAACTTGCAGAAAATCCTCAGGATTTCTTATTTACTTTGAAAATTTAATTTTACTCTGTGCAATGCATACAGTAATGCATTAGTTATTTTAATTTTCTTCTTTTCTTGAATACATTTCATAACTTACTTACATGTTTAAAAATCAGAGAATAAGCAAAATGTACAATTCAAACATAGTTTGCTATACTCAGTTCACAAAATGTGTCTACTTATTAAGTAGCATATCATTCATCAATTCCTTACAAAATTTTAACTATGCTGTAGTAAAGACTGTGGATTTTCAACAGAATATATGTATTTTTAACATAGAAATGAAAATAGGTAACATTGTCCTTATGCTGTCTGGCAATTATTTTTGTTAAAAGTTTATATAACACTACATGTATAAACCTACCATAATAAAACTGTCCTTTTCATATGCCTGAAATGATTGGTCAAAGGAATACATCTGTGCACAAATACGACCTTTCATCGACCTAAAAAGAAAATTTACAGATTTTAAGAATTGCCTTGCACATTGTATTTCCCTTTTTAGATTGATTCATTGATTGAATGGTTGATTAATGCCTAGTGATCAGCATTTTAGCTATATTTAGAACAAAAATAAATTAACATAATCTGGGGGAAATATGGACCACAGGGAACACAATTTTGATTGCAACTGTAAAGGTATGGATAGTTGGGTAGCCCCCATGGGAGGGATAGAATATTTAGTTTTTGTACAGTCATCATACTTGTTTTCAAAATCTACAGAAAATTTCTTTTATTGTGCAAACTGTCTGGAACTCTCTAAACAAAATACCCACTTTGCCACAGTATGGTCAGGCTTTCTGTATAACTTAACAAGCTCAACGAGAGGCCCTCTTCTATAAGGCAACTAAATATGCTCTCTCCAGCTACTTGGGTCAAGCCATGTAAACCCTTTCAAGTAATCAATATAATTTTAGAACATCTTTTTTTTTACGTAATTCTGGCAAAACCTGCAGGTATCACTATTTCAGGTACTTTTATGATTGATAAGGCAATATTCTTTAATAAAAAATAGAAAACAGACATCAAAAAGCAACAAAAGAAGCTTGTTTTAAACATGCTTAATTTGTGGAGAACTGTTTTCATGCGTAAATTGTGATTTCTTTTATGCATAAAATCTCCATTATTTAAATTCCACTCTAAAGCTTGTACTGTTGAAGGTCAGGTTTTGTCATAATCTAATTAAAGTAATGTAAAAGTGACATCATATGTACATAGAATTATGTACGGTAAACATCATTAATTGTTGAATATATTAAATTAAATCAAACAAAGGGAAATGATTATACTGATGATGTTGATATAATTGAAAATGGTAATTGTGAACTTTGTAGCTATCTCCATGAGTATCACCTGTCAGACCAGGCTTGCCTGTCAGAGTATTGGGACTACAAGATCGCGAAATGGACACATCTGACTTCTAATGAACTTTTGGTCAATTTTTTGTTTCAAATAAAGCTAACTTATTTATATTATTTTTTAACCATTTGAGTGAGGTGTAAAATTTTGATATTGTTATAACTACTCATGATTATTGCTCTATCTTTTGCAAATAAAATAAAATATTTAACTTCACATTTGTTTTTCCTCATTTACTAAAATTCACCATGTCTTTGTGGGGATTTTTTGCCCGACAAATGAAAACTGCTTACCTTTTTTGGCCAAGTTTATAATATTATTGTAGATTAAAAAAATCATATTTTAAAATGAACAATTATTGTCCACAGTTTATCTGCATTCTGAAATGCTGCATTTTTTCACTTTTATAAGGGGCTTTTCTATTATTGAAAATTTTTTAAAATCATTAGAACGGAAGCATACATTAGGAACAGTAGAGTGTTGTCAATTGAAACTCTTCTGGTAATGTTGTCTGAATTTGAGGCAGGAAAAGTCTCTTGGTTTGTCCGAATACCGTTAAACGTCACAAAAGCAGATAAACTTTTGTAAACAATGTAAAGTTCCTTGGAAACAAAAATGGCTGACTTTCAATTGAAAATTCCCATTGCAAAAGTCAAGGAAAATTTGTGTCATGTAAACAACAGATGCATAGTTAATAAACCCCCCCCCCCCCCCCCATTTTGAACATTTTTTATCGGATATTGACATTTTATGTTTATAGTGATATTACAGGTTTCATCCTTAAATGCATTTTTCTGTGCACAAATACTGCTAAAAAATCATGTGGAATGTTTCAGTTAAGTTGGAAATGAAAAAAGTGTGGACAACCACGAAAACTACAGAGAGATGAAGAAAAGAAAAATGTATACATTTTATAAAATTGTCTTACCTTAGTATATCAAGGATGTTAAAATCCTGTTTGAGCTTTGAGAAACACCCTCACTCTGAATACAAATTTACATTGAATGGCCGACCCCATTCAGGGGTGGATTCAGAAAATGCATGTCAAATAATAATAAATAAATTTTGCAAGAATACTGATTTTGATTGGCTGGAAAATATTTTCTATCAGAGGATGGAAAACAAATTTGATCGTCATGGAGACAAGCGCCGACATCATATATTACTCCACGGGAAAGTAACAGTTTTTGTGTTGATCTCTTTTTTCAAAAATATCCAGTTACAAAAATAAAATTGTTTGAATTTAACTACAAAAAATATTTTCTCCATCGAGGGATAACAAAATTTCCGTTGTGCACATTTAATATAATCCACTACGCGGATTATACAATGTGCAAAATGGAAATTTTGTTATCCCTCGATGGAGAAAATATTTTTTGTAGTTAATCCTTAAATAAAAATGTAAAAGCCAGTCATCATAAATATACAACATGAAATGGAAGGTTTTGTCATAGAACTAATTAATTACCACATTTCAGGACTAGTGTCTAAATAAATATTCAAGTAATGTTATAATAGTATAAATATAGTGTTGCCAAAAAATGCCCTATAGACGAAAGGTAGTTTGACCGAGATATCCCGATACCGGGGGTATACTCTTCAATACGCATCCTTGGTAATAATGAATACACCATGTGTACTTAACGGCCTGCTTTAATAAAACATTATGATCAAATTAATGCTTTACGGAATATTCAGTTTTAATTTAAAGGTGTAGAAACAAGGGAACATTCTAGAACACAATCTTAGCGGCTTTGGCGTCTGTAACAACGGGTGTCGTATTACTAAAATATCAATTTAAAGAGCATATAAGGAAAGTTCAATAAACAAAACTGAACATTTCAACACATTTACCATTTAAGAAACAATTCTTGGCTCTCCTTACAGTCTACTGAAGAAAATTTCTTCGATGAAAGATACTGAAAAGAAAATTTTCGTGTTCTCTCTTCCATGTTGGATCTCGTTTCGACTGGTACTTTATACATCTTTCAAACGATTAAAGGCAGGTTAATTTAGAAACCAGTAAATTCTCAAGTGTTGAGACTTGAAACAAAATATTTTTATCATTCATATTACATTAAAAACACACACACATAAATGTAAATCAGTTAAGGCATTTAAGAGGACACAGTTAATAACATAAATTTGTCCATAAGATTTCTGAAACTTTCTATGTTTCTATTCAAGAAACTGTCAAATAATTTGACAATACAAATTTATAAACAGCAGAGCTATTGAAGAGAACTGGAACATGATAAAGGACAACCTCCCAAGTCAGGGGTTCTGAGTCCGCGTTCGCTCCATCATCATCATCATCATCATCATCGTGATGATGGAGCGAACGCGGACTCAGAACCCCTGACTTGGGAGGATGGATAAAGGATTTCATACACAAAACTGTTGACGAAAATGTGCCATCAAAAATTAGCAAGTCAAAGAAATCATTACCATGGGTCAACCAAACCATAAGAGGCATGATCAGGAAGAGAAATAAGCTACATAAAAGGGCTAAGGAAACTGGTTGCAAACGATTGAAAGAAAATTGGCTACAATTGCGTAACACCATCAAGAAAGAAATAACCAAGTCGCACAACAGCTATGTAGAGAATATGATAGGCAACATAAAAGAGAATTGTAAACCGTTCTGGAAATATATCTTGTCCCAGAAAAAAGACTCCCAGAGTATACCACCATTAAAAATGGAAAACAGTCGAATTGCAGAGGATGACGCTGGGAAGGCAGAAGCACTCAATGAACAATTCAGTAGTGTCTTCTCCAAAAGAACACCGACTGATGAAGTACCGTTATTAAAACGACAGTATCCGAATATGCCCGAAATTGAAGTGTCAGAAGAAGGAGTATGTAAGCTTCTTTCTGGACTTAATGCATCAAAAGCAAGTGGCCCTGGCGAGATAAGCCCTAGAGTGTTAAAGGAACTTTCATCAGAATTAGCACCAACGATCAGACACTTATTCCAACAGTCAATCGATAAAGGTAACGTCCCAAAAGATTGGACAACTGCAAATATCTGCCCTCTTTATAAAAAGGGTGATCGTTCCATCCCAGCAAATTATCGCCCAGTCTCTCTTACAAGTATATTATGCAAGCTGCTAGAACATAGTGTGCTCTAACATCAATAGACATCTGGATAAATACAACATCATTACTTCAAGACAACACGCTTTCCGCAAACACCACAGCTGTGAGACTCAACAATGCACAGTGATACACGACTGGGCAAGGAATACAGATAACGGAAAACAAACAGATATATTTATTCTAAAATATCTGCTAAAATCGAAACTGAAAGCTTATGGTATCTCTGAAAGAACACTTGGATGGATAGATGCATTCCTATGTTACAGAAAACAACGAGTAGTGGTTAACGGAACGAAATCTGAATGGTCGACGGTCGAGTCAGGAGTCCCCCAGGGAACAGTTTTAGGTCCCGTGTTGTTCAGTCTTCATATAAACGACATTCTTCATGATATTGAATCTGAGATACGCCTTTTTGCAGACGACTGTGTTTGTTACAGAACAATAGACACCATAGAGGACTGCATTAAACTACAAAACGATATTGATAACCTTGGAGCCTGGGCTCGCAGATGGGGCATGCGTTTTCAGCCAATCAAATGCAACATGATGAAACTTACTCGTAAAAGGAAACACCACATAGATTTCAACTATAAACTCGAAGGAACAAACCTCATATTTCTAGATAGGATCAAATATTTAGGAGTCACCATATCATCTGACTTACGATGGGAAAAACACATAATGGAAGTAACATCAAAAGCCAACAGAATACTTGGTATGCTTAGAAGAAATCTGTACTTCTGCAACAAAGACGTAAAAGAAACTGCATACCTGAGCTTAGTTAGACCTGTCCTTGAATATGCCAGCACGGTATGGGATCCGAACAGCACATACCTAGTGAATGAACTTGAAAAGGTACAAAAACGGGCAGCCAGATTCGTTTTAAATAACTACGAGTATGAAGAAGGCTCCATGACACACCTTATGCAACAGCTAAGTTGGAAAACACTTAAAGAAAGAAGAAAAGAAAACCGTTTAATTTTACTTTATAAAGGAATGAAAGGAATGGCAAATATACCAACTACTGACATAAGACCAAATAATAGGAAAAACCGTAACAGACACAGTCAGCAACTCTACATCCCATATGCAAGGACTGATACATTTAAAAACAGCTTCATACCTAACACCATCAGGGATTGGAACATCTTAGATCCAGACATACTAACTAAATCAGAAGAGGGGAAAGACAGCAGTAATACCTTTGCTGAATTACTAAGATCTCAGATATACGACTAAGACACTTGACACACGCGTGGTGCATAAATGTCTACCGGATGTAGCACCTATAAATGATGAAGATGAAGATGAAGATGAAGATGAAAATTGACAAACTGATGTCCAGTAAAATGTTCTGAAATTTTGTTAATGTCTAGCGATTTGATTATATTTAAAAGCAGCAAAGAAAATATGATTTTTTGTGTGAAATTTTTATCTATTGGATGATAACTAGTAAAAAAAAACTTTAAATTTTCAACCTAAAATGATAAGACTTTCAATTTCACTATATTGCCTATACTAAATAAGTCCGGTTATAACTTTGTAGTTAACGCATTAATAAATTCATAGTTTTAATTCAACAGAAAAGGTCTTTTCAACCCTCTATTTTGAATATAGTTTGTGACTTTCTTCATAAATTAAAAATAAATATAAATCAAACCATTTCATCGGTCAAAACACGTTACTGTTTTCTAAATATAATTCTAATATGACGTGCTTTAAAGGCTTTTGTAACATGAATCCTTTGTTCTTTTTTACGAATAAACAAGAGACGACGAGTAGGTATGCTCTAAATTAAAACACTTGTATAATATTGCATGAAATGTCACTCGTGCCTGTTAAACTCAAGGGAAAATAGCCATGCAATAACCAACTACAATTAGATCCGATAATGCACAGAAAAACTCCGCCTTAATTATGTCAAATTTTATTGATTTTCACTGCAAAAGGATAGCACGAGCTTCCAATATTAGCTTTTCATTTGATTAGTCGAATATCGGTCGCACCATAATAAACACCGCCCTCTTTATTTATAACCAATTATTAATGGGCGGAATCTAGGGGCTTATTCTAGTCTCGATCATCCAGACGCTTAATTACATTTGTGCGTCTGGATTCATCTCTATATTTTTTTAATTCCAATGGAATGAGTACCATTGATTATATGTTAACATCTACTGATTTATTACATGATATTCAATATTTTAATGTGTCACCACCAAATGAGTTATCTGATCATTGTATTATAAGTGTTGGTATAAAAAATCACCAGATAAATGTGTCTTCTAATCAAAATTTATATAATTCCCTACCAGGGAAGTATTTGTGGACTGAGGAGAACAAAGAGAAATATATTTTGGCACTGTTAGACGAAGAATCTGTCAATAAAATAACTGAAATAAACAACTTACTAGATAATCCAACAAATGACATTAATTTGATCTCTGATAAGTTAAAAAATATTTATATCAGTGCAGCAGATAAATCTCTTATTCTGAAAACTATCAGAAAGAAAAAGAAAATTAGAAGACCTTTTAAAATGGCACCAAAAAAGAAATGGATGACCACAGACTGTCTATCACTAAAAAAAGAAGTAATGTCACTTTCTAAAAAGCTGTCTAAAAACCCAAACAACTGCTTCCTTAGACAAACTTTTTCTAACTGCAGAAGTAGATATAACAAAATGCGAAAAAGTCTAAGAGCTAATCATTTTCATCTCTTGACAGAAAAAATAAATTCTCTAAACCCAAATTTTTCAAAAGAATTTTGGAATTCAATTAATAATCTTAATTCAAAAGAAATCTCATCAACGCCAATTGAATTATCAGAATTTGTATCACATTATGAACAGCTTTTCCAAATGAAAGAGGAAAAATTTGATAAATTAATTGAAGCTGAAAACAGTTTAATTCACAAAACTCCTCTTGATTTCCCTTTTACTTGTAATGAAGTGAAAAAGAGTATTTTAGAACTAAAATCTAATAAAAGAGAAGGTCTAGATTTAATTCTCAATGAATTTATAAAAAGCGGAGCAAATTTTATGCTTCAAACACTTGTAAAATTTTTTAACAGAATTCTAACTGATGGAAATTTCCCCACAGAGTGGAATCTCTCGTTGATCTCTTCGATTCACAAATCTGGTGACCCTACAGATTGTAATAATTATAGAGGTATTGCAATCTGCAGCACAATTGGTAAACTTTTTACCCGCCTGCTTCAAAAGAGACTGAATAACTTCCTTGAATCAAATAACTTATTAAGTCCAAATCAAGCTGGTTTTAGAAAGAACTCGAGAACAACTGACCAGATTTTTGTTTTAAAAACAATTATCAATAAATATACTGCTAAAAATAATGACAAACTGTATACATGTTTTGTAGATTTTAAAAAAGCTTTTGATAGCATATGGAGACAAGGTTTACTTTTCAAAATACTTCAAAAGGGCATAGGAGGAAAATTTTATAACATAATAAAACATATATATTCTTCCACTAAATATTCATGTAAAAATCAAGCAGAGTACAGTCACCCATTTATAGCAAACAAGGGTGTAAAGCAAGGGGACAATTTAAGTCCCACTCTGTTTAATATCTTTATAGATGATATAAAATCCTATTTTAATGATTTTTGTGAACATATTGCTCTGAATAACTGTGATATAAATCATCTACTATATGCGGATGATTTGGTATTGATCTCAAAATCCCCAAAAGGTCTCCAATGCTGTCTGGAGGCACTAAAACGTTTTTGTAACGACTGGAAACTGGAAATTAATTCCAATAAAACCAAAGTTGTGGTATTTTCCAAAAGAGAAATTGTCCCCACAACAATAGGTTTTTACTTTAATAACCAAGAATTAGAGATAGTTAAAGAATATAAATACCTTGGTGTCATTATGAAAAACAATGGGTCCTTGAAATCAGGTGGAGAACATCTATCTAACAGGGCACGCAAAGCTTTTTATGCTCTTAAATGTAAACTTATCCAAAGTGATTACTTTTCTCCAAAAATTTGGTTAAAACTTTATGATAGTATAATCTCACCAATTATTACTTATGGATCTGAAGTATGGATAAGTGACTTCCATACTAATCTAGAAAATCTAGATAATTTACCTTTTGAAAAAGTTCAAAACATGATACTAAAAAATATTCTTGGGGTACACAGTAAAGCCTCAAATCTAGCAGTACACGGTGAATTGGGTGTTTGTCCAGTCTCTTTTAAAGCTTATTCCTTAATGTTTCGTTATTACAATAGATTATTAGAATTAGAGAAAAAAGGTGACGGGAGCAATTCCCTTCTGAGATCTGCATTTATAGAAAATAAAAAGCTGAAATCATCAATTTGCAAAACTGTTGAACTTCTAAAGAAAAAACTTGATATTACATCTCAAGATATATCAGATAAAATAGTTAAACAAAAACTCAAAGAATTTTATACAAGTAAATTAAAAATCAGTTTAGAAAATATTAAACATAAGAAACAAGGAAAACTTTTCTTTTATTCTACCATCTATGATGTAAATAGTTTTGAATTACAAAAATATCTTCAACTTCCCGTCTCTAAATCATTAAGAGCAGAGTTGACCAAAATTAGAATCAGTGCTCATTCTTTAGAAATAGAGGCTGGTCGCTATAATAAAATATCCAGTGACAGACGCTTTTGTAAGTTCTGTAAAACTGAAATAGAAAACGAACACCATTTTATTTTAAAATGTCCAAAATATAATACATTGAGACAGGAAACATTTTTAAATTTGATTGATAATAGAATGAATGAATCAGATCTCATAAGGGAAGTTCTTAATCCTAAAAATCCCACTTTAATAAAATCAATTTGTAAGTACATAAAAGAAGCTAATGTTATCAGAAAAGAAAATTAAAGTAGAGTGGGTATTACTCAAGTACTGTCAATGACTGTTAATTATTAATATTCACATATTGTAACATGAATCCTTTGTTCTTTTTTACGAATAAACAAGAGACGACGAGTAGGTATGCTCTAAATTAAAACACTTGTATAATATTGCATGAAAGGTCACGTGTGCCTGTTAAACTCAAGGGAAAATAGCCATGCAATAACCAACTACAATTATCCGATAATGCACAGTAAAACTCCGCCTTAATTATGTCAAATTTTATTGATTTTCAACGCAAAAGGATAGCACGAGCTTCCAATATTAGCTTTTCATTTGATTAGTCGAATATCGGTCGCACCATAATTAACACCGCCCTCTTTATTTATAACCAATTATTAATGGGCGGGATTCATGTTACAAATCATTTATAGCACCGCCTTCCTCGTTAGACAAATACACCTTCTCGCGCTAAAGCGCTCGAAGGTGTATCTGTCTAACTCAGAAGTCCGTGCTATAAATATAACTGAGACCACAACTGTGGTAAAAAAATGATTTATCTATGAGCAACACGCGCTGAGAAGGGCGTGTTTTAAATGGCTGTTCCAATTACAAAACCGTAACTCCCACCGGAAGCTATTGCATATGACGTATAAATCTTATAAATAGCGACACGCGCTATAATTTTCCGTTGCAATATATTTTGTGTTACATTGACGGAACAGCCAGTTTATGGCGGAAATGATGTTTTCTATAGGTACGAAAATAT
This sequence comes from Limnoperna fortunei, assembly GCA_944474755.1. Taxonomy (NCBI): domain Eukaryota; kingdom Metazoa; phylum Mollusca; class Bivalvia; order Mytilida; family Modiolidae; genus Limnoperna; species Limnoperna fortunei. The sequence continues at coordinate 105,336,029 of OX104113.1, read as the reverse complement.
TATAAATGTACTCTAATTGTCTTATTAGAATAGAAATAATTCACGGAGGCTGTGATTTATCATTGTTTTACCACGGGATGATCATTTATGTCGTTATTTTATCCCATCGCTATCGCTCGGGATAAAATAAACCACAGCCTCCGTGAATTATTTCTTAAATTTCTTACAGTGAGTGGCCGGGGCAACTATAAACACTTTGCTTGTCATATTCTTCATCCTCACAAGTCAGGGTTTCTGTGTCAACATGTGTCAACATGAGGACACAGGATGCATATTCTTAAGTCTTTGCATGAATAGATTTGGCATGTACATATGTACCAGTATTGCTAGATGATTTGATATACGTACAAAACAATACTATATTAAAAATTGACACCATTTGATATTTTCAAGATCTGCAACAAAACACAAAAAAAAATGAAATGTCGCAAAATTACTTTAACAACAATAAACCAAGAAGGTTATTTACAAGCATACTAAATGGTCCGTCGTGACAACAGCCATGTTGCTGTGATTTTACGGGCTAGGACGGCTTCGTCACGATAACAGCCATGTTGCTGTGATGTTATGGGCTAGGATGGCTTGCCGTCACGACAGTAGCCATGTTGCTGTGATGTTATGGGCTAGGACTGCTTGCCGTCACGACAACAGCCATGTTGCTGTGATGTTACGGGCTAGGAGGGCTTGCCGTCACGACAATAGCCATGTTGCTGTGATGTTATGGGCTAGGACGGCTTGCCGTCACGAAAACAGCCATGTTGCTGTGATGTTACGGGCTAGGATGGCTTACCGCCACTACAATAGCCATGTTGCTGTAATGTTCCCGGCTCACTGAAATAGACGAGTAGCAGGATTGACTTTTCATGACGTTCTACGCTTATTGAAAGGATGGCTTCTCGTCTTTATTCTTCTTGTGAATGAATTGCCACTTTATTAGCCGAATTCCTGTTCTCAATAGTGCGAGTTTGCTGGTCTGATTGTGGGTACATTGTATTTTCAATTCATTTTTTCAGTGGTGCGGGTTATGTTCAAAATATGCGAGTTTTTCAGAAGTAGGTGCAAGTTAAATTGGGCTGACCTTTTACAGCTTCAGATGCTTAACTTTGTTGGCAACGAGCTGTATAATTGTAATTTCATTCGGTTGAACAAAGTGAATTAGAATGAAATTAAGTTCTCCTGGTTTTAGTTCATCATTTGTATGGGTTGGTGGCGCTTTACAGGCCCATGCTTGGTTGTTTGGCGGGTATGTCCCATATCGCGTCATTCAGCACGACAACGTCCTACTGTTCAGTTCGCTAAATTTTGCTCGCTTCAAATATGGATTCCGATAGAGACGATACACGAGACCAACAAGATGAAGAGGTTTCTCTTAGAGACATATTAAAAGCAGTTAAAGCTCAAGGTGACGTTAATTCCAAATTAAGCCAAGAATTAGCTGATTTAAAACAAGAAGTACGCGGTTCTTCAGTTCATGTAGCCTCCCAAGTTAAAAAACTGAAACAAGATAATGATTACAAATGGAAATATGAAAGCAACAGAATTCAATTCACCCTTAATTCTGATGTCATGGATGATTTGAACCAGGTTGTTTGGGCTATTGAGAATACCAAACTAGATTACGCCCGTGACACTGTTAATGAAATTATTGACAAGGTTAAGAAACGCAACAAACTTATAAAGATAGCTGACAGTAGTGAGGCCGGGTGGGAAACTGTTAAACAGTATGAGGCAAACCCCGTCGCTAGCGACACAGATGATGAAAATAGAATCAGCAAGGCTGAAAACAGGGCTCTCCGCAAAAGAAAACTTAAGACCAACAAGAAAGAACAGAAGAAATCTGCTACTTATTCATCAACTTCAAAGGTTTTTCCAAGTTTTAATACAAATATGCAGCAGCAGCCCTTTCGTGACCCCCAAGCCTGGTATACAGGTTCACCGATCTTCTCAGGTATGCCAGGTTCAGGAGTTGGGAGAAAATATCAGCATGGAGGATGTTTTGGTTGCGGATCATTGCAACATTGGAGAAACAGATGTCCCTTCAACCCCAAAGCTGAAACAAAAACCAAACCAGAGTGAATTTGTAAAAGATGAGTATTTTAATAATTCTTTATCTGATTTTTCTGATTTCAATTTAACTCACGATTATTATGAATACGAACAAGGTCAAGCTAATATCATCGTAAAAGGTAGATTAAAGAAGCATTATAAATTTTGGGAGAAATGCGGTTGTTACAGTTTTATTTTAGAAACCATTTTATACGGGTATAAAATACCATTTTATACAACACCTCCATCAGTTTGTTTACCAAACAATCGTTCGGCCATGCGCGAAGGTGAGTTTGTCGTCGAGGCAATTAATGATCTATTGATCAGAGGTTTAATAGTAGAATGTTTTGATAAACCATTTGTTGTCAATCCACTTACCGTGTCCGTGCAAAATAGTGGAAAAAAGAGACTTATTTTAGACCTTCGACACGTTAATAAACATTTGTGGAAGTCTAGTGTTAAATTCGAAGATATTCGTACCGCTATGCATTTTATTAGAACTAATTCCTACTTATTTAAATTCGATGTCCACTTGGCGTACCACCATTTAGACATATTCGAACCTCATACAGAATTTTTAGGGTTTTCATGGAAATTTGGTGACAAGACACGTTTCTTTAAGTTTTTGGTTTTACCTTTTGGTTTAAGCTCAGCGTGTTATATTTTCACAAAGGTCACACGTCCTTTAATTAAAAAATGGAGGGGTGAAGGAAAACAGATTTTAATGTATTTAGACGACGGTTTAGGTACACATCATGACAAGGAGAATTGTAGTGAAATCTCCAAACAAGTTAAACAGGATCTTATTGATAGCGGATTCGTTCCTAAGGTTGACAAATCGTTGTGGGAACCAGTTAAAACATTGATTTTTTTAGGATATAGTATTGATACAGGAAAAGCTTTGCTAAGTATTCCAACTGAAAGACTTTCAAATGTTTATAAAACGATTCAGCAAATTGGGTTTTCCCTAGAACGTTCTAAAACTGTGCATGTACGTACTGTAGCGTCTTTAGTAGGACAAATTGTGTCCATGTCTTATGTTATAGGGAACATTGCTTATATCATGACTAAATATCTCAGCATAGATATTAATAGCGCAAATTCGTGGGATACATGTATTTCATTATCAGATGATAGTATTAATAGTATACAGTTTTGGAGAGATAACATTTCTTTGATTAATTATAAGACATTTAAGTTTGATTTTTCCTGCGATACCATTGTTTATAGTGATGCTAGCAATATTGGTTATGGTGGATATATCGTTAAAAATCCTAAAAGTATAGCACATGGCATGTGGTCTCCATCAGAGATGACACTTAGTTCTACTAGTAGAGAGCTTATTGCAGTGAAGAATGTTTTGTTATCATTGCTTGATTATGTCAAAGACAGACGTTTAAAGTGGTTTACAGACAACCAGAACGTTGTCTCTATAGTTACTAAAGGCAGTATGAAGGGTCATCTTCAAGATATTGCTTATGAGATTTTTCAGACGTGTTTGAAGTACAACTTAACATTAGACGTTGAATGGGTCCCTAGATCAGAGAATGACAAAGCTGATTTTATCAGTAGGATTATAGACTATGACGATTGGAGCGTCAGTGATAATATATTTTCTTTCATTGATTCTATATGGGGACCGCACGAAATTGACTGGTTTGCCAGTGATTATAATTATAAATTACCAGTTTATTACTCCAGATATTGGAATGTGAATTCGACAGGTATCGATGCCTTTACGGTTGATTGGTCAGGAATTAACGGTTGGTTTGTACCACCTGTTTGTTTATTGTCTAAAGTACTTATGTACATGAAACAGTGCTATGCATTCGGTACAGTTATTTTACCATTATGGAGATCGGCCAGCTTTTGGCCTTTTCTTTGTCCTCATGGTGAGGGGTTTATTGATCAGGTGGTAGATTTCCGATATTTACCCACTAACAAGACTAATTATTCTCCGGGTAGAGGTAAAAGGTCAGTATTCGGTAATATAGACCTGCCATTTAAGATGCTTGCATTGAGAATAGATTTTAGACCTAAACTAATACCTTAATACATTCAGCATGTGGTGGTACTGGTAGCTATAGTTTTACAGTAGTTATGTTAAATTGACAGCTGTGTTGGTACATATATTGTACAGATGATTATTTACATTATCCTTTACATATTTATTTGTTTAGTATATATTAACTAATAATATTTTTTATTATAAATATGTTTTGGCAGGCTTTCAAACGAGATATTGATGTAATGCCAGATAAACTACTGAGTACGTTAGATTTAGTTCCAGATTTACTTTGTGAATGTAGAGCGGCTAACACTGTTAAGAAATACTATTATGGTTTTCAACGTTGGAAAACATGGGCAACCTGTCAGAATGTTCAAGAAGAGGATATTCTGCCTCCAAAGCCTTTTTATTTTGCACTATATTTAACGTCGCTCGTGCAATCTTGCAATACATTTTCTCCGATAACAGACGCCTTTTATAGCTTAAAATGGGCACACTCCGTTATCTCAGCTCCGTCTCCGACAGATTGCGATTTAGTAAAAAATATATTTGAAGGCGGAAAAAGGAGGATTGGTAATAAAACTCATAAAAAGGAACCAATAACGCCAGATTTATTACGATTGATGTATGACAAATTCTTTACAGATCGAAATATTTATAACCAACGTACTATTTGCATTTGTTTGTTGTCATATGCAGGTTTTTTACGTATTTCAGAATTATTGAATTTGCGACGTTCTGATTTTAAGTTTTCTACTTCTTATATGTCTGTGTTTATTGAAAAAAGCAAAACGGATATTTACAGAGACGGTAATTGGTTAGTAATCTCTCGTACAGACACTCAACTGTGCCCAGTAAAAAATCTCGAGTTATATATAGAGTGGTCAGAAATTTCATCTGAATCGGACGAATATTTATTTCGCAGTTTAGTTTTAGTGAAAGGTCATCATGTGTTGCGTTCACAAAATAAACCGTTAACCTACTCTCGTACTAGAGAAATTTTTATTGAAGCATTTAAGCCGTTTGTTAAAGATATTACATCATACGGCCTTCACAGTTTGCGAGCAGGTGGTGCTACCGCAGCTGCAAATTTTGGGGTAGCGGATAGACTATTTAAGCGTCATGGGAGATGGAAATCGGATACTTCTAAAGATGGATACGTGAAGGATGACTTAGAATCCCGTTTGAAAGTTTCAAAAAATTTAGGAATTTGACTGTAATATGTGCCTTATATAATTGTTATTATAAATTCTTTCGTTGTCCCTTTCTTTGGGTTCAGCAGCGGCGTTGTCGTGCGGCCATCCACTTTATGTTATTCTTTCATTACACCATTACGATTTGATTGCTGATAGCAATTACTGCATCTTTTTGTTGTTGGTAATTTGGTATATATCAATACAATGATGAATGGTTTTGACCAGGAGAACAACATGTAACGGTAGGATTACGTTTAAAATGCACTATATTTGACACACGTGTCACGGCACTATTGACAAAAATCGAGAACCTGCAAAATCGTGTATCTTTACCTCCATATTTCGGAAAAGTATTCCTCGTTAAAGTCACTCCATGTATATACAATGTAGGATAATATTTATAGGTTATTTACGTTTTTTGAAACGAGATGCGTTTTCTCGTTCATATCTCATCGAAGGGCGACAGCCCTGAGATGAGATGACGAGAAAATGCATCGAGTTTCATAAAACGTAAATAATCTGTTTATCGCTGTTTTGTAACATTGTGACGTCACAGTGTTACTTAACGACGTCTTGACAGCGAGCTGAGATGGGCCCATCTCAAGCTAGTAGAGTGAGATGGAATAATATCGCACACAAAGATCAAAGGAAAATACTGCAAAATATCGATAATATTAGTTCGAGTTGTGCGATGAATCGGGAACAAACGATATATGTTCAACTGATGTTTCTCCCGTTTCTTAGCAAGTAACAAATAAAAACTGATGTTCTCCGACTATATTTCTTATTTTGCAATGTCATTAAGATGTTAAAAACATGTTCAGTTCTTCTTAAAGCTTGCATATAGAGGTTGTATAACGTAATACACGACAACCTAAGCAAAGTTTAAAATTATAGTTAAAATAATCAATCAATCACTCGATTGTCGATAAAAATTATATTCAATATCAATAAAGTATGTAGTTTCCGATTTACAATAATCACAAGTCAGCTATACAAGGCAATGACGTCGCCGATATATATATTTTTTGCGTTATTCTTACTTCATGTTTTTCTGCTTTAGCAAGTATATTCGCAAGTATTTTATTGTTTTACTGATAATGCATACGAATTTCATATGAAGGCCGTGCTTAACCATATTGCGTCTGAAAACACGCAAGACAGGCGTTAGTAATAGATAACATCAGAGCCATCCTCTCCTACATTGTTTACACTTCCAATGATGTTAAAGATACAACACTTTAGATCATAATCCCACTTCGCAAAAAGAGAACTATAGTATCAAATTGCGCCGTATTTCCAGGAGGCTAGTAAAATTGTTATTTATTACCCGTCTTTAAGTTCTAGTATAAACTCTTGTCTAAAGTTCACGATGTAGCGCCAGTAAGGGTTCGATGATGCGTGGTACATGGTGTTGGTAAAATGATTATTTATTACACGTCTTTAAGTTCTAGTATGAACTCTTGTCTAAAGTTCACGATGTAGCGCCAGTAAGGGTTTGATGATGCGTGGTACATGGTGTTGGTGTTCAGATGACTTGAGGACTTGAGTTCAGTTTTAATTTCTAGACGTTTTTGGGGTAAGATCTGCTGCGACTCAATTGGGTAAAACCGTAAAATGATGCAAGAAAATGCAGGCTTTTTAAAGCATTTACACCAGAATTTATGGTGGGGCCTACCAGAGGGCAATTGCTTTAAGATTTATGCCTATCTTGGATCCGGCCCTGGTCTTTTTAATGTCTTCTGTTGTGACAAGGTTTCATCATATTAAGACATCTTTAAATTGACCATCTAAAACAAAGATATTTAAAGTTGCAGATAATACCTGCTCTTTGGCAGAAAAATTTATGAAGGTTGTAAATTTTTCTTTTAATAAGTGTGCATGTTTTTAATACTGTTTAAGGTAAGTATTGTGTTTAATAGTAATAAATTAACAAACTGTACATGTAATTAGGTTTATCTGATTTCATCATAATATTGACACATTCACTCCACGGAGATTCAAATAAATATCACATACAAGTTTTTTTCCGTCACATGACTTTCAGTTTCTATGAAAGTATTTAAAATTCTTTAATAAGAATTCACAAAATCATGGCGAGCCATGCTAGTATAAAGGCCATTCCACCATATGGTGTAACGATTCTGACTCGATCGTTCCCAGTCAGCGCATTGTAATAACAGCTACCGCTAAACACCACAATTCCGAATGTCAACAAACTACCAACCTGCAACAGAACATAAAACATAGCATTACCAATCACCATTTTGTTGGTGTTACTGTAAATCGTATTAGTTTTTTGGCGTTTTATTCATGAAATTTTAATTATTGGCGTAGATCACGTGACTTGAATTGTGCTTCAGCGTCATTCGACATGTCCAGTACTGACTTGTGAAAACTTGTATTATTTAGTTATTCTACTCCCAACTCTTGGAAGTGACTTGATGAATGTTTTACACGCCAATAAAGTTAGGAATCGTGAAATTTTGGCAGTGATGCATTTTAAATTAGTGGAAAAATGCCACCCGAAATTCTGCTGTATTCTCAAGAAATTACTAATAAGAAAGAAAATTTGGCCACATAGACCAACTTCAGAACTATCAAACTTACCAAAACAGGTCTCCGAGTAAGTGGCGATCCTAACAACGCTAGACTGTGGATAAGATGCATATTATTTCCAGAATCAAAAATCTACAAATACAGCAATCAAACAATTTAACTTTTTTGGTTATTTAAAAGTGGGGACTACCTTTTTCACATATTGCGCAGATGTATACATTACGAGAAGCAGACAGACAATGAAGTCAACGAAAGCGTAAAATAATTGTAATTATCAGCTGAAACAATAGGTAAAGCTTCAAAAAGACTATTAGCTATATTTTTAGATGAAGTTTTTGTAAGATTTTCGAACTCCTCGAATTTTCCATTTCAAAACACAAGTAAGGAATATCTCAAGATACGGCTTCCCGCCAAATAGCATTTACATCATTATTGTTTGAACGTTTTTATTTAAGAATTGAAAGCATCGTTTTGAAGTTTCAATTACGTATATTTACATTACGTATGTCTTTCATCGATATCCTAGATTGATGTTGGTTTCAACCGTACATTCATTTTTTGCATTTCTCAATTAAACCGGTAGCCATGAAGAGTACGCACTTCCTCGACTACGCTCACAGTAAACAAACAACGCTAGTTTAAATCAACGAAAATACATTGTGCACGATTTCAAGCAGGACCCAGGCATTTTTTAAATGAAATAATATGTAAATATAAGGACTGAATGCATTATTTTGAAGTTTCATACGTAAATGAAACTGCATTCAATTCTTAAATGAAAGCGTTGACCGAAGCACATTTTCAATGATGCTGGATAGCCGGCTTCATGATGAAAATGTGCTCTGGTCAACGCTTTCATAAGTCTTTCGTATATTTCATTTATAAAATGCCTGGGTCCTGCTTTAAATCATGCACAATGTATATTCGTTGATTTTGTTTACTGTGGACGTCATGTAAATATGTTATATTTATAGCACAGTCTTCTGAGTTAGACAGATACACCTTCGAGCGCTTTAGCGCGAGAAGGTGTATTTGTCTAACGAGGATTGATTGATTGATTAATGGTGTTTAACGCCCGAGCAGCAATATTTCAGCTATATTCAGGCGATGAACATGAAATGGATGATAAAATGAACATGAAATGATGATGAATGAAAATGGGATGGGACACAAGGAAAAAAAGGGGTAACGGATTTTAGATTGCCACTGGCAAATGGGAGGATGGATAGGGTCGGGCAATTTAGCCTCCTGTAGCGGGATCGAAATCCCTACTCATAGCGAATACTACAGCAGCGTTCTTTAACGTGCGAGGAACGTGGCATTTTTCCCAACACGGTGCACTAATATGGTTTGCGGTCAGGTTTTCCGTATTATGGCCTGACAACCCCAGCTTGCCAGGGGTACCCCATTCAACCACCTGGGGCACACATCCCAGTCGGTCTTTAGGCAAACCGACCTGACACGCCGGTCAGGGTACTGGGCGCTATTTAGTCGCCTTTTACGACAAGCTAGCGCGACTGCGGTCTATTCTTTTAGCCACCCGGATCCCGCACGGGGCTGTCTAACGAGGAAGGCGGTGCTATAAATGATTTGTAACATGAATAAGCCTAGTCTCGATCACCCAGACGCATATATAATAGCGTCTGGGATCACCTTATTTTGGAGACAAACAATGATTCTATTTTTACGACCCTATTTTTAAACCAGGAAAACAATGCAAACATATCTATACTGTCTTATAATATGACGTCACAGTAAGATTCACTCTTGATTATGCATAACAATAATATTTGTTTAATTAATTGATAAAGTAATATTTTATAAAAATATTCAAATGTAAACTTTGGTACAATTTGTTGTACACTTCTTGATATGAACGGAAGTAATTTTTTATACAATAAAAATATCATCCAATCAAAAATTACGCCCAGTTTTGGGCGTAATGATAACGAGTTTAATATCAAATTCAAATTCAAATTCTTTATTAATGATAAGCCAGATTTAGGCGTGCATCATATTAACAAACACATTAATAAACACAAGACTAATTTACAAAATACAAAAGACAAAGTGACTAGATAATGTTTTCAACAAGGCATAAATATATACATAAATACATAATATGATATTATGTGAATATTAATAATTAACAGTCATTGACAGTACTTGAGTAATACCCACTCTACTTTAATTTTCTTTTCTGATAACATTAGCTTCTTTTATGTACTTACAAATTGATTTTATAAAAGTGGGATTTTTAGGATTAAGAACTTCCCTTATGAGATCTGATTCATTCATTCTATTATCAATCAAATTTAAAAATGTTTCCTGTCTCAATGTATTATATTTTGGACATTTTAAAATAAAATGGTGTTCGTTTTCTATTTCAGTTTTACAGAACTTACAAAAGCGTCTGTCACTGGATATTTTATTATAGCGACCAGCCTCTATTTCTAAAGAATGAGCACTGATTCTAATTTTGGTCAACTCTGCTCTTAATGATTTAGAGACGGGAAGTTGAAGATATTTTTGTAATTCAAAACTATTTACATCATAGATGGTAGAATAAAAGAAAAGTTTTCCTTGTTTCTTATGTTTAATATTTTCTAAACTGATTTTTAATTTACTTGTATAAAATTCTTTGTTTTTGTTTAACTATTTTATCTGATATATCTTGAGATGTAATATCAAGTTTTTTCTTTAGAAGTTCAACAGTTTTGCAAATTGATGATTTCAGCTTTTTATTTTCTATAAATGCAGATCTCAGAAGGGAATTGCTCCCGTCACCTTTTTTCTCTAATTCTAATAATCTATTGTAATAACGAAACATTAAGGAATAAGTTTTAAAAGAGACTGGACAAACACCCAATTCACCGTGTACTGCTAGATTTGAGGCTTTACTGTGTACCCCAAGAATATTTTTTAGTATCATGTTTTGAACTTTTTCAAAAGGTAAATTATCTAGATTTTCTAGATTAGTATGGAAGTCACTTATCCATACTTCAGATCCATAAGTAATAATTGGTGAGATTATACTATCATAAAGTTTTAACCAAATTTTTGGAGAAAAGTAATCACTTTGGATAAGTTTACATTTAAGAGCATAAAAAGCTTTGCGTGCCCTGTTAGATAGATGTTCTCCAGCTGATTTCAAGGACCCATTGTTTTTCATAATGACACCAAGGTATTTATATTCTTTAACTATCTCTAATTCTTGGTTATTAAAGTAAAAACCCATTGTTGTGGGGACAATTTCTCTTTTGGAAAATACCACAACTTTGGTTTTATTGGAATTAATTTCCAGTTTCCAGTCGTTACAAAAACGTTTTAGTGCCTCCAGACAGCATTGGAGACCTTTTGGGGATTTTTGAGATCAATACCAAATCATCCGCATATAGTAGATGATTTATATCACAGTTATTCAGAGCAATAGGTTCACAAAAATCATTAAAATAGGATTTTATATCATCTATAAAGATATTAAACAGAGTGGGACTTAAATTGTCCCCTTGCTTTACACCCTTGTTTGCTATAAATGGGTGACTGTACTCTGCTTGATTTTTACATGAATATTTAGTGGAAGAATATATATGTTTTATTATGTTATAAAATTTTCCTCCTATGCCCTTTTGAAGTATTTTGAAAAGTAAACCTTGTCTCCATATGCTATCAAAAGCTTTTTTAAAATCTACAAAACATGTATACAGTTTGTCATTATTTTTAGCAGTATATTTATTGATAATTGTTTTTAAAACAAAAATCTGGTCAGTTGTTCTCGAGTTCTTTCTAAAACCAGCTTGATTTGGACTTAATAAGTTATTTGATTCAAGGAAGTTATTCAGTCTCTTTTGAAGCAGGCGGGTAAAAAGTTTACCAATTGTGCTGCAGATTGCAATACCTCTATAATTATTACAATCTGTAGGGTCACCAGATTTGTGAATCGAAGAGATCAATGAGAGATTCCACTCTGTGGGGAAATTTCCATCAGTTAGAATTCTGTTAAAAAATTTTACAAGTGTTTGAAGCATAAAATTTGCTCCGCTTTTTATAAATTCATTGAGAATTAAATCTAGACCTTCTCTTTTATTAGATTTTAGTCCTAAAATACTCTTTTTCACTTCATTACAAGTAAAAGGGAAATCAAGAGGAGTTTTGTGAATTAAACTGTTTTCAGCTTCAATTAATTTATCAAATTTTTCCTCTTTCATTTGGAAAAGCTGTTCATAATGTGATACAAATTCTGATAATTCAATTGGCGTTGATGAGATTTCTTTTGAATTAAGATTATTAATTGAATTCCAAAATTCTTTTGAAAAATTTGGGTTTAGAGAATTTATTTTTTCTGTCAAGAGATGAAAATGATTAGCTCTTAGACTTTTTCGCATTTTGTTATATCTACTTCTGCAGTTAGAAAAAGTTTGTCTAAGGAAGCAGTTGTTTGGGTTTTTAGACAGCTTTTTAGAAAGTGACATTACTTCTTTTTTTAGTGATAGACAGTCTGTGGTCATCCATTTCTTTTTTGGTACCATTTTAAAAGGTCTTCTAATTTTCTTTTTCTTTCTGATAGTTTTCAGAATAAGAGATTTATCTGCTGCACTGATATAAATATTTTTTAACTTATCAGAGATCAAATTAATGTCATTTGTTGGATTATCTAGTAAGTTGTTTATTTCAGTTATTTTATTGACAGATTCTTCGTCTAACAGTGCCAAAATATATTTCTCTTTGTTCTCCTCAGTCCATAAATACTTCCCTGGTAGGGAATTATATAAATTTTGATTAGAAGACACATTTATCTGGTGATTTTTTATACCAACACTTATAATACAATGATCAGATAACTCATTTGGTGGTGACACATTAAAATATTGAATATCATGTAATAAATCAGTAGATGTTAACATATAATCAATGGTACTCATTCCATTGGAATTAAAAAAATATAGAGATGAATCCAGACGCACAAATGTAATTAAGCGTCTGGATGATCGAGACTAGAATAAGCCCCTAGATTCCGCCCATTAATAAAATTATTAAAAATAAGGAATTTGAGTGTGAAAAATATCTACATCACCCAAATAAATTTAAAAGACAACTTATTGCAAAGTTTCGTATGAGTGATCATTCACTTATGATTGAACTGGGAAGATACCAAAATATCCCTCATTCTCTCAGAATATGTAAACTTTGTAATGAAATTGATGATGAAATACATTTCTTCTTCAACTGTAAACATAATGAAAATATAAGAAGTAATTTTTATTTAAACCTTAATAACCATCATGAAAATTTTGAACGTTTGGACAATTTTAGTAAAATAAATATCATCTTAAACCCATCAACACCAACACAAATTAAGACTGTATCGTCTTTTATAGAACAGTCATTAGAACTGAGGAAAGAAGACCCTGATCAGTCTTAGTTTATTAAATTGTTATAACTTCTTTATACATGTTTATTTGTTTTATGATTTGTCATTGTATCGCCATGACTTGTAGTCTTGTGTTGCGTTAATAAAGTTAATTAATTAATTAATAATTGGTTATAAATAAAGAGGGCGGTGTTTATTATGGTGGGACCGATATTCGACTAATCAAATGAAAAGCTAATATTGGAAGCTCGTGCTATCCTTTTGCAGTGAAAATCAATAAAATTTGACATAATTAAGGCGGAGTTTTTCTGTGCATTATCGGATCTAATTGTAGTTGGTTATTGCATGGCTATTTTCCCTTGAGTTTAACAGGCACGAGTGACATTTCATGCAATATTATACAAGTGTTTTAATTTAGAGCATACCTACTCGTCGTCTCTTGTTTATTCGTAAAAAAGAACAAAGGATTCATGTTACAATATAGGATTAAACACCGTTTTCAATGGATTTATCGGTATATCAACAAGACCAACTCACTCACAAACAAATAAAAGTCCGAAGGTAGCGGGATTGACTGAACGTATGAATATTTTGTTTATTTTTAAACGTAAGATTATTTCCATAAACCATTTTCTGATTTTAATAAACACAATTTTTAGTTTTACATCAATCTGTAACCTTATTTTCTGTATCGAACACAAGGAAAGTTTTAAATTTAACAAATCATTAATTACAACCATCTGAGCATGTTTTATATTAAAACTGACCAGCGATGAATGATGAATGGTTTGTAAAAGAGAGAAAATGCGTTCATGTTTCCAATCTAATCAATCTAATGAATGCTCCTTAGTGTCTTGGATTCGTTTTCAGCCTATGTGCCTCTTACCTTTTTTGCCTTGGCGATCTCCTTTGATCCATCGTCTTTAAAGCCTAACAAAGAGGACAATAATATAAATGACACACAACAGGAATTGTACGGATTTTTTAAAATAATCTTAAGGGTACACGCTATTTTCCGAACATATGTTTATATTTAAAAAGATCTTATTAAATCCTGGGGTGCTTTCCATTGGTTTTTATGATGGGGGCTAGTGTATAAAACTCTGAATTTTGCTCACTGAGACACTATACAAATTTTACTGTCTTGGGTTTGATATTAATTTAACATCAATAACATGAAATACCATCAATCACGAATTTTGCAAACCTTCATTATACTCACATAATATAGATAATACAACAATGACATTTGTTTAAATTTTATCTCTTCCTTTCTCTCTGCCCCGTGCGGGATCCGGGTGGCCAAAAGAATAGACCGCAGTCGCGCTAGCTTGTCGTAAAAGGCGACTAAATAGCGCCCAGTACCCTGACCGGCGTGTCAGATCGGTTTGCCTAAAGACCGACTAGGATGTGTGCCCCAGGTGGTTGAATGTGGTACCCCTGGCAAGCTGGGGTTGTCAGGCCATAATACGGAAAACATGACCGCAAACCATATTAGTGCACCATGTTGGGAAAAATGCCACGTTCCTCGCACGTTAAAGAATGCTGCTGTAGTATTCGCTATGAGTAGGGATTTCGATCCCGCTACAGGAGGCTGAATTGCCCGACCCTATCCATCCTCCCATTTGCCAGTGGCAATCTAAAATCCGTTACCCCTATTTTTCCTTGTGTCCCATCCCATTTCCAATCATCATTTCATGTTCATTTTATCATCCATTTCATGTTCATCGCCTGAATATAGCTGAAATAATGATCGGGCGTTAAACACCATTAATCAATAAATCAATCCTTTCTCTCTCTTTGCTCTTTTTTACTTTTATTTCATTTTATTTTTAATTTTGGTCACAAATTTTCTTTGCCAGTTTGCAATAGGAGGCAGTTGCCTACATGCCTACATATAATTTACGGCCCTGCAAGTTTCACTTAGATGTCAAGTCATCTTCATAAAACAGCTTTAACCCAAAGGTAACCTTGAACGGACAAGTGGATAAATAAACAAAGGAATCAAGAACAGCCCCAAAATTATATACTAGTATCATACTAATTTTAAAACATTAAAAACCCTCAGAAAGAGAGTACGTAGCGCAAACCCAATGAAAACATGGGTGCACTCGAATGATCTGGATGACGAGTAAGCAGTGTATGTGGACACCCGTGGAGTTACTTGTCATGTCCAGGAAAAATTATAATCCAGGAAGAGGAAAGACTTGAAGAATAGATTTACAATATGTATCAACTAAGTCGTGGTGGCGGTCATACAACTTCTGAAAGGAATACATCATCTTATAATATAACATCAAATCCTTGTTCGAGTAGGTTATTGGTCAACAGCAGAAAATCTTATCTTGGTATGCCATAGAAAATAATACTACATACACACACACATCGCCATGTTATCATCTTTTTACACTCACCGTGTGCTCCATATGCCGACATCGCAACAGCTATTGCGCCAGACAGACCTGCAAGTCTCACCAGATTTGAGGAATAACCCACCATCGTTGTAGATTGCTTTATGATTATGCGTTCAATTGGGACTTCAACGATACGTTCAGGTAAAATGCCTGGCAATCCTTTATAGAAATCAACGACTCCGTTTATAATGTTAGACAATGCGTCAGACATATCAGAAAGCTTTCATCACTAACCTTCGTTTCCAAACCTATTTTTTTTTTTATAGTTTCGGTTTGAACAGAAGAAGAGTTTAAACGGGAGGTAATCCTTATTTCTAAAAATAAAGTAAAAAGTGTACTTAACGATGGTGGTACATCAATAATCAAAATCGTCAAATTCAGGTGTTGTGTTTCCTATGATTGTCATTATTATTTGTGTTGTTTATATGCGGTGTGAACAAACCGCCATTTATGTCTGATAAAACATATTTTGATGATTTTATAAAACAAATAAAAGACCAAATAACATGCAAATATGACAACTTGAGATCTTAAAATTTATGATATGTTAAATAAAGATACAGATATGACATTAAGTAGCGTATGTGATATCTTTGATATGACAAACCTAGTGAAGCCGCCTAATTCCACTGCCCGCTGTGGGCGCCGTGATTGGCAAATAAACAACTTGTTGTTGTTGTTGCCTAAATGTTTTTATAAAGATCAAAATCCTATAGTTTAGTTATGTAATTTTAACAAATTGTCCAAACTTATGTTGTAACTCTGTAACATGTTTGAGTGATGTACACAATCTTATCTAAGTCCAACTAAAAGCAGAATTACCACATAATAAAATAGATAAAACGAAATATAGAAGTTTCAAAAATGTTGATAACGAAGCCTTCATTTCTGAACTAAGTCGAGTAGGTTTCTGTATCCCCGAATCCATCCTTACAAGTCAGGGTTTCTGTGTCCACATGTATCCACGTGGACACATGTAGACACAGAAATCCTGACTTGTGAGGATGCCCCGAATTACGGTATCTGATGTAAATGAGGCATATGACAATATAAATAATATAACAAACATGTCTCATAAAAAAACAGAAGTGATGAAAGAAAACCAGTTCCTTTTATGAACAAAGATCTGAGGAGATCAATGTAATGAAAGAATGCTGCATAATGTATATAAGAAACTAGAGACTTCGTCAAATCATGGGAAAAGTATAGAATACAAATGAATTTAGTTAATAAAATCAAAAAGCAATCTGTTAGAAATTATTTTAAGGAAAGATGTGTTGGCGGACCAAAAAATAAAGATTTCTGGTCAACAATTAAACCTTTTCTCAATAACAAAGGCTGTACGTTGTAAAAATTATAACTCTTAATGAAAATGATCAGATCATGACCAACCAGAAAGTTGTCGATCAATTTTTTCACAAATGTGGCCAAAGATATAGTAAATGATTCAAAACCCATAGACAGTAGTCACCCAGTGTAACAAATCTCAAATAATTCAGAATGTGGCAAATTAATTATATTGTATCAAAAAGACGACAAGTACAGATGAAATATCACCAACAATTTAGAAAATTGCAAGACCGGTTATTAAGATGTCAATTTCACAACTTGTAAACAAATCTTTTAAGACATCTAGTTTTCCTGATAGACTTAAAATCGCTCAGGTGGTACTCATACAGAATAGTACCATGTAAAAAGGCAATTATAGACCAGTCAATGTACTGCCCACTATCTCAAAATTTTTCGAACGGGTTATATGTAGATAATCAAATTGTAATTTTTTTTATTACAAATTTAATGTATTCCTATCTGCAATTAGATCAGACTTAAGGGTCAGTACACTTTAGTCACAATTGTTTAAGATTGGCGTCAGTCACTAGATCAAAATAAGTTAGTTGCTGCTATACTAATAGACTTGTCAACGGCGTTTGACTGTTTACTATATGAGCTGCTCCTATTGAAACTTGAAAATTATGTATTTTCAGAAAGTGCCCTTATTTTACTAAAAAGCTATTGGAGTAATAGAAAGCAATGTGTCAAAATTTGATCTGTGTATAGCTCCTTTTTGGATATTTATAAAGGCGTCCCCCAAGGATCAATACTGGGCCCCTTGCTTTTCAATGTCTTTATTTACGACATCTTTCATTTTGTCAATAAAGTAATTTGTATAACTACGCTGATGACAACACTATCATATAGCAGCAATGACTTTAGTTATCTTGTAAGAACTCAGGACAATGAGAGCAATATTTTAATTAAATGGTTTTCAGATAACCACATGCAAGCCAATCCAGATAAATATATATTTTAATTAAATGGTTTTCAGATAACCACATGCAAGCCAATCCAGATAAATATATATTTTAATTAAATGGTTTTCAGATAACCACATGCAAGCCAATCCAGATAAATATATATTTTAATTAAATGGTTTTCAGATAACCACATGCAAGCCAATCCAGATAAATATATATTTTAATTAAATGGTTTTCAGATAACCACATGCAAACCAATCCAGATAAATATATATTTTAATTAAATGGTTTTCAGATAACCACATGCAAGCCAATCCAGATAAATTCTAGGCAATATCAATTGGTAAAAAGGCACATGATCTGAATATTACTTGTAATTTAAATGGATATAATATTATATGTGAAGATGAAGCAAAATTGCTTGGTGCTACTTTTGACTTTACATTAAATTTCAACAGCCATATATCAAATATTTGTAAAAAGGCGTTGCAACAGCTCATTACAATCAAGCGAATCGGAAATCAGCTAAGTAAGTTGGGGAAATTGGCAATTTATTACTCTTTATATTATCATGTCTGTTAGTTGTTTTTTCTGTGGGTTTTAAATGGTCTAAAGAGCTTAAGTTTGTTGTTATATACGCTACCGACTTTAAATACAATTTACTAGACTAAATAATTTTAACGTTATTGGTGTAGTTATGTAAGAAATGTGCGGCTCTCTTTTTGCTATTTATAGTTTTACTCTTAAGTTTTCAATCTAGAAGGCAAAAATGATGATTTCGTCAATACTACAATCAACCTTGCTTCATTAAAAATATTGGCAAACCCTTGATACAAATATCTGGTTTTAGGTCCGGACATTATTTCGTAAAAGACCACTCTGACTTCTAACAAACAGTTTTCGGTTCCTAAAATCGTCAGAATGCTTGGCTTTTTGACTGATAACATACTTGTCATGTT
Organism: Limnoperna fortunei; assembly: GCA_944474755.1. Classification (NCBI taxonomy): domain Eukaryota; kingdom Metazoa; phylum Mollusca; class Bivalvia; order Mytilida; family Modiolidae; genus Limnoperna; species Limnoperna fortunei. The sequence goes on along the minus strand of OX104113.1, from coordinate 105,317,221 downwards.
TGGTGGACGTGTTTTTCAACAAGGTGGCTATGTTGATAGCATCTTCCAACGGTTGAGAAAGAAACTTTACGATACGATAAAAGGGATGATTTTACTTTTCCTATTGTGAATTTTCCATTTTTGTGTGATAATATTTCAGCAGCTCTGCATATGGATACCTAATTGATCAGGTATACTCGAGAGCCTAAATTTTTTATCCAGATTTCTGTAGGCTGTAATAATTCGATGTTTGCTGATTCTAAGCGTGTCTGCTGACGAAAAGGCTACTTTAACAGGGATTCATAAATTTTACGGTCGGCATCATGACAGTTGACCGTTACGGATATTTGTGTCGCAAATGACCATCGATTTTTTCCGTTTGTCGTATCTACTTTCCCGCCTTCTTACTGAATAATGACTCCCCCCGGATAAGACGTGATAGGATTTTAACTTGAGTTACACGACGGGTGCCACGTGTGGAATAGGATTTTCGTACCTTTCCGGAGCACCTGGACTCAACTCCGATTTTTGTAGTGGCGTTCTTGTTACCCAGTTGTGGTTTCTGTATAGTGTGTATGTTTGTTGTTCATTTGTTGTCCACTCTTCTGTTTAACAATGGTTTTATCTGTCCTTGAATTCTCGTTTTATGATCACTCCTAGGTATCTTCGATTATTTTTTATATTCTTCTTAAAAGGGTTTGTTTGTTCGTTTGAATAGTGTTTAACACCACTTTCAGCAATATTTCAGCTATATCATGGCTTCCAGTGTTTATTTGGGGGGAGGGGAGCCGTAGTACCCCTAGAAAACCCCTGACCTGCGTTAGGGGGTCTTGGAAGGGCATTAAATCATATAAGGACTAGTCGAACAATTTGAAACTAAGTGACTTATAGGAATTTTCTGATCATTTTTGCAATTTACATTTATATATCAAGAACTAAAAATGTTTTCAAAAATCACAATACAAGGGCAATACGTCATCACACATCGTCGGACTAATTAGGATTTTGTTAAGTTTATTAATTTAAGGTAACTTTTTTCTATTATAATTCTTATAGATATTTGCTAAAACATGTATTGACTCATATGTTCTATTCTTAGTAACAGCAGCCATTTTTATTTATTGATCAACACCTTGGATACACATTTAAAACCAGGTACTCCAAGGATGATTGAGGCCAAGTTTATTAATTGAATGTTACAACTATATGTTGAAGATGTTCAAAATGTGCTTTGTTTTCTTTGCAATAACTACCTAGTAATCTAAGCAGGCTTTTAAAGTTACAATCTGATATGCGAAGCAGGATTCTTTACAATAACTATCTGGTATGTTAAGCTGGCTTTAAAAGTCATGTGGACTATGTGAAAAACAAACAACACTTATAAATTCAGTCTGAATATATAATGTTAATGTCTATAAGAATGTCTTTGTATTGGTCAGTAACTCTTTGGAACTCTTACACAAACGAAATCGAACCGGAATATCGAATGTTTTAATTGAGTCAGTGCGAAATATGTCAGAAATGCCATTGTCTTGTAGTGTTATTTTCTTTGGTAGCAAAACATTGCGTTGTATTTGTACCTTTTGTCCAACTTCAGTAGAATTGTTAATCTTAAAGAATGACCTGTGGTATTTTTGCTTCTCATTTAAAGGACAATCAATGCTGTTAATTAATTGATAATTATCTCCCCTCGTGCAGCATTGGGAATGCAAACGTCGTGGTAATGACAAATCGACTATAGAAGTCTTCAGAGGTGTTGGAGTTGATCTTGTCAGTCTTTTCCCACGCAACTTTTCTAATATCTTTCGATGATCTAAACCATTGTACCACTGTTGCTTTAGTTCGCCATGATCCATACCCTTACAGACCTTCAGCTTGTGAAACAAACAACAATGTCGCTGGTGTATCAAGTTATCATCTCTTTCAATTTTTCTGAATGGATTGTAATCATTTTCATCATCGAGAAGTTTCTTTTCTTTCTGCATAAGTTCTTTACTGCTAAGGTTCGCCATACTCGTGCTCGTTGCTTGTTTGTGATCAGTAGACAATGCCGCATCCTTTGATGCGCCATCGTTTGTTCTTGTCGACAGCTTTTTGTCCGTTATTTTGTTACTGTGATTGTTGTTTGATTTTAAAGTTTTTTTATTCTTTTTTGCTTTTGAACTTTTTATGACTTTGTGTTCGTCGGATGGAATAATAATTTTGATTTTGGGATTCTTATCTAGGATGACTATTTCGTTGTTCATATTTCCGCCTGGCGTAGCATCCGGGGATGGATTTTTGTCGTCTCTGTCATCTTTGATCTGGTCGGCAAGGTATCTAAGCTCACTAGATATTGTCTTCATACGTTCTAAACGTGTGTTAGTGCTCTGAATGAGTGCTTTTGCTGATTCCATAAAGTTTTTGTGACCTCCAAGATCGAAACGTGGAGAGATATCTGAAAGCATTAATATAAGCATATGTGTTACATGGTACATTATGGGATATAGAAAGGTTGTAATAAAGTGTTCCAAATTGAAATAAGTCTGGACCTAAATCTTTTAAATGGATGTGACTGCTATGCAAACCACACTTGACTTCATACAACTCTTGAACAATATTGTTATTTCTATTGCCAAAAACTCGGTCTTTAAATTTCAAATATGGGTTTGTGTTTTGGTAAGACCTCCGACATGGACAATCTTTTGAGAAGCATATGACCACGGGAAGGTTATTTTATCAATACTACGAACAGATTTATACAACATTTGCAGTAATTCGATTTTAACAAATTAGTGTCGAATTATGTGGAATATAATATAACCAAACAATATATCAATAATATTATTACAGTTTTCAATCCTATTTTTCTGCCAAATATAAACTTTTTCACACACCAATTTTAAAACTGTGTTCAGCTGTTTGAATGTTTTTTAAGATAATGATTTTAGCAATTTTTAAGCAAGACGTTTTACACAGAATCAACTTCATAATTCTTGAAATCAGCAGGAGTTAATTGTCATTTGGCGTGATTGGTTTATGACCGTATTTAAAACAAAGTCGTTAATGATGCTTCATTTGACAGAATCGATTAAGACACACTTGTAAGTCTGTCACTGTTATGGGAAATATTACGTTTCCATGGTAATATCTACTTTAACATTCTGATTACATTAAATATATTGTCAATATTGGTCACTACATGTGTATGTAATAGCTAAATTGACACCATCTTAGCGTCAATATTCAGAAGTATATATTATTAATAGCATATCAATTGGAAAAACTTCTCATACTCCATGCACGTTTTATGTTAAATAACATAAAACATATCTGTTCACGTTTTTTAAATGAAAAATTAAGTAACCGTAGGAAGAAATATTGTATTTTATTTACATGATATATCCACAATTTTCTCGTTTAATCTCACAATATTAGCTCCTACTAACAATATCTCTAGGTTTAATCAGTATGGTGTGTAGGTAACTACATTATTTCTTCCAAAAACTATATACATACTGTTACTTCCAAAAACAAATTCGCCGCACAAAAATATTTAAAAATATCCTGCTCCAAAATAAAATTAGTATTTCATAAAAATAACAAAATTATATTATTAATTAATAGTTAAACTTACCCCCATTTGCAATGCCAGAATTAGTTGGTGCCATGGTAATTCAGTGACAATGTCGGAACAATCAAGGGAAAGAACTAAATTACAAATACAGGTTCCTTGCGTCCGAAATCATATCAATTGTGAGAATAAGATATGTCGGATAAATAATTAATGAAAGGCAATCAAAATAACAAAGATCTATGACTGTATGCAATCAAATGTCAATGGTGATCGGATGTGAGACAAACTGAACCACAGTTAACCGCAGGTTCGAACAGTGCGGGCAACTGACGATAAATTTTTTTCTTATAAATAAGTAATATGAAGTTATTGATCTTGTTTGTTGTTCATTTTGAAAGAAATGTTGTTCACACTAAATACTTAACAATAATTAAGACACCAATTTTTTTTCTCCATGCAGGTGCATATCATATGCTGCCGTTTATCGGATACATTTCTCAGTTTTATTTTGATGTGTGTAAAAAACAACGATAAACGTATATGAAACAAGTTTAAATGAAGTTGACGCACTAAAGTCTCGAAAGGGGCGGAGGAGTGGGAGGCGGTCAACGACCACAGTGACTCATAGGGAAAAGCTCAGCGATTTTAGCTTACTGAAAGATTTAGAATATATTTAATAATGAACAATAGGTAATAGGTTATAGTAGTTGTTGACATTTTAACCTGTATAATTTAGTATTGCTTGTTTGTTTGTTTGAATTGTGTTAAACGGCACTTCCAGCAATTTTTCATCAGTCATGTCATCCAGCTTTATTGGGGAGGAAGCCAGAGTACCAGGAGAAAACAAAAGACCTGCGGTAGGAAAACTGACAATCCTTGTCAATTATAAGATTGGAGTTGATCTCACCCTGCCCGCAGTGACTCGAACCCGCAACATAAGTGTTGGCAGACCACGTGATGAATAGTTGTCGAACTACCTTAACAATTCGGCCACCAAGGCCTTATTTAGTACTGATAAAGATCAGAATTGGTACAAGAATACAAAAAAATTCATGCGTGTTGCTGAAATTTTTTATTTTAGATGTTTAATTTTTAGTTTGACTTTCAGTCTCTTTTGTAAAAACGATGTGGAAGCAGTTGCTTTGTTATGATCTAATATGTTTTTCGCTGCTCTATCTAATATAAAATAACAGACATTAACATAAATAGATAAATACCGGTATATTTTACAGACGAAATCTTTACCAAGAATTCTGATAAATACTTTAAGCGAAAAAAATATATATCAGTTTTCAAGTCACTCATTATCACCGTTAGCTTTGATATCATGGCAAAAAGGAAACAAGAACGACGCGTTTTCTACATAGAAAATGCAACTTTCTTAACATGGATATGGTCGTGTTTAAATATGCCTGTACAACAGCCAAAGCAGATCTCTAACTCGGTAAGTGTCGTCACGCAAAAAAAAAAAAAAACCGTTTCAAACCAATAAACCAAGTATTGTGTGGGTCTTATAATTTGAATTTTTTCTTTATTTTATTATTAATTTTTTTGTGAAAATGACGTGGAAGCACGTGCCTCTTCATAGCCACGACCCTATATACAGTGAATTCTTGTTACAATTAAAAACATTTTTTTGTAACAAGTGATACAACATTTGAACAAAAGCAAGCCGTGAAGTGAAGGGATATGGTCTAAAACATTAAACGCGCGCAATGCATCGGTGTTACAGACTCATGAAGACACAGAAACAATTCATTCCGTATCTTTAAATCGGAAGTAGATGGAATGACATTTTTTATACCAATCGACTCATCTCTCCACAAAGCGCTAAAAAGTCAAATACAGTCCGAGGATGTTTACACTGATGCATGTGTTAAGTTGTTGACTTCTTTGACAAATGTATAGGCAACAATTAAAGGACAATTCCTGCTACATTTATTTATCATGTACATTTTTCCAGTGTATTTCACCAATATATCAAACTATTCCAGCGGTTGCAGCCTAGTGGAAATGATCATCCAGTCAAGTTTTTAAAAAATGTGTGTAATCGTTACTGATAATTCATAAATTTTCAAAAAGACCGACTTTATTCCCATAAAACTATGCTATTTAGCTATCGAAAACGTGGATAATTATTATAAAACATAAACAAATACCAACAATAATAATTAAGGCAGACTGTGACCAAGGTGTCATGAAGTTTAACAGTGAACCATATAAAACTTGTTACACTAACTCGAACTATATCTGTGGTCAGAGACATTCTATACTTACTTCCCCTGCAGTGGTCTATCTTTATTTAACATTGGCACCAAAACTTGAGGTCGTCTGCCCAAATATACAAATAAAAAAAGGTGCAACATTGATCAATACTTTAAGGGTTACAGCTTTCTGAACCAGATCCGGACCAGTTTTATCTACAGGCAGTTGTTGAATGAACAATTAAGTGGACATGGGGAGACTGTCACATAGACAAAAATATGGACATTAAATAATACCACTTTTGTCTTACGGGACATTAAATGATACCATCTTCTCGTCTTACGGGACATAAAATGACACCACTTCTCGTCTTACGGGACATAAAATGACACCACTTCTCGTCTTACGGGAAATTAAATGATACCACTTCTAGTCTTACGGGACATTAAATGATACCACTTCTACTCTTACGGGACATTAAATGATACCACTTCTACTCTTACGGGACATTAAATGATACCACTTCTAGTCTTACGGGACATTAAATGATACCACTTCTACTCTTACGGGACACTAAATGATACCACTCCTAGTCTTACGGGACATTAAATGATACCACTTCTACTCTTACGGGACATTAAATGATACCACTTCTAGTCTTACGGGACATTAAATGATGCCACTTCTACTCTTACGGGACATTAAATGATACCACTTCTACTCTTACGGGACATTAAATGATACCACTTCTAGTCTTACGGGACATTAAATGATACCACTTCTACTCTTACGGGACATTAAATGATACCACTTCTAGTCTTACGGGACATTAAATGATACCACTTCTAGTCTTACGGGACATTAAATGATACCACTTCTAGTCTTACGGGACATTAAATGATACCACTTCTACTCTTACGGGACACTAAATGATACCACTTCTCGGAAACCGCTAGGTCGAGAATCCTGTGCCGTCAAACGCCGTTTATACCTTGATGGGAGTGTGGGAGCCCACACCAAAACAATATAACTGGCATAACTCGAAACTACATATTGGATCGTGCTGAACATTGAACTTGCTCTTACTCATATCCAAACGTAGGGTATAATATAATACCTAGCCACTTCGTCTGGAGGGGTATATGCAGAATCCATGCAATCTCCCAACTGGGACCAGAAATAAGTAACAGTATAATTAGAATAATTACGGTCCAAATCGAACAGTTCTATAAATATAAAACCTCCCATTTCACGTTTATATTTATCATTTTTATTATTATTTGAAACGTTCGCATTTCACTAAAAACATAAAATATCAATATCCGATAACAAATGTTGAAAATAAAAATGAAATGGGAGGTTTTATTAATGAAACTAATTTAGACTGTCTAGAAAGATCGCAAATAGTTTAAATACATCTTTGGTCCAGGCAAGTTTACAACCACTTGGCAAAAAACCACGGGAACAGACTTTCATGTTAACTTTCAAGGAGAACTGTGTAACCATTTCATTCATCACTGATATATAGAATTAAGGATGACAATACTTGTAAAAGATCTCCCCGGCCTAGATGACTGAAATGGCTTGGAGTAATTCTATCCAGTCAATATAACTGAAAGGTCTCCCCGGCCTAGATGACTGAAATGGCTTAGAGTAATTCTATCCAGTCAATTAACTGAAAGATCTCCCCAGCCTAGATGACTGAAATGGCTTGGAGTAATTCTATCCAGTCAATATAACTGAAAGATCTCCTCGGCCTAGATGACTGAAATGGCTTAGAGTAATTCTATCCAGTCAATATAACTAAAAAGATCTCCCCGGCCTAGATGACTGAAATGGCTTAGAGTACTTCTATCCAGCAATATAACTGAAAGATCTCCCCAGCCTAGATGACTGAAATGGCTTAGAGTAATTCTATCCAGTAATATAACTGAAAGCGCAAGCATTTCACGATTTTAGATGACTCACTGAAATTTCTCCAAGTCATCAGTACAGCTGAATGCTAAAGGTTGGTATTTTCTCAGGAGTGTAGACGACTGAAAGGGATCTGCAGATTTCTCTCAAATTACGCTAAATGGGATGGGTGTCTGAATGACTGACAGAGCTTGGCTCCTTAATCTCCATATGAGGAATATTTTTCTTGAGTCAAGATGATATACAGGGCCTAAATAGAATGATATCTTAATGAATTGTTCTTGTAAGTGTTCCAAATGTTGTCTGCTTAGTTTTATCTCTGATATCAAACTTTAAGTATTAAGCCTTACTAGCCCCTGTTGAGTAGTTCTCTCTAATAAAACTGATATAGTATACCTGGAAATAGCCTACAATGAAGTTAAACCATGTACAATGACATTCTAAAAGTGATTGGTATTTATGGCAATGATGGAGATTTCTTTGTGCATCACAAGGATAAATAAACTTTTAGGGTATGTAACTATATTTTCAAAATAACACTACCATTTAATGTAAATTTATTATTTGACAAACATACTATTAAACTCCAGCTAAATACTATAAATCATTGACATTATTCCTGTTTTAAGAATTCAAGGCTTTTATAGCAATTGTTTCAGAATTATCATTATCTGTTGTTTCTATATCTTGAGCTATGAAATGAATTTCACTGTAATCCATATTAGTTTGTAGATTTTGAGAATCATTGCCTTCAGGATCTTGAGATAACACAGGTAACTGGAGTTCACTTGGACCTTCGTTACTTTCCGTTTTTTGAGTTATGAGTTGAATTTCATTTGGATCGTCTTCATTGATACCTTGTAATGACTGCTCAGCTGCTACAAGGAGGTTAGCAAGTTCCTGGGGAAGAATTGTGGGTCGACCATTAGCAGCCTGTTCTATCACATAGTGTATTGTATCAGCACCTTTGGACACTTCAAAAAACAAAGTTTGTCCTGATATATCCTGATTGTCTTTTAATTCCACATTGACTATATTTTCAACTTCTTCAGTCTACAAAATTATAACATAAAAAAATAATAAAACTATGTCATTTTATGTAAAGAACCTTACCTTACTAGACAGATGTGACTTTAATAAGAAGTATCCAGTTGAATTAAGGCTGTATTATAGGATTCGTTCACAAAGTAATCATTGAAGTTTGTACACAACTGTGTGTTCAAGTACACCTATACCAATATACAATTATATAGTATATAACTTAAAAATTTAGCTTTATACATTTGACTTCACTGTTTTAGAAATCTATTTAACAGACACGATGACATACATTTATGTTTAATGATGTCTCAATGATGTGAATCTTGTGAATCTTTAAAACGATTTTGAATAAACATGTATACTGTTTCTGGTATCAATGGGGAATTGAAATGTAAATAAGGTTCAGTATAATACTATGTAAATTTTGCTTGTTTTTTTGTGTTTTAATTAACAAAAAAACATGTACACGTACATGTACATGTGTCTTATGTGTCTGGTTAACCACCAATTCCACTTCCTGGCATTATAGTAAGGTAAAACTGCTTCATTTCAGCAGATGTTAAATATGAAGGAAATAACAAAATATGATCAACCTATATAAAATATATGGTCTCCTTTGTTTAAATTTAATGTATTTAATCATGAATGACAACATTTAGCAGCAGACTTTTTAAACCAGTGCACCAGTGAAGAAAAAGTCTTTAGAGGCAGAGTTTTTAAATAAATTAAACAATATATATTGTACATTCTTAATTACTGGATGTAATTATAACTCAGACCTTTTCAATGAAGACAGGCTGAGGGAGATGAAATGATTCTACTTCCAGTTCTTTCTTCTGTCCGTTGATATCTATAGTCACCATCTGAAATCTGTTTTCCTCTTCTTCTTTTGTTTCATTAGCAGGGAGTATTTCATTGTGAGCTTTCAACAAATGATGACTAAGAAATGCTTTCTCCAAGAAACCTTGGTTACAGTAAGTACACATGTATGGGAAATCTTCACCATGTGAAGAATGCATGTGTTCCACCATTTTTGTTTTATAACAAAAACTAAGACTGCAGTGAGAACAATAAAACAAGTCTTCTTCTGTTTTGCCGTATTTAAAACGTTGACGATTATTTATATTTAATGACCCTACATCCAACACATTGTGTTCCTTTACCATATGAAGTTGATATAATTTTGAACGTTTAAAGCCAACATTGCAGTCATTGCACCGAAATGGAAAAATATTGAAGTGAACTTGTTGTACATGAGTTACCATGGCTGACTTCATACCAAAACCTTTTCCACAGTAAGAGCAATGATAATTTTCCTCATGTGGTCCATGGATAACTTTCATATGCCTCTGTAGATTGTGTTCATACCAAAACCCTTTACCGCATGTTTTACAAACTAGTCTTTTGGACTGATCTGTGCCATGTATCCGAATATGTCGATTTAACAAATTCTGCCGAGGAAATTTTTTTCCACAAAATTTACAAATAGCTTTCATTTTTCCTTCATGAATCTCTTCTATGTGTTGTTTCAATGTCGTTGACCATTTAAATTTTGCTGTGCATAGATGGCAGGCATATGGTTGTCCAATCACGCTGTGTACTGCTCTCATATGATTTTTTAAACTTTGAACATTTTTGTATAATTTACCACACTTAAAACATTTCACAGAAGCGTTTTCTAAATGTGACCTTTTTTCATGTTCTATAAGATGATACCTGTTGTTAAACGTTTTATTACATATCTGACATGTTTCTATCTGCAGACTTTTTAACTCCTTTAAATATGCTTCCACGTCAGCTTCTTTTAAGTGAAATTTACTGACATGATCTTCAACTCCAACAAAATGATAAAACCTTTTCTGGCAGTATCGGCATTCTTTGTCTTTCTTGAAAGTTTCTTTTTTCCTGTATTTGGGTATTTGAACATCACCAATATCAATTTTGTTTTTCCTCTTTCCATTGACGGCTGATGTACTTCTCCCTGTAACATTTACAGGTTCGAATTCCTCCTCATCTGATACATATCCTACATAGTCATCATCTATATAATCCATATCCTTTTCATCATCAACATTTTCATCTTCTTCTGGTTTACAATCGTCTTCATGTGTATCCTTTTCAATAGACATCTTGTCACCATCTTCATTTTCAGTTGGTTTACTTCTATAAGCAGAACCCATTTCTGCTCTCATGATAGCCTCCGATATTTTTACACCCCTCAAACCATATCGTTTTGTTTCATTTTCAACCAAATCTGCAAACTGTGAACTATCACACACAATTTCTTTATTTGAACTATTCAGCTTATTTTCCTGACAACTTTTACGAGGTCTTCCTCTTGTCCGTTTTGGTAATACATTCTCTCCATTATTTGTGATACATGTAGTACAACCTCCATCTTTAGTGTCTGATTTCTCAGCAGTTTCAGTGTTTGAGAGTTCACTTATTGGTTCTATGTCTGAGATGCAACATTTTAGTTTAGTTCCAAAAAAAGCTATTCTTGTCTCCTGGATACAAATGCTGAGAACATTTTGTGATATCTCAGTACTGATTTTACATTGAGTAGTAGGATCCAAACAGTGACCTTTCCAATGTCTAACCTATAACATAACAAAACTGATTTTTTAAATATTTTCTTAATAGCATAATGCATGTATGAAACAGTGATTTGCACATTTAACTACATTTAGTGTATAATTATTTGCTGAATATTTAGATTTTTTTATGTCACAGTTTAAAATTAGCTATTAAATTTTTGGCAAAAAAGGTTGTTTTACATTCAAATTAAATTATTTCAATCCCAAATAAACAATCCTGTTTCCCCATAGATAGAATTAATATATTGTACATATTTATCACCATAAAGTGAAATAAGCACCAATTCCCATACAACAGTTATTCTCTAAATTTTACATTACATATTTAACGACTTGACTGGAGTGGAAAAATAAATTCTTGTCACAAGTGAATTTTTAGTTCTCATCCATTGATTGGTTTAAAATAATAATGTCATAAACAAAAATAATGATGTCATAAACAAAAATAATGATGTTATAAACAAAATTAATGATGTCATAAACAAAACAACTTCAATCAAGTAATATTCAGGGGATTTATTCCTATCCACTTTTTAAAATGTTAGTGTTCTGATTGTCCCTCATTATGCTACAAGGGCATTCACTACTGTTTAACCTCTCCAGCCTCTAGAGAAAAAAACCCTCCTGTATGGACATCCAAGAGATGTTCAACCTCTCTAACTTGCAAGACGTATAGGGTCATCCACAACTGTTTAACCTTGGGCATGCAGGGTAACAACTCTCTTAAAAAGACATCCACAATAGTTAACCCCTTCAATCGGAGGTGAAAAACCCTCCCATTACCCTGGTATTTCAATTTTTTTCAACCTTGACCTTGTCATTTCTACTATAGGGACTAGATGATTTTTGTAATTTATTTATTTGTTACATAATAAATTAAAAACTTAACACTTTATAAATGTTAAATATGGCCATTCTTCACAATTATATGAATCGTCTACATATTGGGAGTGAGTCATTATTAAATATGGAGCATATGTTATATATCAGGGGCAAATCATGAGTTGGGAGAATAATTTGTTATATATTTGACAGGAACCCCCCCCCCCCCCCCAAAACACACACACACCACCATTTTTACATTGTCTTAAGAAAGCTTCTAAAGGACTTTAATTATATCTTAGATTCTTTTCTATTAATTGAACAGAATAATGTTTCTCCTATTTTACTTTATTGTTGTGAAATTTGGGGCATAGATTTTTCTCTAAAAAATGATACATCAAATTTAATTGAAAAGTTTCATGCCAAATTCATGAAAGAAATTCTTGGAGTTCATTGTAAAACTTCTAATGATAGGTGTCAAGCAGAATTAACTAGATTACCAATCACAAGTAAAATAAGTTCTGCAATATTAGGATTTTATAATCATTTAATTAATAATATAAACAGTCTAGCATACGAAATATATAACCTCACAAAAAATTCAAACCCATGGATTAAAAAAGTCCACAATATTTTAAACTCACTGCGCTTTAGTTATTTGGTCAATAAAACTTATATGCTCAAAGCAAACCTAAACCAAGTCAAACAAAGAATTAAAGATACATGTCAACAAACACAAAACTCAAATATAAAGAATAATGCCAAATTAAAATTCTTTATGGGAGTCTAGGAATGTGGGAAGAGACCAGCATATGTTGATAAACTGACCAATTTAATGGAAAGGGCCATGATTTGCAGACTTAGGACAAGCTCTCATCAGTTAATGATTGAAAAGGGGAGACATCTTCAAATTCCTATAGAACAAAGAATATGCCCATTGTGTAACATCTCTGTTGAAGATGAATTTCATTTTCTTTTTGATTGCAATTCTTATAAAAAGCAGAGAGATGATTTCAGCAATAAAATAATTGCTATATTCAAAAAATACAAATTTATGGTCAACAGTGAAAAAGTAAAACTAATATTCAATAACAAGTCTTCATTAGTACTGAAGAATTAGATGTCTTCCTATTTCATAGCAAACTGTTTAGAAATTAGAAAACACAAATTGATATAATATCAATATTTACACTGTAAAATGTTAAATTTCACTATTGTGTCTATTATGCTTTACTATATTTTATTATCCATTGTGTATGAGCCTAAACCAATTAATGTAATTGAGTTCGAGCAATAAATAAATAAAAATAAATATTTGTTTCCACAAAATAGTTTTTGAGTGGTCGCCCTAGGCTATAAATTTCTGCCTTAAAAAAACATGGTGGTAAACATCTGAGTGAAAGTTGTTGCAATTAGCGTGACTCGAAACACAATATGACATACACGTACATATTGATTTGTAAGGTTAGTATTTTACTCTTCTGTTTCAGATCAATTGGTTTTTTTTTAAGGTTTGATTGTTCAATATTAAATTAATGCAATATCATCTGCACTGTTTTATTCAATGAGAGGAAATGTTATGTATTGACCATTGTAAAGATCTGATTGGTTGATATTAATAATTAGTGTATGGGTCTTTCTCAGAATGTGTGTTTTAACACGAATGCGAGAGAACTCGGACCGGGGACAACTCGGACCGTAATAGGACAAGTCGAACCGTATTATTCATATACGGTCCCAATTGTCCTATACCTTATGGTCCGAGTTGTCCAATAATTTATGGTCTGAGAAATCTATAGTGTGTAAAAATAAAGGTTTTGTTTGTTAATTGATGTTTATTTTATTAACTGTACAGCACTTGACCAGACTGAAGTTTGTTGTTTATGTGAAATTTTCCATGTATCAGAAAAGGAGTGGAAAAAAAACAAAACAAAAAAAAGCTTCAACATATATTTATTTAAAAATAAGGAATGGTGATATCATTTGAAATCACAGAAGCTTCTTATCCAATTAAATTTCACTAATTCACTCCTATTTAAAAACACACAAGCTCAAATTCTTTCAGATCTTAAAATTATTTAATTATTTTAAATTAAACACATTAACTGAAGCTGCGATTATTAATGATAATTGTAAGTGTTTTCTTAATTCTTACGATTTAATGTTGTAAATTATGTTGCTTTTCTCATGATATATTATTATTAACATTCAACGTTTATATATAATAAAATATAATTTACATTCGAGTGCAACAATTTCAATTACTAGAAAAAATTATAAAGTTCTATTGTTAAATATTCTAAACAAGACTATCGTATTTTAAATATTTTAATCCCAGTATTCAAAGAAATATATGCGGTCCGAGTTGTCCTATTTTCTATGGGCCGAGTGGTCCTTAATACAGTCTGAGTTGTCATGATCTGAGTTGTCTACGGTCCGAGTTGTCCGGTTACCTTTTACACATGCCATCAGATTTCGTAAGAACTACATCAGCAGATTTCAAAATGTTTAACATTATTATTTGAACAAATAAAATTTTAATTTGAACATTTGAAAGGAACAACAGCTCATATCAGTTCAGAGCTGCAATCTGCAATCTTTTTATTCTCCAATAATACATTTTGAGAAGTTCCCCTACTTTCATCATAATCAATTCTATTTATAAACGAAAACAAAATTCCTTGATGCAACTGTTTCGCCGGCATTGGCTTTAAAATCAATACGAAGGACGCTGTATCAGCAACTTGTTGACAAAAAAAACAGGTTACAACCCAAATTAAAAAGTGATTTAATACTATTTCATTGACTAAACCCTGTTTCAGTTACAATTCGTCTTTCCTGTCCTTGCGTGCATTTGCACGCAGGGTATAATATTTTTGCCTGGACTTTATTTTAAATTGCGTAAAAATTGGGTAGCAGTAGAAGTAGAAAACGCAATAGTTGGCGTTAACGCGACCTCTGCACTGTACCGCACGACGGATGGAATTACAGAATTTCACAGCATAGCCGTTTTATTAAAAAACAGAATAACTGATAAATAAAAGGTTGAAAAGCTTACATTTCCCGTTTCTGTTGAAGAAATTATGTCTTTCAACGCAGAAACAGGAAAATTAAATTCGATATAATTGATATAGCATTTTCCTCGTTTCATTTTGTTTACACTTCTATAATAAAGTGTAGGATATAAATAGTAAGCTAGCTTCCATTTCATTGATGATAATGACCTAATCAGTAGTTATTTTTAATCTTAGTGTTTTCAGAGCAATATTTTATTTCAAGAAAAATGAGAATATAACAATTTATCAATAATTGTTTCTTATAAAGAACAGTTTTAAGTATGTATATACTAAAATTCATCACTTTAAGGATTCTCTTGCCAAAAATGGGTAGTTACATGTTTTGCCTGGTTTCCTAAACAGTGGCCGTGTGACTGCGATAATATAAAAAATAGCAAACAGTGTTTTAGAAAACCAGACTTTCAAATTTCTGGTACCTAGATAGACACATACACACTCTTCCTTCAAAGTGCCTATAGCTGATACCAGGCCGATTTTAAGACTCGTTTACGATTAAAATACGACTTTTTGTATGCGTTTCTTTTAATTTAAAATATATAAAAATTTTATTCTCCCTTGTTTATTGTTATCAAAAATACGCGAAAACGTAATGAAATATATTTATTATTTAGTCGTCAGAATCACGGGTGAATCGTTTACGACATTACACGTTACAACATATGAACTGCAACTAGAAAACATAATATCGGTGTTAACCATTAACACATGGTTTAGTTGAATATGTTTTTAAGCCATGGTTGTCAAGTTTAACCTAAATAATGTGGTGAAACGTTTGATTTGTTCCAATGATGTTTTATTTCACTTTTGTATTTCGACAACTGGCATTCTTTTTAGCAGCAAGTTCATTCTTTCTTCAACTTTCAAGTGGTAAAACGATTAGCGGAACATTTTCAAGTCACTCTGCAATACAGGAATGGGGACAGTATCTTACAACGTTCTGCTTTCATGGTAGTAAATTTTTTTGCATGTTATACATGATGTATGAAAAATATCTCGGTAATATCTGTTATGAAAGCAGTTTCTTATCTCTTTCATTATTTGCTGGAGTGGTAAATCGATGGGCACCTGATCAAACCAGCACCAGGTATAGTCATTCAGAACCTAATATAGTAAAACCTGAAACCTTTGGAAACTCAATAAAAAAGTTATTGAAATATCATTTTAAAATAGGTTTTACTATATTAGGTGCTGAATGACTACATATATGACAGGTGCCCGATTAATCACTTTGGTATTCAGTACAAGTCAGTACTGTACTTGATTCTGGTCTTGGTTGTGTAGTTTAATTGCACTTGATGCATCTGTCGCCTGACATTATGGAAATGATGGTTGGAATATGAATGGTATCTCCTTTATTTATTTTTTTTTCTTACTTATTGAACAGCTAGGGTTTAGGCCTTTTGATTTTACCTTAAAAACAGAATTAAGGCATAAAAGATAAGTAGAGTACAAACTACATTACTAAAAAAATATATAATTAATTGTTATTTATTAAAAAAAAAATAAAAATCTATACTAATAATTACTCCTTGTTATTAATATCATAATTAACAGTAATATTTGATATCATCAAACCATGTGGTGGTGAATTGTCATGGGGTTTTCTCATCTAAATTAAAATGAATTACAATTGTATCTTAATTCTTTACTTACACTAAACATTTTTTTTTCAGGCCAGGCTTTAATCAAGTACACTTTAAATGAGACGGGACACAGCTCACCAAAGATTGTGTTAGTTTTAAATGATGATTGGTCAGATGCTTTAGATGAACCAGATTGTGACAGTAAATTAACTTTAGCCAGATCAGTTTGTATGTACTAGTAGTAATATTTGGGTACAATAAGAAACACTGCACAGAAAAAATATAAAAGAATCTTTAAAATATATTAATTAATTAAATAATATGACATAATATTTTTTTTTAAAGATGTTTTTTTTTGTTTTTTGGTAGTTTCATTATTGTTTGTGATGCAGTTCAATGGCATGTAGCAAGTAAAAAGTTGTATGGACCAGTAAAATAATATAAAATCAGTCCAACTGGCTTGTGAATTTTGTTATAAAAAATTTTTGTCCTATTTCCCTATTCAGTTCTGATTAAAAGTCCTATTTTATCATGTTTGTTTAAAATCTCTGTTTGGATTTATTATCCTAGAAATAGATTGTGTCATGTCCAAGTTTGTTAGCAAGCATGTATACATTTAATTAAGTTGTGTTTAAGGACATACCAGGTACCAAGGAAGTCACTATAGAAATGAACTATCCACCATAAATGCAAATAGTTTTTAAAATCTGTGTTATATGCACATGTGGGGCCTCAGTGGCAGGTAGTTAGTCTACTATCTATTATGTGGTCTGTCAACCCTGTAGTTGTCAGTTTGAGACTTACTGCAGGCAGGGAGGGCTCAACTCCAATCTTATCTGACAATGTTTGTCAGTTTTCTTGCAGCAGGTCTTTGGTTTTCACTGGGTACTCTGGCTTCCTTATCTAATAAAAACTGGACACCATGATATAGCTGAAAAAATTGCTAAAAGTGTTGTTAAACCACACAAAACAAAACAAACTAGAAAAACTGTGAGCAATTCTCATTAATTAATATCCCCTGCTTCACAACCTATTCACGACTTTCAAAACATCCCAAATATTAGTCTGATCAAAATGTAAAATATAAGGTCCATAATGGGACTATGTTACAAAGATTCTGTGAATTTTATTATATTCCTTTAAGTGGTGTAGGTGGAGTTGTCCCCCTTATGCCAAAACAGACAGAAAAACAGACTATATATCCCAGCTCTTCGTGTGGGAGGTATACAAATATGTCAATAGTTGCTTTCCTTTGTACCTGGTGTGTTTAAATAAAAAAGCCCTGAGTTTTTTTCACTGTTCCAAATGGCTTGCAATTTCAGAATATTTAAGTCGCACACTAGTTTTGTTTAAATAAGTTATTTCAGAACTTTTGTCCTACCAGAGGAATGTAACAATCTTTGCATGGTAGACAAACGAACAATTTTCCCTAGAACAATTTCTAGAGTCATTCAACATTTTAATTATTGATATATTTTTAAAACACTTTACATTTAAACTTAGATTATTATGTGGACACGGTTTATTTTTATTGCCTTTTTTATGAGTGCATAAACTGGTAATTACCTAGAGCCAAGAAGTATGATTGATTAATAGAACATGAAGAACTTATACATGTACCTTGTAGCTACACTATTTGTCACCTGTTATTGTTATTCCCAGTACATGTATATATTACAGATGAGATAAAGAATACCACAGGTAACTTTACTGTGAGTTACCTGAGTAAACCCCACTTGTATCATGTGTTATATGTATATATTACAGATGAGATTAAGAATACCACAGGTAACTTTACTGTGAGCTACCTGAGTAAACCCCATTTGTATCATGTGTTATATGTATACATGTATATTACAGATGAGATTTAGAATACCACATGTAACTTTACTGTGAGCTACCTGAGTAAACCCCACTTGTATCATGTGTTATATGTATATATTACAGATGAGATTAAGAATACCACAGGTAACTTTACTGTGAGCTACCTGAGTAAACCCCACTTGTATCATGTGTTATATGTATATATTACAGATGAGATTAAGAATACCACAGGTAACTTTACTGTGAGCTACCTGAGTAAACCCCACTTGTATCATGTGTTATATATGTATATATTACAGATGAGATTAAGAATACCACAGGTAATTAACTTTACTGTGAGCTACCTGAGTAAACCCCACTTGTATCATGTGTTATATGTATATATTACAGATGAGATTAAGAATACCACAGGTAACTTTACTGTGAGCTACCTGAGTAAACCCCACTTGTATCATGTGTTATATGTATATATTACAGATGAGATTAAAGATAACACAGGTAACTTTACTGTGAGCTACCTGAGTAAACCCCACTTGTATCATGTGTTATATGTATATATTACAGATGAGATTAAGAATACCACAGGTAACTTTACTGTGAGCTACCTGAGTAAACCCCACTTGTATCATGTGTTATATGTATATATTACAGATGAGATTAAGAATACCACAGGTAACTTTACTGTGAGCTACCTGAGTAAACCCCACTTGTATCATGTGTTATATGTATATATTACAGATGAGATTAAGAATACCACAGGTAACTTTACTGTGAGTTACCTGAGTAAACCCCACTTGTATCATGTGTTATATGTATATATTACAGATGAGATTAAGAATACCACAGGTAACTTTACTGTGAGCTACCTGAGTAAACCCCATTTGTATCATGTGTTGTATGTTTATATTACAGATGAGATTAAGAATACCACAGGTAACTTTACTGTGAGCTACCTGAGTAAACCCCACTTGTATCATGTGTTATATGTATATATTACAGATGAGATTAAAGATAACACAGGTAACTTAACTGAGCTACCTGAGTAAACCCCACTTGTATCATGTGTTATATGTATATATTACAGATGAGATTAAGAATACCACAGGTAACTTTACTGTGAGCTACCTGAGTAAACCCCACTTGAATCATGTGTTATATGTATATATTACAGATGAGATTAAGAATACCACAGGTAACTTTACTGTGAGCTACCTGAGTAAACCCCACTTGTATCATGTGTTATATGTATATATTACAGATGAGATTAAGAATACCACAGGTAACTTTACTGTGAGCTACCTGAGTAAACCCCACTTGTATCATGTGTTATATGTATATATTACAGATGAGATTAAGAATACCACAGGTAACTTTACTGTGAGCTACCTGAGTAAACCCCACTTGTATCATGTGTTATATGTATATATTACAGATGAGATTAAGAATACCACAGGTAACTTTACTGTGAGCTACCTGAGTAAACCCCACTTGTATCATGTGTTATATGTATATATTACAGATGAGATTAAGAATACCACAGGTAACTTTACTGTGAGCTACCTGAGTAAACCCCACTTGTATCATGTGTTATATGTATATATTACAGATGAGATTAAGAATACCACAGGTAACTTTACTGTGAGTTACCTGAGTAAACCCCACTTGTATCATGTGTTATATGTATATATTACAGATGAGATTAAGAATACCACAGGTAACTTTACTGTGAGCTACCTGAGTAAACCCCATTTGTATCATGTGTTGTATGTTTATATTACAGATGAGATTAAGAATACCACAGGTAACTTTACTGTGAGTTACCTGAGTAAACCCCATTTGTATCATGTGTTATACATTGATGATTACACGTGTGACGATGATAGCAGAGAGATCAAACCTAACTATATACAGTACACCATACAACTACTCAATCCAGACTCCCTTGGTAACCCTACAGAACATTTTGGGGATGATGAAACAGGTATAAATTTAGTTTTTAAATCTGACCATTTACTGCATTAAAACAATGTTAAAAGATACAAAATGATGTTATACTATCTTGGTAAATGGTAAATAAAAAACAGTACATGGCTGGACTTTACAGACATACATGTAGTTCACCAAGTAGTAGCCAGTTTATTGTCATCATAATTAAATATTTTTGTAAATGATATAATGTCAATGTAAAACAATGCTTTTGATACAAAATAATAAGAGATTTTAAGATGCATATTACAGATGTTTTTTTGTAACTATTAAATTTGTATTCTACACTTTCCTACATTATGTTGCGGTATATTTTTCAGGATTACTGAGGTTTTACCAGCTGTTAACCCTAGCTTACTTTGTGTTATGTATTTTTCAGGATTACTGAGGTTTTACCAGCTGTTAACCCTAGCTTACTTTGTTTTGGGATGTATTTTTGCTCCACGTTTATATGAAACTTTAAGTAAAGGAGGTCCTATGCAGCTAGTCATACAGTTACTGACAGTCTCAACGTGTTTACAGGCATTGGGCAGCTTTATTATGATGATACATTTACAAAGGTACATAGCAGTCTCCATTGCTATAGCAACAACTATTAACCACTTGTTGGTTCAAACCCCTGCTAACAAGGGGCATCTAGGGTTGTATTGTATGTACCAACTAGTCTATTCGGGAACCTTCAGTACTGTATGAGGAGAAAACCACACTCTCTGCAGATACAAGATTCTAGGTTGAAATATTGCTTGCTTGACTTGAAGCATCTACCAGTCTTGCATAAAGTTATAAATGAATGCTCAGTTTCAGCAATGTAATTTTCAGTTTCAGAAGTGTAATTCTCAGTTTCAGCAGTGTAATGCTCAGTTCATTAGTGTACTGCTCAGTTTCAGCAGTGTAATGCTCAGTTTCAGCAGTGTAATGCCTAGTTTCAGCAGCATAATGCTCAGTTTCAGAAGTGTAATGCCCAGTGTCAGCAGTGTAATACTCAGTTTCAGCAGTGTAATGCTCAGTTTCAGTGTAATGCTCAGTTTCAGCAGTGTAATGCTCAGTTTCAGCATAATGCTCAGTTTCAGCTGTGTAATGCTGAGTTTCAGCAGTGTAATTCTCAGTTTCAGCAGTGTATTGCCCAGTTTCAGCAGTGTAATGCTCAGTTTCAGTGTAATGATTAGTTTCAGTATTGTAATGCTCAGTTTCAGTGTAATGCTCAGTTTCAGCTGTGTAATGCTCAGTTTCAGCAGTGTAATGCTCAGTTTCAGCAGTGTAATGCTCAGTTTCAGCAGCTTAATGCTTAGTTTCAGTGTAATGCTCAGTTTCAGCAGTGTAATGCTCAGTTTCATCAGTGAAATGCCCAGTTTCATCAGTGTAATGCTCAGTTTCAGCTGTGTAATTCTCAGTTTCAGCAGTGTAATGCCCAGTTTCATCAGTGTAGTGCCCAGTTTCATCAGTGTAATGCTCAGTTTCAGCTGTGTAATGCTCAGTTTCAGCAGTGTAATTCTCATTTTCATCAGTGTAATGCCCAGTTTCATCAGTGTAATGCCCAGTTTCATCAGTGTAATGCTCAGTTTCAGCAGTGTAATGCTCAGTTTCATCAGTGTAATGCTCATTTTCATCAGTGTAATGCTCAGTTTCAGCTGTGTAATTCTCAGTTTCATCAGTGTAATGCCCAGTTTCATCAGTGTAGTGCCCAGTTTCATCAGTGTAATGCTCAGTTTCAGCTGTGTAATGCTCAGTTTCAGCAGTGTAATTCTCAGTTTCATCAGTGTAATGCCCAGTTTCATCAGTGTAATGCTCAGTTTAATCAGTGTAATGCTCAGTTTCAGCAGTGTAATGCTCAGTTTCAGCAGTGTAATGCTCAGTTTTAGCAGTGTAATGCTTATTTTCTGTATTTGATTATTCCTTCATCAAAACTTATATTAAGGAGACTTAATATTGATATGTTAATAATCTCAATATATCAGGGCAAGATTTTTTTTTGTCTCAGAAAAGATTAGAAAGATTCCTAGCAATTTTGTGATCAGTTAAACCCAGCAATTTGCCAGAATTACCACTGTCATAATCTATTTAAAACATATCCTTATGATGGTTTATTTAATTTACTGAACTGGTAAAAACAACTTGCACAAGATTTAAAAAAGCATCAAATCAATTTATTTTTGTTTTGGGAAATGAAATAAATCCACTTTTGCGGCTGCCGGCAGGAGATTAAACATTTCTGAGGAAAAATTATCAATCCCACATCAAGTCATTGTGATTTATTTTCTTCTTTTGAAAAACCTGTGTTTACAAATCTTTTAAAAACCCTTAGGGTAAGATTTGTTCACCCACTCCCCCTACATGCAATAGTCTTGGGAGCAAAAAATGTCAGTTTGCAGCCTTTGTTTTAAGTAATACCAATCTGGTGTCACAATTGTCAAAGATAGTGTTTTCTCATCCATGGATGAGATAGAAGATTGAGTGAATTTTCCCTGACAGTTTTTTCCTTGAGAATGTCTTTCAATCATTTATTTAAATAAACACTTTTGAATGCAATATCACATGTAAAAGTAGTTCATTATGATCAAAATAATTAAGTTGTTTAAGTTGTTATGTATACTTGTGTTTATATTTCAGATATTCTAGAGATGGAATGGGTTCATCCTTCATAGAATTATTGGCAGAGTGTAAGTATATTGATATAAGCATTCATATTGATTTTTACAAAAAAACTATAAAGTGATCATTATTTTACCAAATCACTTTTTTGACCTTTTTAAGAACTAGCGATTCAAATGAAATAATATGTATCATATAGCATACAATTGACAACGGCCTCTTAATTATTTTTGTATAGGGGAAACCATTGACATTTTTTGCTCTCACTTAGTCACCAAGTTTCGTTGAGTAATGAGAGACCCCTCAAAACAACCGGAATAATTTCACGTAAATCACATTAAATTTTTGGGGTGCCATGTCAGATAAAATTTTTTGCAAATTTAGAAAATCCGAAGGGTACTCATGGAAACTCTCTTGCACCCATAAAATAGTCCAGAAATAGGCTTTGAACAATCAGATAAAAAAATACCCAATACATTTAATAAATTATCTGAATAAATTTATTTATAAATTCTATATGAAACTGCTTTTTAAATACAGCTCCAATATTAAAATTCCATTGAATAACATATCCACTGTCTATGCTACAGTTTGGCGCAGTCAAATATCAAAATAAGAACTATTTTCCTCTCCCTCAGTCAAAGTTCATTAACAGAGCCGTTGTCGACAACGGCCTCTTAATTATTTTTGTATAGGGGAAACTATTAACATTTTTTGCTCTCACTTAGGCACCAAGTTTCGTTGAGTAATGAGAGACCCCTCAAAACGACCGGAATAATTTCACGTATATCACATTAAATTTTCGGGGTGCCATGTCAGATAAAATCTTTTGCAAATTTAGAAAATCCGAAGGGTACTCATGGAAACTCCCTTACACCCATAAAATAGTCCAGAAATAGGCTTTGAACAATCAGATAAAAAAATACCCAATACATTTAATAAATTATCTGAATAAATTTATTTATAAATTCTATATGAAACTGCTTTTTAAATACAGCTCCAATATTAAAATTCCATTGAATAATAAATCCACTGTCTATGCTACAGTTTGGCACAGTCAAATATCAAAATAAGAACTATTTTCCTCTCCCTCAGTCAAAGTTCATTTACAGAGCCGTTGTCAATTCCAGTGAGATAACATGAGATGCCTATTCACTTTATTTGAATGAAATACAAATCAAGTTCAAAAACCTTCACTTTGATACATAGCAATGATCCGAGGTAGGAACTTTCACTGTCAGTCTGTGATACTCAGAGGTGATTCATTTTCAGAATTTATGGTGCTGATTCCGCATTCAAGGTTTTCTGCTTTACAAATTACTTGTTAAAAAAGAACCAGAAATTGATAACATTGACAGTTATCCGGAGGATCTAAGTATCCCATAATCAATTGGAGCACTTTAAGTCAGAAGACAAGAAATAGTTACAACTTTAAACTTGGCTTTGTATATAGCTTCTATGCCTTGGAAGTTGTTTTTTTTAATCATATTAGCAAGATAAATAACATGAAATACTTTTTGTCTTATATGCTTCTTGTAGACTTTTTCCTTATGCTAGTTTAAGTCTTATTAATTTTGATTAGAAGTTAATTTAGTTCAACACAGATTTTATATCCAGTTTACCAGGTAGAAGGGCACCAGTTTGCGAACTAAAACGGCAAAAATGAAGAAGAATGTTAAAGTTAGAAACTGCAAATACATGTTTATAATGATTCTAGTTTAAAAATAAATCCAATAAACGGAATGTTTGTTTTCAGTTTTTGATGTTTTATCTCAGTTTGCCATGCTGTATATGTTGCTCAGCCTCAGTTTAGGATGGACTTTAGGGACTAGTTACAGATCAGTCTCACATTTACATATGATCAGTAAAAAGCCTGCAGCTAGAGTTGTTGGAGTTCTAGCCATTGTACAGGTAACTGTATAAAATCAAAATAAGAGAATTTCATTACAAAAAATAGTATATATAATGCTGATATGGATGAAAAATATACAACTCAACAGAATCACTAGGTTATGACTTTCAGTTTGTTTTGGTAAGTTATTTACCAAGAACAGTAAAATAAGTACAGAACCTCGAACACGATTTTCTCAAACACCATCGATTTCTCATACTGTCTTCAAGTCTCGTCATTCTTTTTTATGTATTGGTACAAAAATAACACTGGTTTTTGGTTTTGGAACACAGATTTCTTGAAAACTGGAACTCTTTTTAAAGATCCCTTTAATAATAAATACATGCAAGTCACCCTCAATAACTTCAGCCTAAATTAGGACCTTTAAATTATAAGCATTGGTGTGAAGCAATTAACTTCAGTTTTAATGGACGCATATTACGGAAGACATTACAGTTAGTACAGGTATGTCACTTTTAATCGTGTCCAGACCATAACTTTTTTGTCTTTTGAGTTAGGATTTTTATATTTGGTATCTGGGTAGATAATATCAAGGCGATGTTTCGCATACCATGACCTTTGACCTTAAGATCAGCAGGACCCACAGAGATGGATACCAACTCACTGATATATAGTTTTTCTAGGAAAACAGCTCAGCTAAAAAGTAGTTCAAATTCCAGGTGTTCTTGTTAACAATGTCCACAGTTATGGCAACAAACATAAGATTTATAGTTACAAGTCATACAGTGTTTACACAAAGGCATGATACATGCAAAATAATTTTACGAAAGACTTATGAGAGCATACATCTCATGCATGTTATAAAATGTAACATGTGTTATTTAACAACTTTGCTCAAGAAAACCTGAAGATATGTGTTTTCTTACAGGCCATACTTTTTATATGGGAACAAATTGAAGATACTGATCACAGAATGTATCATGCTCATCGTAGTTATGCTGGGTTGGCACTCGTTGTCCTCCGTATTTTATTAGCAGCATTATTTGCATGGAATCTCAATGTGACTGTTTCAGCAGAGAGAAGTGCTTTACGTAAAGAATTTTATAAGTCTTTCACTAAAGTAAGTTAAATGATGTGTTTATTATACATGTAGTACAGAATAATAAAATAAAAGATCATGACATTAATTTATATTGGGTGAAACTTATAGAAACAGTAAACCACAATCAAAAACCAAACCCTTTTTTTTCATGAATAAAATGTCTGAATTTTATACCATAGGGGATAGGGGCATACTGTGTAGGTTCTTTGTGTTGGTGTTTTATTGTGTGTGTTAAGTGCATAACTTATTTTTCCATCATGTTTTTTTCATTAGTGGTTGGTGATACAGTACTGAAAATTTGTTAGTTGCTTTGTATAATCGTGCCATTTTGTCGAATTCCTTTTCAGACATCTCAAACTCCTACTTCCTGTTTACAGACTAGGTCAGTTTTCAGCTGTCCATAATCATTTTCTGTCACATATTTCTTAGAAATGATAAAAAATTTTCAGTAGCTTTGTATGATCTAGCTGGGGAACCATAAAGCTATGGATTTTCCCTTAAAACATGCAATTCTGGTGACACGATTTTTGTCACATAAATAATGTGATTTCTGACATTGGGATGACAAGTGAGCTTAATCAAACATTTTTTTTAGTTTCTTGATACATTTATATCCACTAAAGTTGTACGTTAACACTTATCCATGCTGATATATTATTCTGTTTGCTGAGAACTTGTTTCACAAATAATGATGGGCTAGAATAGATGTAGAGTTGTGTCCATAAAGATAAAAAAAAAATATTTAATGAATGAAGAGTTGTGTCCCTTTAGATAGGAAATGTGGTCTTGATTTATGGTTTTGATGTTCTTGTAGATTGCAATGTAAATAAGGTCATTCTGGATGTTGCAGTCTGAATGCATAGGCTTATATATAACTTTTAGTAGTAACGTAAACAAGAAACATTGACAAGGAGGTTTTTTTAAATTTCAGACTTTTTAGACACTACTTACCGGAGTAACCACTTGACAATCAACTATATAATAAGACCTACATGTATGTCTTGAATGAAGAGTTGTGTCCCTTTAGATAAGAAATGTGTTATAAATGAAGAATTGTGTCTATGTAGTTAGGAAATATGTCATGAATGAAGAGTTGTGTCCCTTTAGATAGGAAATATGTCATGAATGAATAGTTATGTCTCTTTTTATAGAAAATATGTCATAAATAAAGAGTTGTGTCCCTTTAGATAAGAACTGAAGAGTTGTGTTTTTAGAATTTACAGATCTTATGTGTGGGAGTTGTTGAGCAAATGTGAAACTAATGACATACATGCTCCTAAAAAATTCACCAAACACAATGTTTTGTAGGCTGAATTTTACTGCCGTTATAATCCGAAGTTAATTTTGTAATTTGTCAGATTTACGGCAGAATAAAGTCCTATTGCTCGTAATGTAGCAAATAAACAATTCTACCTTCGATCTTCTGATACAAAATTTGAACATAATATTCATCTTCTAAAACTTCAGAGTTCAGACGATGCGAAAATAACGGGAAACGATCTTTATTGAAGAAATTCCCATAATTCGTCTTTGAAGATGCACATGGAAAATGCTTTGTTGATCATTTTTTCATATATGATAATGTGACCTAATTTTAGTATAATCGTGCTATTTGCATACTGTAACAACCAATCCATAGTAAGAATCCAGTAATTTACATATACTTTTCCCAAGATGCAGCACACTATTCAGTTTCGGTTTTCTCAATGTTTTTCATGTATCAGTTTTCTCAATGTTTTTCATGTAGTAAACAAAATTAAACAGAGACAGAAATGTCAGTTAATACACAACACAAAACTTCAATAACTATCATCATGAATCAATAAAGATTTATCTTAAACACGAAACCAATACAAAAATGGTGACACTGTTGAGTAATGACACTGAATTCGTACCCTTGCCAAAAAAAAAATGTGAGGGTACGATTATTCGTTCTAAATGCTTTGATGCCAGCTTAACAAATCACAATATTATGCAAACCCAGAAAATGACAACAATGTTTAATGAAAATCTCAAACCTTTAGTGTAAATGGATATTTTCTTTTAATTATACAACAACAAATCATTATTGCATGTGTTGCTGAAGTATATTTGTACTGATGTAGTGTTTGACCCATTTACTGACCTTTATTACTATATATTTACAGAGTTGTATGTTATGGTTTTTATGTTATCCCCTCATCGTAGTTATATCATGGATATTTTATGAATACCTCAGATACAAGGTAAGTACATCAAATACAAAAACTCATTTGTTTATACATTCAACTCCCTCCAAATACATATAATGACATCTTGTATTATCTGATTGTATTTTTTCCTTCCCAGCATTTCTCCATTCATTCATTTGACTTTATATATGAACATTTCTCCGTCTTATGCAATTAAAACATGCTTTCCAAAAATTTACTGTCACATCCTGTGTAAAACAACCTTAATCAATTTATCAATATTACCAATAATAAACATATGTTTTATATGGTAATTACTACTTAATCTAATAAAATTTAATGAACATAGTTAGGCATCATAGCTGGATCTCTACGTGGATAGATGTTGTCCCCACAAATTATTATAAACAAATATATATTATTTAAAAGATATATAATAACCTTGCTCACTACTGCGATTTAAACAGGTCAACCATCGAAGGTGCCAAAGTTTACCACATCAGTTGGATGAAAACACCAAAATTTAACACGCCAAGCATAGCAGAGGGCTTTTGAGAGAAAAATGCCAAAAAAATCCAATTTATGGTAATAACAAGTGTATCTTGTAAAGACAGAAGAATTGCAGAAGCTGTTTAATTTGTATTACATGTTTTGATTTTTTTTACAGTTGATAACAATGGGTATGGTGATGAGTCAGTGTGGTGCTGTGGCGATGTTATACAAGTTATTTCTGTCCAGAAGTCTTTACTGGGAAATATCAGCTCTGTCCAGTTCTCTCCCTTTACATGTCAGAATGGATAAAACATTGGGATACAAGTTATACTCCTGACAAGACTTGTCTACACAGAATTTGTATCAGTGTTAAAATAGTCATTGTTCATGATTTGTTTTGATTGATTCTTGCTGTATTTAAGAGTTGGCTTGTTTGATATTGTATAAATATGTAAGAATTGATATCACGATTGTAAGGATAGTTGATAAAATCTTGGATATCATATGTTTTTTTCATGTGTGTTTGTTGCAACATGTATATAACCAGTGCATGTGTTCTAGGGCTTTCTCATATTTTATTAACAAAATGTTGTACTGATAAAAAGCACCTTAAATTGCCTTCATCATTGGTTATAACTAGTAGAGAATCTAAATGTTCACGTTATAGATACAAAGTCATGTGATATGATAAAACTATAGTAAATTGGATTATGTTGGTTGTAGTTTTATTTTGGTTTATTTGGTGCTTTCTGTGAAAGTGCCAAAATTAAACACACCAAAATAAAGCTTGCACCAACATTTTACACACCAAATAGCTGACTGGTAAAAGGATGTCTTTAAAGTTATGGCTTAAATTATCAATAATACACAAGTGTATGACGGGAATTACAGATTTATATTTGTGTATTTCCATGTTTATTTCCTTATTTTATTACAAAATTGATTAAAAAAAGTACAATTAATGAATTTCTATTCAAACATAGTTATGTCTCGCCTATCATTTACTTATTAGACACCGTTATTGACCATAACAATAACACCTTAATTATCATTCAATCAAGATGTACTGCCAGATGACAAAAAGTATTAAAAGTTAAAGTCATGATAGTTATTTACTGACAGAAGGATAATCATGGACATTTGTTTACTGACAGAAGGATAATCATGGACATTTGTTTTGTATGATATTTCTGGTAATTACATAATCTCATAAAACTTAACATATTTAGGCGTGTCTTGGCTGGAACCTTAAGTGGATAAACACTGCCCTTGTAAGTTATATATATCGATATATAAATATATAAACGCATATGATAATTTTGCTTTATAATGTGATCTAAAGAGATCAACTTTGTGTTTTTTGTTTTTCCGTCATCAAAGATGCCAAAATTAAACATCAGTTAGAAGAAACACCAAAATTAAACATGCCAAAATAAAATGCATGGCTTTTGTTTGAAAATGCCAAAATAACCCAATTTATGGTAGCAAGTAAAGAAGTGTAATCAGGTTCTATCAATGATGTCCTTGTTATTTCAAAAGATTAAAATCCTCTTATTACTTATAAGCAAAACTGTACAGCAATAAATGTTTGGTTATTATAAATACACAAGTTGATTGAATTATAAATGAAGCAGAAGTAAAAATGACATCATTGTGTGAAATATGCCCTATTGCAAATAGATTAATATTTTGAATTTAACTTCCAAAATATTATTTTAAAGACGTTTATATCTTTGCAATAATCATCATTCATGTCAACCTTTTAATCCACAACACTGAATGTTTTCATTTAACTGGTTTGTATCAAACATAATAAACCACAATAATCTCTGATATTTTCAACAGAGTTCATATCCACTCCGGAGATGCTCATATTTTATGTACCCGCTTTCAACTGGTTTCCACTAGTGTTTTTGCACTTTACTCTATAATCACAGTACAAGTCAGCAAGAACCAGCTTGCACCAGTTTGATCATAAATATGTCATGCTAACTTTGTAAACATGACGCTTTGACAAAATACTACAAATAAATATTTTTCTATGCATTTTTGCAGGAAAAACATTTTATTTTAATTTAAAGTGCATGAGACTGCACATCCACATTGCAATTTTATTCATAATTTTTTTTTAATGGGAAAATAACGCACCACATGTCCCTTTCCTGATCTCTGAATTGTGTCAATAAAATCTAAACTCATAAATTCTTTTAGTATTCTGTTTGATCTGGTAGTCTGATATATCACACCTGTTTTCTGTAATCGTGTAATGTGTGTAAAGCAGTTGACCCAGTATGGCTTTAAGGAAAGGACAGCCATTGTACATTCTCATTTTTTCTCTGCAGAATTTATTAAGGGTCAAACCTATTCAACTGTTATGACTTTTAATAAATGATCCTAAAGAACTGTAGAGGTTAATATAATTAGCTTAATGATGTAGCAGAATTGGTGCTTATTTTGAATCCTCTCACTTCATCAAACATATTTCCATGTTTAAACAACATAACATTTGATTTCTCATAATCTTAAGATTTCATCATTCAGCAAATGTGAGTTATAAATGTGAGTATATTCTAATTGTTTATTGTTTTCTCATGAAATCTATATTTGTGCAATTGTTCATTTTTCATCCAAGTTACTTTCTATTTGTCAGTTTAAAGTGACATGTCAGTAGGAGCCTCCTATGAAGAAATAAGATTAGTATTGTATTAAAAGCAAGTCTATTACACTTAACACGAGGTAGCTATATCAAATTTACAGCCCAAAGTTTTTAATAACTAGATGGTCTTTATGTTGCTGGATCAATCAATTTGTCATATATAAATGTACACATCTCATCGGTGGTAGTCGCTAAGTCGTATCATTTATTACTGTGTAATGATCATGGAGAATGTCAAAGGTAAGAGATACTTCTAAGTGCAATGAATATTATGTAAAAAATTGTTAATAAAATGGTTATAAAGTGAAGACAAATAAAAATAATTATTGTTCCTTGCCTTGCTGTTAGTTAGCCATATACTGTTAATCACAGGTGTGGCAACACTGGTCTTCTGTGGTCGAGTCCATCTTTATGGAATGTATGATTGACTCCAACCTTAATTTACAAGTAGTTTTTCTGCAGCAGGTCAGGAGTTTTCACTGAGTACTGTAACTGCCTTACCCGATTGTAACCAGAGGGGCGGGTGTCTACATGTCACCATTCACTGCAGGTGCGTGGTTTTGAATAAATGCCCGACAAAACACTACACCTCAACTTAACTAAAACATTTTGTTTGTACTCAATCTATAAACTTTTATCACAGTGTATTTTATTAGTGTAAAATTTCGATTGAAATGTTTATGGCTATTATTCAAGTCCGTTCCTCTGGGATCTGTAGATAAATTGGCAGAGAAGACTGAAGAGGCAAGATTTTAAGTTCAGTTACTTTAGTCTTTTTTTTTTTTAAATTCTACAACAAATCACAACAATATTAATATAATTTAAATCAAAATGACATTAATAGTTTCCTTTTTACACAAACCTATTTCAATTACATACTTCAACTTTAATCTTCAAGCCTTGAAATATTTCAAACAGGTAATTTTACACTTAAATTGATTCAGGACAACTTTACATAAATAGAAAGGTAAAAAAATTTAGGTCATTACTCGAACACACCTAAGGCCACACAGAATTAATTTCTTGTTCGTCGGACTTTAACTTTGAAAATAAGGAGCGAGCGAGCGAAATTTTTTTTATTTTTTTTTTCGAAATTATGATTTTGTGGAGGGAATAATTTTTTTTAAGACGAGTGACATCTTTTTAGTTTTTAAAAAAGATTTGTTCCAGGTTTTCATGGTTAAAATGATGCGAGCAAGCGATTTTTTTTAATTTTGAAAAAAATCACTGAAATTAAATATTGTATTTGATATTAAACAAGTGCTTGTTCTCGGTGTTTTATGACTTAATTAATTTATTAGTAAATTATATAGCAGAAAAGAACTTCTAAAAAGATGCTGCCTTGGCTTTCTATCAATAGGTACAGACTGACCAACAGACAGCCCATACCACTATTCAGTAATGTCTCTTAATCTTTTTGGCAAGTCATAATTTCAAGATTGATTAAAAAGAAATAATAAAAGACTACCTGTCTAACTATTATACCATCATTTTCCCTGCCCAAAAGCTTGGGATTGTCCTTTATTTTGATTCTCATAATGTTGTCATAACTAAGGTTAGAAACATTGGCGTGCGTTGAAGGCTTCTATTGTATGCATGTAAATAGGTCGATAAAGGTGTAGTCCATTCAACATTCTAATGCTGTATTTGGTAACAGTACTTTAAACTGGGTGGCAATTGTTTTCTATATTTTACTTTCGGTTTTGATTTTATAGGGGACGACTGAAACGGTATTTTAACTGTCTAAGTTCTGACTGAATCTCCAGCTGTTGGAGCAGTTGGATGAATTCGTAGAACGCGGAGAAGATTATTTTATTTTAACGACAACTTCCGTTTCTGGACGCGGGCGGGTTTCCGGTTAATGCGGGCGGAAGAAATTTAGTTTTTTTTTCTTTATGAAATAATTTTACGTTCGGGCGGTCCGACGAACAAGCAATTAATTCGGCGAAGCCTAAAATTAATTTATAAATAAACCTAGTTCCTATTTAAATATATCTAAGTAAGTGGATAAAATTTATTAAGGGATTTAAACAAAAGGAACGTTGTGGTGGCTAGAAAATCGACAAAACCTACTTTACTATAAACCTACATTTTAGAATAAAAAAGCGGTGGAAAAAATAAGTTTGTCAAAAATATGCGGATTGCAGGTTATTAGTCTAGGGAAGGAGTATGGAGTGAGAAGACCTTATACAAGTCTGTGGACGTACAAGCCGATGAGAGCAAGGTGCTCGTCGCTTTTATATCCCCCTTAACCAATGAAAAACCTTTATAATTTAAACCAATGAAAATCGTTAATAGAAAAATATCTCACTTCCTGTTTACAAATGGTGATTCCCGTTCTTTTTCCTAAAAATAAAAGTGCAAAAATACGAAAAATGGCCTTGACACGAATACATGTTTAAGGTAAAATAAATGTAATACTGTGAAATACTTTTTATTCATGGGGTATCAATTTTCGTGGTTTTCGTGGAGGCCTCGGACCACGAAATTAAAAATCCAACGAAGAATAAAACTTCATTAACAGATGGGAACTTGGGAAAAACGATCTGAAAATGTCCGAGATCGGACATTTATTTGTAAATGTAATATATGATTTTGTTGTTTGATCCATTACTAATGTTCAGCTCAAAATCCATCTTAATGATTATGTTACAGGTTTCATGTTCGAATTGTGTTTTTATTAAATGTAGGTATTATTTAATTGTAAAGCGTACGAAGAAACATCGACTTACGGTCAAGGTGGTGATATATGAGGTGTTCATTTTCGATGTTAAAAAGTAACAAATTATTATCGGAATTACGAGTTTAATTGCTCCTTTAAACATAAATTAAAATAACAAATAAAATATTTAAAAGATAAGCTATACTTAATCTTCATTAGTGCATATGAATGACACGTTATATCAAATGGATGTTGTGATACCGATCGTGGCACACATGACATTAAATTACACCTTTGTAACAGTTATTTATTGCTACTCAACACATGAAGTGACAAATGCCCTTCGGCTACAAATGCTTCTATAGATAACAACTAGAGAATTATATACACCCAAAGTAGTTTTTATTGCAATGAATCAATTAATACATTACCATGTTTAAAATTAGTTACTAGTATTGATTTCCGTGTTGTTAATTTTACATTCGTTTTCACGCGCGTAAACAATACATGTTATGAAACTGGTTTTTTTTCTTTATATGTTGATGTTTATAATCAACAGTGAAAATGATTCTGCTGTAATAATTTATTTTGATCGCTAACTCACTTTCTTCTCGGAAACCGTCAGTCCACGAACATGAAAAATTTCACCAAACCACGAAAATTGATACCCACGAATTTAAGTACTTTCACAGTAGTCATTTAAAAACAAGTTGTCCCGAACTATATACAACAATTTAAAGGTACAAATACTGATTATTAGAACACAATCAGGAAAAAAAAACATAAGGTCAAAAGTCAACTCTGCTACACAATAAATAACTGGATGCCATGATACAGCTCTAAAATTGCCAATAATGGTATGGAGCAGTATGAAAAAAACACATTTCGTGTAGACTAGTTTCATATAAAGAAAAAACAACCATAGTTGTGGTTATCAACAGGAAATTACTATAATATATTTTTTATAAGATATATGACACTGAGAAAATGAAACAAATCATAAGCACATACTCAGAAACTCTTGATTTTTTGGATCTTGACAAGTATGTGAGTTCACTTAATGTCTTCATTTGATTTGATTTGATTTATATGCAACATTAGTTTACTTAATGTCTTTATTTGATTTTATTTGATTTATATGCAATGTACAATAATGTATCTCCCATAATATATTTGGATGCTGTAGCTTGAGAATATTTTTTAATATCAAGCAACAAATACCAAATACCAGTGGTTTGATAATTTGATCACTATGATCGGAACTTTCAATTTTATGCATATCATATGTATTCATATTGCACATTATCGGTCCCTTCTTCTTGATCTATCTTGTGGGCTTCTGTCATTATATTTATCAAATGACCTTTCACGATCATATCTGGTGTCACGTGACCTGTCTCTATCAGACCTGATATTGTCTCTATCTCGTGACTTGTCCACGTTTGGTCTATAAGGAGACCTGCTCCTATCTCGCCTGTCCTTGTACTTTACAGAATTGTCTCTTTTCCAGGATTCATCATAATCGTTTCTTCTTTCTCTGAATTGATCATTGTCATGTTTATTGTCATAATTACGATAAGATCCATTGCTAGAGTTTGTATCTTTGTGTTCTTGAGATCTTTCGACTCTATCATTTTTACCACTATTCATTAAAGATTTTGGAGTTCTATTGTTTTCTTCTTTAATATTGTAATCAGCTGTGTTGTGTTTCTTGTTTTTCAATTTTGAAAGATTTTCATCACTTCCACTTGATGAGTCAGTACTGCTACGTTTCTTTTTTTTCTCCTTCTTTTTCTTTTTCAATTTCTTTTCTGTAATTGCATGAAGTAAAACTTGTCAATGATTAAATAAGGATGTGTGAAATTGAAGGCTCATTCTGGTCTAAAAGCCTGTACTGGTGATTGGATGGATTGAGTTATAGTTAATGTAACCATGGGAACAGTGGACCTGCCTTAATTTTGATTATACTATCCATATTCATGGGAAAATGGCTTTATCATCTATGTTTAGTTTGGAAGTCTAGGTCCTGATTCCTAGAAAAAACTCATGGCAGAAATTGTCATTCCCAATTAATGTCAATTAAAACTTTTATCATAAAAATTAAGAAAAATATTAGACTGAAGAATATGTTAAAATGGCCATATAATAATGCCCCATGTATATGTTATAATGGCAAAGTAATAATTCCCCGTGTATATGTTATCATGGCCAAGTAATAATGCCCCATATATTTGTTATAATGGCCAAGTAATAATGCCCTGTGTAATTGTTATAATGGCCAAGTAATAATGCCCCATGTATATGTTATAATGGCCAAGTAATAATGCCCTGTGTAATTGTTATAATGGCCATGTAATAATGCCCTGTGTAATTGTTATAATGGCCAAGTAATAATGCCCTGTGTAAATTTAATTATAATGGCCTTGTAATAATGCCTTGTGTTATTGTTATAATGGCCAAGTAATAATGCCCTGTGTAATTGTTAAAATGGCCTTGTAATAATGCCTTGTGTTATTTTTATAATGGGCAAGTAATAATGCCCTGTGTAATTGTTATAATGGCCAAGTAATAATGCCCTGTGTAATTGTTATAATGGCCAAGTAATAATGCCCTGTGTAATTGTTATAATGGCCAAGTAATAATGCCCTGTGTAATTGTTATAATGGCCTTGTAATAATGCCTTGTGTTATTGTTATAATGGCCAAGTAATAATGCCCTGTGTAATTGTAATAAAGGCCAAGTAATAATGCCCTGTGTAATTGTTATAATGGCCAAGTAATAATGCCCTGTGTAATTGTTATAATGGCCAAGTAATAATGCCCTGTGTAAATTTAATTATAATGGCCTTGTAATAGTGCCTTGTGTTATTGTTATGGTACTGGCAGTACTTATCGTATACTGAACTGATAAAATGTAATGATAATATCATATGTAACATGAATATATATTGAACTATATTTCAACCCAGATTTCAAAAGTTGAATTTTATACCTGAATGAATATTTCATTTCAATCCTTTGGCTCTAATAATACAAACCAAATGGGGATTTATTCACCTTTCTTTAGTTTTTTAACAGGAACAACATTATCTTGGTCTTCCCCACTTTCACTGTCTGACTGTAGAAGTTGTGGAGCACATCCTTCAGATCTGATTTGTTTTGTTATTTCATCCTCATCCCCAAACTCTTTAGGAGCTTTGTAATTTTCTACATGATCAACACGAATAGTCCTTCCCAGTATCTGTCAAAACAATTATTTTTATTAGTTTTCACTATTTTTTATGAATTGTGTTACAGCAGATTTTATGTTTTTGAACTTTAATTAGTATTTATTTGTATGTAAATCTTAGTCTACTCTCAGCAACAGTTTTTATCATCAATTCTTACTACAGTTTTTATCACAGGGGCTTCAAACTTGGTTGAAAGCCTCAATATATATTATACATGTCTACTTTTCTATAAAGAATACAATTGGTAAAGTTTTACATAGCTTTCTATTTGTGAAACTAATCAGTCTTTACCCACAGTACCTATTTTGTGTGATTGGTTACTGGTAGTTTTTCAATCCAGAGTTTTCTATCCTTAAAGAAAGTATATAGTATAAATATTTGTACCTTAATGAAACATACAGAATTTCTCTACAAGGAATTAGTCTGTTTAATAAACTAGAGGCTCCCAGGAGCCTGTAATTGCTCACCTGGAATCCAAATGACTTAAACTATATTAAAATTTTTGAAATTAACAGTTTCAGTCTAGTTGTTATAGCTTTTAAGTTACTGTGCAAAAACTAAACATTTCTTCAAAAAATTTGTTAAATACAATAACTCCTATTTAGTGCCATCAACAATTTCTGAAAATTAAATGGTTTTTAGGCATTGTCCTTTAGGGTACTTTAGAAATGTACAGTTTTACTCTACTAATAGGTGCGTTATAGACTAATTTATAATTAAAAAACTGTTCATTTGTCCAAATTCATAATGAAAGGGCAATAACTCCTATAAAGAGTCATCTTGCAATTTTGGACTAAGCAATCATTTGTAGGGCTTCTATTGCTGATCATTTGTGCAATTTACAGTTTTAATCTAGCTACTATAGTTTTCAAGTTACAGGACAAAAATGGAAAATTTCATAACAAAATTGTCATTTAAGGGCAATAACCCCTATAAGGAGTCATCTGACTATTTCAGACCAATTAAATGAATTGTAGGGCTTTTTTTGCTGATCATTTTTGCAATTTATTATTTCACTCTAGCTGTTATGGTTTTTAAGTCACAGGACAAAAACGAAAAATTTCATAAAAAATTGCAATTTAAGGGCAATAACTCCTATAAGGAGTCATCTGACAATTTCAGACTTAAAAAGTAATTTGTAGGGCTTGTATTGCTGATCATTTTTGCTATTAACAGTTTCACTCTAGCTGTTACAGTTTTTAAGTTACAGGACAAAAACGGAAAATTTCATACAAAATTGTCATTTATGGGCAATAACTTATTTAAGGAGTTGTCTGACAATTTCAGAACAATCAAAAGAATTGTAGGGCTTGTATTGTTGATCATTTTTGCTATTTACAGTTTTACTCTAGCTGTTATAGTTTTAAAGTTACAGGACAAAAACGGAAAATTTCATAAAAAAATACCATTTAAGGGCAATAACTCATATAAGGAGTCATCTGACAATTTCAGACCAATCAAGTGAATTATAGGGCTTTTATTGCTGATCATTTTTGACATTTACAGTTTCACTCTACCTCGTATAGTTTTCAGGTTATATTGTAAATACCAAAACTTTTGACAAAAATCGTCAAAAAAGGCCAATAACTCCTACAAGACGCCAATACACAACTTCGCACTAATAGCAACTATTGTAGACCTTAATGTGCTGATCAATTTGAAGTAACGGTTTTCTCAAAGGCTATTATAGTTTTTTAGATAATGATCAAAAACCTGTGTTGACCCCCATGTTCTATTTTTAGTAACAGCGGCCATATTTGTCAGTTGATCAACACCCTGGGTACAAACTTGAAACTAGGACCCCTAAGGATGATTGTGGCCAAGTTTGAAAAAAATTGGCCCAGTGGTTTCAGAGGAGAAGATTTTTGAAAAAGTTTACGGCGGACGACGGACGCCAAGTGATAGCAAAAGCTCACATGGACCTTCGGTCCAGGTGAGCTAAAAACCATTTTCACCAGGGTATATATGTATACATATATTTATTTTAAAATCACTGTAATCCTTAAGATGAGAAGAGAAATAATAACTTTGAGGTTATACCATCAATGAAAATTTCCACAAACTATATCTTGTTATAAGTTAAAACGCTTCGGGTTACTAATTTGTCATTCAGAAAGCAATAAAGTGACTTTGAGGTCAAAGGTCACAAACTATGGTATGTGACATGTTGCCATGAAATGATCTGCCATGACAAATATTAAAAAGGCTACCTCAAAATAGAAAAAAAAGGTAAAGCATGGACTTGAGTTAGTCATTCAGATAGCAATAATAATGTGACCTTGAGGTCAAAGGTCACTAACTATGGTACGCAACACATCACACTGAAATATTTCAGCCTACCTCATAGAGAAAAAAGTTATAGCCAGGACACAATTTGTGAGATAGACTGATCACTATAGGTATCTGCCACTTTTAGTAGCTGGGCTCTGATAATAATTAACTTCTATGTTTGAAGCAATTTTAAACAGTGGATGTCATCCTGGCTTAAAATTACTCTAAACCAAAACTTTATCTAAATATATCTGGTTGGTGCACTCTTATCTGGGGATATGATTTTTAAGCTATCCAATACTAACAATATTTCTCTGGGACGTGGTCATCTGAGATTTCAAACATAAAGACCATTTAATAAATGTCTCCTAAACTAAAGCATGTGAAAGAGTACTATGTAAAGTAGTAAAATCATACCATCAACAGATGGAATTACCAAACTTTGTCATTCTGAGTTCCCTGTACTACCATCAACAGATGGAATTACCAAACTTTGTCATTCTGAGTTCCCTGTACTACCATCAACAGATGGGATGACCAAACTTTGTCATTCTGAGTTCCCTGTACTACCATCAACAGATGGGATGACCAAACTTTGTCATTCTGAGTTCCCTGTACTACCATCAACAGATGGAATTACCAAACTTTGTCATTCTGAGTTCCCTGTACTACCATCAACAGATGGGATGACCAAACTTTGTCATTCTGAGTTCCCTGTACTACCATCAACATGGAATTACCAAACTTTGTCATTCTGAGTTCCCTGTACTACCATCAACAGATGGGATGACCAAACTTTGTCATTCTGAATTCCCTGTACTACCATCAACAGATGGGATGACCAAACTTTGTCATTCTGAATTCCCTGTACTACCATCAACAGATGGAATTACCTAACTTTGTCATTCTGAGTTCCCTGTACTACCATCAACATATGGGATGACCAAACTTTGTCATTCTGAGTTCCCTGCACTACCATCAACAGATGGGATGACCAAACTTTGTCATTCTGAGTTCCCTGTACTACCATCAACAGATGGGATGACCAAACTTTGTCATTCTGAGTTCCCTGTACTACCATCAACAGATGGGATGACCAAACTTTGTCATTCTGAGTTCCCTGTACTACCATCAACAGATGGGATGACCAAACTTTGTCATTCTGAGTTCCCTGTACTACCATCAACAGATGGGATGACCAAACTTTGTCATTCCGAGTTCCCTGTAATACCATCAACAGATGGGATGACCAAACTTTGTCATTCTGAGTTCCCTGTACTACCATCAAC
This sequence comes from Limnoperna fortunei, assembly GCA_944474755.1. Classification (NCBI taxonomy): domain Eukaryota; kingdom Metazoa; phylum Mollusca; class Bivalvia; order Mytilida; family Modiolidae; genus Limnoperna; species Limnoperna fortunei. The sequence continues at coordinate 105,276,324 of OX104113.1, read as the reverse complement.
AGATGGAATTACCAAACTTTGTCATTCTGAGTTCCCTGTACTACCATCAACAGATGGGATGACCAAACTTTGTCATTCTGAGTTCCCTGTACTACCATCAACAGATGGGATGACCAAACTTTGTCATTCTGAATTCCCTGTACTACCATCAACAGATGGAATTACCTAACTTTGTCATTCTGCATTCCCTGTACTACCATCAACAGATGGGATGACCAAACTTTGTCATTCTGAGTTCCTTGTACTACCATCAACAGATGGAATTACCAAACTTTGTCATTCTGAGTTCCCTGTACTACCATCAACAGATGGGATGACCAAACTTTGTCATTCTGAGTTCCCTGTACTACCATCAACAGATGGGATGACCAAACTTTGTCATTCTGAGTTCCCTGTACTACCATCAACAGATGGGATGACCAAACTTTGTCATTCTGAGTTCCTTGTACTACCATCAACAGATGGAATTACCTAACTTTGTCATTCTGAGTTCCCTGTACTACCATCAACAGATGGGATGACCAAACTTTGTCATTCTGAGTTCCCTGTACTACCATCAACAGATGGGATGACCAAACTTTGTCATTCTGAGTTCCCTGTACTATCACCAACAGATGGAATTACCAAACTTTGTCATTCTGAGTTCCCTGTACTACCATCAAAGATGGGATGACCAAACTTTGTCATTCTGAATTCCCTGTACTACCATCAACAGATGGAATTACCTAACTTTGTCATTCTGAGTTCCCTGTACTACCATCAACAGATGGGATGACCAAACTTTGTCATTCTGAGTTCCCTGTACTACCATCAACAGATGGAATTACCAAACTTTGTCATTCTGAGTTCCCTGTACTACCATCAAAGATGGGATGACCAAACTTTGTCATTCTGAATTCCCTGTACTACCATCAACAGATGGAATTACCTAACTTTGTCATTCTGAGTTCCCTGTACTACCATCAACAGATGGGATGACCAAACTTTGTCATTCTGAGTTCCCTGTACTACCATCAACAGATGGGATGACCAAACTTTGTCATTCTGAGTTCCCTGTACTACCATCAACAGATGGAATTACCAAACTTTGTCATTCTGAGTTCCCTGTACTACCATCAACAGATGGGATGACCAAACTTTGTCATTCTGAGTTCCCTGTACTACCATCAACAGATGGGATGACCAAACTTTGTCATTCTGAATTCCCTGTACTACCATCAACAGATGGAATTACCTAACTTTGTCATTCTGAGTTCCCTGTACTACCATCAACAGATGGGATGACCAAACTTTGTCATTCTGAGTTCCTTGTACTACCATCAACAGATGGAATTACCTAACTTTGTCATTCTGAGTTCCCTGTACTACCATCAACAGATGGGATGACCAAACTTTGTCATTCTGAGTTCCCTGTACTACCATCAACAGATGGGATGACCAAACTTTGTCATTCTGAGTTCCCTGTACTACCATCAACAGATGGGATGACCAAACTTTGTCATTCTGAGTTCCCTGTACTACCATCAACAGATGGGATGACCAAACTTTGTCATTCTGAGTTCCCTGTACTACCATCAACAGATGGGATGACCAAACTTTGTCATTCTGAGTTCCCTGTACTACCATCAACAGATGGGATGACCAAACTTTGTCATTCTGAGTTCCCTGTACTACCATCAACAGATGGAATTACCAAACTTTGTCATTCTGAGTTCCCTGTTCTACCATCAACAGATGGGATGACCAAACTTTGTCATTCTGAGTTCCCTGTACTACCATCAACAGATGGAATTACCAAACTTTGTCATTCTGAGTTCCCTGTACTACCATCAACAGATGGGATGACCAAACTTTGTCATTCTGAATTCCCTGTACTACCATCAACAGATGGAATTACCTAACTTTGTCATTCTGAGTTCCCTGTACTACCATCAACAGATGGGATGACCAAACTTTGTCATTCTGAGTTCCCTGTACTACCATCAACAGATGGGATGACCAAACTTTGTCATTCTGAGTTCCCTGTACTACCATCAACAGATGGGATGACCAAACTTTGTCATTCTGAGTTCCCTGTACTACCATCAACAGATGGGATGACCAAACTTTGTCATTCTGAGTTCCCTGTACTACCATCAACAGATGGGATGACCAAACTTTGTCATTCTGAGTTCCCTGTACTACCATCAACAAATGGGATGACCAAACTTTGTCATTCTGAGTTCCCTGTACTACCATCAACAGATGGGATGACCAAACTTTGTCATTCTGAGTTCCCTGTACTACCATCAACAGATGGGATGACCAAACTTTGTCATTCTGAGTTCCCTGTACTACCATCAACAGATGGAATTACCAAACTTTGTCATTCTGAGTTCCCTGTACTACCATCAACAGATGGGATGACCAAACTTTGTCATTCTGAGTTCCCTGTACTACCATCAACAGATGGGATGACCAAACTTTGTCATTCTGAGTTCCCTGTACTACCATCAACAGATGGGATGACCAAACTTTGTCATTCTGAGTTCCCTGTACTACCATCAACAGATGGAATGACCTAACTTTGTCATTCTGAGTTCCCTGTACTACCATCAACAGATGGGATGACCAAACTTTGTCATTCTGAGTTCCCTGTACTACCATCAACAGATGGGATGACCAAACTTTGTCATTCTGAGTTCCCTGTACTACCATCAACAGATGGGATGACCAAACTTTGTCATTCTGAGTTCCCTGTACTACCATCAACAGATGGGATGACCAAACTTTGTCATTCTGAGTTCCCTGTACTACCATCAACAGATGGAATTTACAAACTTTGTCATTCTGAGTTCCCTGTACTACCATCAACAGATGGGATGACCAAACTTTGTCATTCTGAGTTCCCTGTACTACCATCAACAGATGGGATGACCAAACTTTGTCATTCTGAGTTCCCTGTACTACCATCAACAGATGGGATGACCAAACTTTGTCATTCTGAGTTCCCTGTACTACCATCAACAGATGGGATGACCAAACTTTGTCATTCTGAGTTCCCTGTACTACCATCAACAGATGGAATTACCAAACTTTGTCATTCTGAGTTCCCTGTACTACCATCAACAGATGGGATGACCAAACTTTGTCATTCTGAGTTCCCTGTACTACCATCAACAGATGGGATGACCAAACTTTGTCATTCTGAGTTCCCTGTACTACCATCAACAGATGGAATTACCAAACTTTGTCATTCTGAGTTCCCTGTACTACCATCAACAGATGGGATGACCAAACTTTGTCATTCTGAGTTCCCTGTACTACCATCAACAGATGGGATGACCAAACTTTGTCATTCTGAGTTCCCTGTACTACATGTACCATCAACAGATGGAATTACCAAACTTTGTCATTCTGAGTTCCCTGTACTACCATCAAAGATGGGATGACCAAACTTTGTCATTCTGAATTCCCTGTACTACCATCAACAGATGGAATTACCTAACTTTGTCATTCTGAGTTCCCTGTACTACCATCAACAGATGGGATGACCAAACTTTGTCATTCTGAGTTCCCTGTACTACCATCAACAGATGGGATGACCAAACTTTGTCATTCTGAGTTCCCTGTACTACCATCAACAGATGGGATGACCAAACTTTGTCATTCTGAGTTCCCTGTACTACCATCAACAGATGGAATTACCAAACTTTGTCATTCTGAGTTCCCTGTACTACCATCAACAGATGGGATGACCAAACTTTGTCATTCTTAGTTCCCTGTACTACCATCAACAGATGGGATGACCAAACTTTGTCATTCTGAATTCCCTGTACTACCATCAACAGATGGAATTACCTAACTTTGTCATTCTGAGTTCCCTGTACTACCATCAACAGATGGAATTACCTAACTTTGTCATTCTGAGTTCCCTGTACTACCATCAACAGATGGGATGACCAAACTTTGTCATTCTGAGTTCCCTGTACTACCATCAACAGATGGGATGACCAAACTTTGTCATTCTGAGTTCCCTGTACTACCATCAACAGATGGGATGACCAAACTTTGTCATTCTGAGTTCCCTGTAATACCATCAACAGATGGGATGACCAAACTTTGTCATTCTGAGTTCCCTGTACTACCATCAACAGATGGAATTACCAAACTTTGTCATTCTGAGTTCCCTGTACTACCATCAACAGATGGGATGACCAAACTTTGTCATTCTGAGTTCCCTGTACTACCATCAACAGATGGGATGACCAAACTTTGTCATTCTGAATTCCCTGTACTACCATCAACAGATGGAATTACCTAACTTTGTCATTCTGAGTTCCCTGTACTACCATCAACAGATGGGATGACCAAACTTTGTCATTCTGAGTTCCTTGTACTACCATCAACAGATGGAATTACCTAACTTTGTCATTCTGAGTTCCCTGTACTACCATCAACAGATGGGATGACCAAACTTTGTCATTCTGAGTTCCCTGTACTACCATCAACAGATGGGATGACCAAACTTTGTCATTCTGAGTTCCCTGTACTACCATCAACAGATGGGATGACCAAACTTTGTCATTCTGAGTTCCCTGTACTATCATCAACAGATGGAATTACCAAACTTTGTCATTCTGAGTTCCCTGTACTACCATCAAAGATGGGATGACCAAACTTTGTCATTCTGAATTCCCTGTACTACCATCAACAGATGGAATTACCTAACTTTGTCATTCGGAGTTCCCTGTACTACCATCAACAGATGGGATGACCAAACTTTGTCATTCTGAGTTCCCTGTACTACCATCAACAGATGGGATGACCAAACTTTGTCATTCTGAGTTCCCTGTACTACCATCAACAGATGGGATGACCAAACTTTGTCATTCTGAGTTCCCTGTACTACCATCAACAGATGGAATTACCAAACTTTGTCATTCTGAGTTCCCTGTACTACCATCAACAGATGGGATGACCAAACTTTGTCATTCTGAGTTCCCTGTACTACCATCAACAGATGGGATGACCAAACTTTGTCATTCTGAATTCCCTGTACTACCATCAACAGATGGAATTACCTAACTTTGTCATTCTGAGTTCCCTGTACTACCATCAACAGATGGGATGACCAAACTTTGTCATTCTGAGTTCCCTGTACTACCATCAACAGATGGAATTTACAAACTTTGTCATTCTGAGTTCCCTGTACTACCATCAACAGATGGGATGACCAAACTTTGTCATTCTGAGTTCCCTGTACTACCATCAACAGATGGGATGACCAAACTTTGTCATTCTGAGTTCCCTGTACTACCATCAACAGATGGGATGACCAAACTTTGTCATTCTGAGTTCCCTGTACTACCATCAACAGATGGGATGACCAAACTTTGTCATTCTGAGTTCCCTGTACTACCATCAACAGATGGAATTACCAAACTTTGTCATTCTGAGTTCCCTGTACTACCATCAACAGATGGGATGACCAAACTTTGTCATTCTGAGTTCCCTGTACTACCATCAACAGATGGGATGACCAAACTTTGTCATTCTGAGTTCCCTGTACTACCATCAACAGATGGAATTACCAAACTTTGTCATTCTGAGTTCCCTGTACTACCATCAACAGATGGGATGACCAAACTTTGTCATTCTGAGTTCCCTGTACTACCATCAACAGATGGGATGACCAAACTTTGTCATTCTGAGTTCCCTGTACTACATGTACCATCAACAGATGGAATTACCAAACTTTGTCATTCTGAGTTCCCTGTACTACCATCAAAGATGGGATGACCAAACTTTGTCATTCTGAATTCCCTGTACTACCATCAACAGATGGAATTACCTAACTTTGTCATTCTGAGTTCCCTGTACTACCATCAACAGATGGGATGACCAAACTTTGTCATTCTGAGTTCCCTGTACTACCATCAACAGATGGGATGACCAAACTTTGTCATTCTGAGTTCCCTGTACTACCATCAACAGATGGGATGACCAAACTTTGTCATTCTGAGTTCCCTGTACTACCATCAACAGATGGAATTACCAAACTTTGTCATTCTGAGTTCCCTGTACTACCATCAACAGATGGGATGACCAAACTTTGTCATTCTTAGTTCCCTGTACTACCATCAACAGATGGGATGACCAAACTTTGTCATTCTGAATTCCCTGTACTACCATCAACAGATGGAATTACCTAACTTTGTCATTCTGAGTTCCCTGTACTACCATCAACAGATGGAATTACCTAACTTTGTCATTCTGAGTTCCCTGTACTACCATCAACAGATGGGATGACCAAACTTTGTCATTCTGAGTTCCCTGTACTACCATCAACAGATGGGATGACCAAACTTTGTCATTCTGAGTTCCCTGTACTACCATCAACAGATGGGATGACCAAACTTTGTCATTCTGAGTTCCCTGTAATACCATCAACAGATGGGATGACCAAACTTTGTCATTCTGAGTTCCCTGTACTACCATCAACAGATGGAATTACCAAACTTTGTCATTCTGAGTTCCCTGTACTACCATCAACAGATGGGATGACCAAACTTTGTCATTCTGAGTTCCCTGTACTACCATCAACAGATGGGATGACCAAACTTTGTCATTCTGAATTCCCTGTACTACCATCAACAGATGGAATTACCTAACTTTGTCATTCTGAGTTCCCTGTACTACCATCAACAGATGGGATGACCAAACTTTGTCATTCTGAGTTCCTTGTACTACCATCAACAGATGGAATTACCTAACTTTGTCATTCTGAGTTCCCTGTACTACCATCAACAGATGGGATGACCAAACTTTGTCATTCTGAGTTCCCTGTACTACCATCAACAGATGGGATGACCAAACTTTGTCATTCTGAGTTCCCTGTACTACCATCAACAGATGGGATGACCAAACTTTGTCATTCTGAGTTCCCTGTACTATCATCAACAGATGGAATTACCAAACTTTGTCATTCTGAGTTCCCTGTACTACCATCAAAGATGGGATGACCAAACTTTGTCATTCTGAATTCCCTGTACTACCATCAACAGATGGAATTACCTAACTTTGTCATTCTGAGTTCCCTGTACTACCATCAACAGATGGGATGACCAAACTTTGTCATTCTGAGTTCCCTGTACTACCATCAACAGATGGGATGACCAAACTTTGTCATTCTGAGTTCCCTGTACTACCATCAACAGATGGGATGACCAAACTTTGTCATTCTGAGTTCCCTGTACTACCATCAACAGATGGAATTACCAAACTTTGTCATTCTGAGTTCCCTGTACTACCATCAACAGATGGGATGACCAAACTTTGTCATTCTGAGTTCCCTGTACTACCATCAACAGATGGGATGACCAAACTTTGTCATTCTGAATTCCCTGTACTACCATCAACAGATGGAATTACCTAACTTTGTCATTCTGAGTTCCCTGTACTACCATCAACAGATGGGATGACCAAACTTTGTCATTCTGAGTTCCTTGTACTACCATCAACAGATGGAATCACCTAACTTTGTCATTCTGAGTTCCCTGTACTACCATCAACAGATGGGATGACCAAACTTTGTCATTCTGAGTTCCCTGTACTACCATCAACAGATGGGATGACCAAACTTTGTCATTCTGAGTTCCCTGTACTACCATCAACAGATGGGATGACCAAACTTTGTCATTCTGAGTTCCCTGTACTACCATCAACAGATGGGATGACCAAACTTTGTCATTCTGAGTTCCCTGTACTACCATCAACAGATGGGATGACCAAACTTTGTCATTCTGAGTTCCCTGTACTACCATCAACAGATGGGATGACCAAACTTTGTCATTCTGAGTTCCCTGTACTACCATCAACAGATGGGATGACCAAACTTTGTCATTCTGAGTTCCCTGTACTACCATCAACAGATGGAATTACCAAACTTTGTCATTCTGAGTTCCTTGTACTACCATCAACAGATGGAATGACCAAACTTTGTCATTCTGAGTTCCCTGTACTACCATCAACAGATGGGATGACCAAACTTTGTTATTCTGAGTTCCCTGTACTACCATCAACAGATGGAATTACCAAACTTTGTCATTCTGAGTTCCCTGTACTACCATCAACAGATGGAATTACCAAACTTTGTCATTCTGAGTTCCCTGTACTACCATCAACAGATGGGATGACCAAACTTTGTTATTCTGAGTTCCCTGTACTACCATCAACAGATGGAATTAACAAACTTTGTCATTCTGAGTTCCCTGTACTACCATCAACAGATGGGATGACCAAACTTTGTCATTCTTTGTTCCCTGTACTACCATCAACAGATGGGATGACCAAACTTTGTCATTCTGAGTTCCCTGTACTACCATCAACAGATGGGATGACCAAACTTTGTCATTCTGAGTTCCCTGTACTACCATCAACAGATGGGATGACCAAACTTTGTCATTCTGAGTTCCCTGTACTACCATCAACAGATGGGATGACCAAACTTTGTCATTCTGAGTTCCCTGTACTACCATCAACAGATGGGATGACCAAACTTTGTCATTCTGAGTTCCCTGTACTACCATCAACAGATGGGATGACCAAACTTTGTCATTCTGAGTTCCTTGTACTACCATCAACAGATGGAATGACCAAACTTTGTCATTCTGAGTTCCCTGTACTACCATCAACAGATGGGATGACCAAACTTTGTTATTCTGAGTTCCCTGTACTACCATCAACAGATGGAATTACCAAACTTTGTCATTCTGAGTTCCCTGTACTACCATCAACAGATGGAATTACCAAACTTTGTCATTCTGAGTTCCCTGTTCTACCATCAACAGATGGGATGACCAAACTTTGTTATTCTGAGTTCCCTGTACTACCATCAACAGATGGGATGACCACACTTTGTCATTCTGAGTTCCCTGTACTACCATCAACAGATGGGATGACCAAACTTTGTCATTCTGAGTTCCCTGTACTACCATCAACAGATGGGATGACCAAACTTTGTCATTCTGAGTTCCCTGTACTACCATCAACAGATGGGATGACCAAACTTTGTCATTCTGAGTTCCCTGTACTACCATCAACAGATGGGATGACCAAACTTTGTCATTCTGAGTTCCCTGTACTACCATCAACAGATGGAATTACCTAACTTTGTTATTCTGAATTCCCTGTACTTATTTTGCTTTATACATGTATACCTTTGCACCATTTAAATTGTCCACAGACAAAATGGTACTTCTTTGATCTTCAAAACAAATAAATCCATAACCTTTAAACTTCCCAGTCTTCTTATCTCTTACTAAATTTATGTTTACAATTTCTCCATACCTAAAAACATATTAAAGATGCATTTTATGCAAATGTTATAACATTTTAATTACATAAATAAATATGATAAAGTTCAAATATAAATTTATATAAGAAGTATGATGTATCATTATGTGTTTTAGAATCATACACAACTTAAGGTAGTAAATATAATGGCAGAAACAACCAATGGGTTTTGATTCATTGTTTTAAATTGCTGAAAGATATAAAAAATTCTGCAGTGCATTCCACTGAATTTATTTCTTTTAATACTAACATTAGAATTAGAAATGATGGAGACTTTTACTCATTATAACAACCTTGAAAGATAAAAAATCATGTTAAATCAAAGTTTTCTGACCATGATTCAAATCATGCATGTTTTTAGAAAAATGCATGTAGTTTCGTGTTGTCACAGAAAAAAATCACCCATGGGTTTAAACTACATTCTTATTTTGGAGTCCCAACAGGACTTAAATTGTTTCTCTACTGCATAGATATCTGTGCAGCTGATAAAATAACCTCAACCTGATTGAAAAAAATTAGTGAATAAAAAGAAAAAACAGTCATGAATGTACATGCAGTACATTTTTTAATCTTTAAAGTCTGTGCAAGTCCCCATAGATTGTTCTCATTTTCTTGCTATTAAAGTGAACTCTTGGAATGAAAAGGTCACACATCCAGGTGAGTTTTTAGTGTCAGACTTACTGTGAGAAAACACATAGGACATCCCCTTCAGTCAAATCATATGGCAATCCACCAATAAAGATCCATGCACTGTCTTTGTATTTGTCATGCCATGACTTCTTTCCTATCAAACCAAGCTCTAGTTCCCTTTCATTTACTTTCTGTAAATTCTTTACATTTCTGAAATAAAGGTAAACATTCTAGTATTTATTATTTGTTAATAATTAATTAGACATATAACAGTTTTTTTTTAAATTTTTGGCACCAAATTAATTTTATTATGGCAAAAAACATATTTTTTTAGAGTAATACAAACTGAACTGCATCTCACTTTAAAAATTTGTCTTTTTCAGTTCTTAAAGTAAATTCAAATATATTTTATTCAACATATATTTTCTACAAATTAAATAAATCTATGATGATGATCTAGTATGTTTCCTGTCACAAATAGAGAACTAGATGAGTTCATGGTTGATAATATACTAATTTCATACTAAAGTTAAAATAAGTTATGAATAATTCATATTTTAACTTTTGTATGAAATTAGTATATTATCAACCATGAACTCACTAAAATCATTAAATATAAAATTGAGCTACATCTTGACAAACTGGGTGGTGTAAATAATTTAGTAAATACATATGCTTAATTTGCTTAACTATATAAACCAATTTCTAATGTAAACATAACATTTATGATGGCAAGCAAAATACAAAGCTATTAGTTTAAAAGGTTCTTACTTATCAAAGACTATGTCATATTATTACCAGTGTGGGTTGTTTAAGCAATTTTGATGTGTGTGTGATTTATTGTAAATTAATGGGTCATCTATAATTGTCAACATTTTTACCAGTTTGCAAAGCGCACGATAGGGGGGAGGGGGTTTCAGTCTGAACATTTTTCTGTACAGTTTTTTGTTTTTAACCCCGTAATACCAGGAAAGTTTCTGGAACCGTTTTCTGCATTTGAAACATTTTCAAAGTACTGATTCGGAAAGATAAACCTCAATCAACATGACCCCACAAAAACTGGGTTGCTTAAAATTGAATATAAAACCCTATTTAAAAACATCCAAGGACTGTGTATAAACATTTTGTCAATCAGTTTTATGGTGAAAATTGTAACGGTTAACCACAAAACACTGTAATGAGGGCAAAACAAAGAATGGAGGTTTTTTGTTTGCCCTCCTGATGATGGATCAGTACCGCGTATCATGGTTGGCCATTACAATTTTGACTGTGAAAGAAACTGATTTAAAAAATGTTCATATGCAGTCCTTGGATGTTTTTAAATAGGCTTTTATCATCAATTTCAACCAAGAGTTGAGTTCGGAGACAAAAAATCTTATTGTAAAATTGCATTAGAACAAAAAAAAGAGATTCCAGTAAACAGGTTCAAGAGAAAATTGTCCACAAAAAGGGAGGTGTAAGTTGTTTATGGACAAGGATGAAGTTGCTCTAAGTTGTCTGGTGAAATAAAATTGTAGGGCATCCTTACAGGAAATCACTGCTAAATTAAATGATAATAAATTATGGAACACACTTTTAGTACATGAACTGTTAAAAGGAAATGAGGTTTGTGTCCAATGATTGTATATAGAGCTACGATTCCGCAGCTAGGGCCTACATGGTCACAGAAGAGTTCTATAAAATAAAACCTCCCATTTCACATTTATATTTATCATTTTTATCTGTCTTACATTTTTTTATTATTATTTGAAATGTAAGGTTTTCTCTGAGCAAAATTTTTTCAGAAGTTCGGTATATTTTAACATGTGAAATATAATTAAACTAAGAAAAACACAAAGACTATACCTGATTTCAATAAAAGTAATATAACTATTAAAGGATTGACAACAACACTTCCTAGGATGCAACAGTCTATGTTTATTTGTTCAACTAGTTTCGGCAGTTGCCTGCCGTCTTCAGGACAACTATTACTAAAACTAACAAGCTTAAGTACTTTTTCAGGTACGCAAAAATGATGTCGTAACAATGAACAATCGTAGTTATGATGACATATAAATATACATTATGAAGTTAACAATAGAGCATAACTATTAAAAAAAAGTACAAATATTGTTATAAAATATATTGTTTTTATATTGTATTTTTCTTCTTTAGTTCTTGAATTTATGTTTTTATGTTCTCTCTCTGGTGGGCTCACTACCTAAGCTCCCTACCACTTCTATTGGCTTCACACACTGACCATGGAGCTACTGCTTCCAAAAGCATCGGAAATAGTTACGGTAGTAGGTTGCCGCAATTGGAGTTAGTTTTATCAATACCACGTGGTTGTTAGTCTCAATATAGTTTCGAGTGAAGAGGGAAGACTAAAATTTAAGGTTCCAAGTAAATCTGTAATTTTGTTCACATCGGACAAGGCATGTTTAATATCTTGTAGGTTTTTTCTTTAACGCTAAAGGTTCGTTCCATGTATGTTCCCTTACAATCGGCTTGTGATATAGTAAACGCGGATTACTTATAATTAATATAAGATATTGCAAACACCGATTACTTATAAGTAATATTAGTAATCCGTGTTTGCAATATCAAGGGGAAATTTTACCAGTAGCTGACATTTTGAATTTATCTGTATATTAAAATATCAAGTTGTCTTTAATGTCGTAAAGAATACAATTTGTGGTAATATAACAAATGAAAAATTAGTTTTGTCAAAAACAAAGCCATAAGATAGATTTAAACCGTGTTGGCCATTCAATGTTAAGGGAGAGAAGGGGTATCTTAAATAAAGTTTCAAACAGGACTTTAAACATCCTCGATATACATGGGTAAGACAATGGGTAAGACAATTTTCAGAAATAGTTGAATAAATGGGTGTCCACACTTTTTTCATATCAAACTTATTCTAAACATTCCGCACGATTTTCTTGTGTTTAAAGATGAAACCTCACATTTCACTAAAAACATAAATTATCAATATCCGATACAAAATATAGAAAATAAACATGAAAATGGGATGTTTTATTAAATGGAACCTTGGGCTTGAGAATGAGATTGAGAGGGCCTACTCGAGATACTTTTTAGTTTTAGTTACTACTTGGCCGATCTGATGACAACAGCTTAGATAGCTTTTTATCTAAGTCTAAACAAATGCCTGAAATTTAATAAATTATAATTACGTTAGAGGATTCATTTCACCACATAGAGTTTTGTTGTCGAACAACTTTCGATTTTCGTATTCGGAAACGCTATACTTATAAACCTTCTTCCCAAAAGATCGTTGTTTATGTGCAAATTTGTTTTGCTGTAAAAATAATCCGGAGCAATAACCGGTGTAAAGCACGCAATAGACAGCAATAAGCGTTAGAAAAGGTTACAAAAGCGCAATTATTTACAATGCATTTCCCATATGGTACCCCTGGCAATTAAGCTCATTTGTGCGAAAAACCTCAAAAATTTCCCCCCGGAAAACAGTTTTTTGTGTAAATTGAAATGAAAAACTTCATTATTAACAAATAAAAAAGTATAGGTCATGCAGCAAAAATGACCGAAAATTTTGGTTGAAATAATGACATTTAAATGGCACTGACACAATTTCTAACCTCCCTCTTTAATCGTTTTAAGCTCAATTTTCAAGGCTCTTTAAAATTTCCGTCCAAATATCGAACATTTTCAATCAATAATGTTTATAATTTTTAATTTTGCTATTTTCAGAACTCCAACATCCAATCAGATGCCTCCGTGTATTTTCTTCTGCATACTATCTTGGGTTAAAAAATTTCCCGTTGTCATGTAAACAAATAATTGCGCAATTGTAACCTATAGGCAACATTGGAAGTGTCAGAATGTGCCCAAAATGTTATGGTATCATCCTTAGGCAATATCCAAATGTTTCCCAAAATAAAATAAAGTTATCTTTAAGGGTTGTTTGTTCGTTTGAATTTTCTGGAGGCCACCCTCTATCAAAATGAATCGCATTTTTCATCATGTTTTCCGACAATAATGTGTTGTTGCTTAGTAATATTCAAGTTATTGTACTTGTTTTCGGTCGTTATTTGTATATTTGGTACACGAGTCAATTCTGAGATAACTTTCTTCTTCAACATTTTTTCTCGAATAAAGATCTGAAGGCCGAAAACGAATTTTTCGTAGAATCTGCGAAAAACCACATTTTTGAAACAGACTATAGCTAGCTATGATAATACTTGGCGAGTCCTATTTTATGTCCGTATGTCAGAAGCAGTCCCATTAAAGCCAACTGCATTCAAATTCAACAAAGGCGATGTCATTCGTGGATACAACATACTAAAATGCTTAAAACCCCAAAAATTCAATTTGGCTGAAAAGAGGTCAAAACAAAAAAAGTCGGCTAAGAGACTTAAGCCTAGCCTAAAATATGTGTTTTTGATGTCAAACGCTGCATTTGAATGTATTAAACAATTTACCCCAAAAACGTCAGCAAATTTTTTACCTAAAAGACCGCACAAACTCGTCATAGTAGCCCACCCTAGATTTCCTATGAAAAAATACGTATATTTTAGAAACAGACTATAATTTTTTAACAAATCGTTATTAATAAACAATTTATACATAACTTGACATTCTATGACGAATTCAAATTTTAGAATTAAAAATGGGTCAATAAATCAAGTATTCTGGAAGAAATCTCAGTTCCATATAGGTTACAAAAGCGCAATTATTTACAATGCATTTCCCATATGGTACCCCTGGCAATTAAGCTCATTTGTGCGAAAAACCTCAAAAATTTCCCCCCGGAAAACAGTTTTTTGTGTAAATTGAAATGAAAAACTTCATTATTAACAAATAAAAAAGTATAGGTCATGCAGCAAAAATGACCGAAAATTTTGGTTGAAATAATGACATTTAAATGGCACTGACACAATTTCTAACCTCCCTCTTTAATCGTTTTAAGCTCAATTTTCAAGGCTCTTTAAAATTTCCGTCCAAATATCGAACATTTTCAATCAATAATGTTTATAATTTTTAATTTTGCTATTTTCAGAACTCCAACATCCAATCAGATGCCTCCGTGTATTTTCTTCTGCATACTATCTTGGGTTAAAAAATTTCCCGTTGTCATGTAAACAAATAATTGCGCAATTGTAACCTATAGGCAACATTGGAAGTGTCAGAATGTGCCCAAAATGTTATGGTATCATCCTTAGGCAATATCCAAATGTTTCCCAAAATAAAATAAAGTTATCTTTAAGGGTTGTTTGTTCGTTTGAATTTTCTGGAGGCCACCCTCTATCAAAATGAATCGCATTTTTCATCATGTTTTCCGACAATAATGTGTTGTTGCTTAGTAATATTCAAGTTATTGTACTTGTTTTCGGTCGTTATTTGTATATTTGGTACACGAGTCAATTCTGAGATAACTTTCTTCTTCAACATTTTTTCTCGAATAAAGATCTGAAGGCCGAAAACGAATTTTTCGTAGAATCTGCGAAAAACCACATTTTTGAAACAGACTATAGCTAGCTATGATAATACTTGGCGAGTCCTATTTTATGTCCGTATGTCAGAAGCAGTCCCATTAAAGCCAACTGCATTCAAATTCAACAAAGGCGATGTCATTCGTGGATACAACATACTAAAATGCTTAAAACCCCAAAAATTCAATTTGGCTGAAAAGAGGTCAAAACAAAAAAAGTCGGCTAAGAGACTTAAGCCTAGCATAAAATATGTGTTTTTGATGTCAAACGCTGCATTTGAATGTATTAAACAATTTACCCCAAAAACGTCAGCAAATTTTTTACCTAAAAGACCGCACAAACTCGTCATAGTAGCCCACCCTAGATTTCCTATGAAAAAATACGTATATTTTAGAAACAGACTATAATTTTTTAACAAATCGTTATTAATAAACAATTTATACATAACTTGACATTCTATGACGAATTCAAATTTTAGAATTAAAAATGGGTCAATAAATCAAGTATTCTGGAAGAAATCTCAGTTCCATATAGGTTACAAAAGCGCAATTATTTACAATGCATTTCCCATATGGTACCCCTGGCAATTAAGCTCATTTGTGCGAAAAACCTCAAAAATTTCCCCCCGGAAAACAGTTTTTTGTGTAAATTGAAATGAAAAACTTCATTATTAACAAATAAAAAAGTATAGGTCATGCAGCAAAAATGACCGAAAATTTTGGTTGAAATAATGACATTTAAATGGCACTGACACAATTTCTAACCTCCCTCTTTAATCGTTTTAAGCTCAATTTTCAAGGCTCTTTAAAATTTCCGTCCAAATATCGAACATTTTCAATCAATAATGTTTATAATTTTTAATTTTGCTATTTTCAGAACTCCAACATCCAATCAGATGCCTCCGTGTATTTTCTTCTGCATACTATCTTGGGTTAAAAAATTTCCCGTTGTCATGTAAACAAATAATTGCGCAATTGTAACCTATAGGCAACATTGGAAGTGTCAGAATGTGCCCAAAATGTTATGGTATCATCCTTAGGCAATATCCAAATGTTTCCCAAAATAAAATAAAGTTATCTTTAAGGGTTGTTTGTTCGTTTGAATTTTCTGGAGGCCGCCCTCTATCAAAATGAATCGCATTTTTCATCATGTTTTCCGACAATAATGTGTTGTTGCTTAGTAATATTCAAGTTATTGTACTTGTTTTCGGTCGTTATTTGTATATTTGGTACACGAGTCAATTCTGAGATAACTTTCTTCTTCAACATTTTTTCTCGAATAAAGATCTGAAGGCCGAAAACGAATTTTTCGTAGAATCTGCGAAAAACCACATTTTTGAAACAGACTATAGCTAGCTATGATAATACTTGGCGAGTCCTATTTTATGTCCGTATGTCAGAAGCAGTCCCATTAAAGCCAACTGCATTCAAATTCAACAAAGGCGATGTCATTCGTGGATACAACATACTAAAATGCTTAAAACCCCAAAAATTCAATTTGGCTGAAAAGAGGTCAAAACAAAAAAAGTCGGCTAAGTGACTTAAGCCTAGCATAAAATATGTGTTTTTGATGTCAAACGCTGCATTTGAATGTATTAAACAATTTACCCCAAAAACGTCAGCAAATTTTTTACCTAAAAGACCGCACAAACTCGTCATAGTAGCCCACCCTAGATTTCCTATGAAAAAATACGTATATTTTAGAAACAGACTATAATTTTTTAACAAATCGTTATTAATAAACAATTTATACATAACTTGACATTCGATGACGAATTCAAATTTTAGAATTAAAAATGGGTCAATAAATCAAGTATTCTGGAAGAAATCTCAGTTCCATATAGGTTACAAAAGCGCAATTATTTACAATGCATTTCCCATATGGTACCCCTGGCAATTAAGCTCATTTGTGCGAAAAACCTCAAAAATTTCCCCCCGGAAAACAGTTTTTTGTGTAAATTGAAATGAAAAACTTCATTATTAACAAATAAAAAAGTATAGGTCATGCAGCAAAAATGACCGAAAATTTTGGTTGAAATAATGACATTTAAATGGCACTGACACAATTTCTAACCTCCCTCTTTAATCGTTTTAAGCTCAATTTTCAAGGCTCTTTAAAATTTCCGTCCAAATATCGAACATTTTCAATCAATAATGTTTATAATTTTTAATTTTGCTATTTTCAGAACTCCAACATCCAATCAGATGCCTCCGTGTATTTTCTTCTGCATACTATCTTGGGTTAAAAAATTTCCCGTTGTCATGTAAACAAATAATTGCGCAATTGTAACCTATAGGCAACATTGGAAGTGTCAGAATGTGCCCAAAATGTTATGGTATCATCCTTAGGCAATATCCAAATGTTTCCCAAAATAAAATAAAGTTATCTTTAAGGGTTGTTTGTTCGTTTGAATTTTCTGGAGGCCGCCCTCTATCAAAATGAATCGCATTTTTCATCATGTTTTCCGACAATAATGTGTTGTTGCTTAGTAATATTCAAGTTATTGTACTTGTTTTCGGTCGTTATTTGTATATTTGGTACACGAGTCAATTCTGAGATAACTTTCTTCTTCAACATTTTTTCTCGAATAAAGATCTGAAGGCCGAAAACGAATTTTTCGTAGAATCTGCGAAAAACCACATTTTTGAAACAGACTATAGCTAGCTATGATAATACTTGGCGAGTCCTATTTTATGTCCGTATGTCAGAAGCAGTCCCATTAAAGCCAACTGCATTCAAATTCAACAAAGGCGATGTCATTCGTGGATACAACATACTAAAATGCTTAAAACCCCAAAAATTCAATTTGGCTGAAAAGAGGTCAAAACAAAAAAAGTCGGCTAAGAGACTTAAGCCTAGCATAAAATATGTGTTTTTGATGTCAAACGCTGCATTTGAATGTATTAAACAATTTACCCCAAAAACGTCAGCAAATTTTTTACCTAAAAGACCGCACAAACTCGTCATAGTAGCCCACCCTAGATTTCCTATGAAAAAATACGTATATTTTAGAAACAGACTATAATTTTTTAACAAATCGTTATTAATAAACAATTTATACATAACTTGACATTCTATGACGAATTCAAATTTTAGAATTAAAAATGGGTCAATAAATCAAGTATTCTGGAAGAAATCTCAGTTCCATATAGGTTACAAAAGCGCAATTATTTACAATGCATTTCCCATATGGTACCCCTGGCAATTAAGCTCATTTGTGCGAAAAACCTCAAAAATTTCCCCCCGGAAAACAGTTTTTTGTGTAAATTGAAATGAAAAACTTCATTATTAACAAATAAAAAAGTATAGGTCATGCAGCAAAAATGACCGAAAATTTTGGTTGAAATAATGACATTTAAATGGCACTGACACAATTTCTAACCTCCCTCTTTAATCGTTTTAAGCTCAATTTTCAAGGCTCTTTAAAATTTCCGTCCAAATATCGAACATTTTCAATCAATAATGTTTATAATTTTTAATTTTGCTATTTTCAGAACTCCAACATCCAATCAGATGCCTCCGTGTATTTTCTTCTGCATACTATCTTGGGTTAAAAAATTTCCCGTTGTCATGTAAACAAATAATTGCGCAATTGTAACCTATAGGCAACATTGGAAGTGTCAGAATGTGCCCAAAATGTTATGGTATCATCCTTAGGCAATATCCAAATGTTTCCCAAAATAAAATAAAGTTATCTTTAAGGGTTGTTTGTTCGTTTGAATTTTCTGGAGGCCGCCCTCTATCAAAATGAATCGCATTTTTCATCATGTTTTCCGACAATAATGTGTTGTTGCTTAGTAATATTCAAGTTATTGTACTTGTTTTCGGTCGTTATTTGTATATTTGGTACACGAGTCAATTCTGAGATAACTTTCTTCTTCAACATTTTTTCTCGAATAAAGATCTGAAGGCCGAAAACGAATTTTTCGTAGAATCTGCGAAAAACCACATTTTTGAAACAGACTATAGCTAGCTATGATAATACTTGGCGAGTCCTATTTTATGTCCGTATGTCAGAAGCAGTCCCATTAAAGCCAACTGCATTCAAATTCAACAAAGGCGATGTCATTCGTGGATACAACATACTAAAATGCTTAAAACCCCAAAAATTCAATTTGGCTGAAAAGAGGTCAAAACAAAAAAAGTCGGCTAAGTGACTTAAGCCTAGCATAAAATATGTGTTTTTGATGTCAAACGCTGCATTTGAATGTATTAAACAATTTACCCCAAAAACGTCAGCAAATTTTTTACCTAAAAGACCGCACAAACTCGTCATAGTAGCCCACCCTAGATTTCCTATGAAAAAATACGTATATTTTAGAAACAGACTATAATTTTTTAACAAATCGTTATTAATAAACAATTTATACATAACTTGACATTCGATGACGAATTCAAATTTTAGAATTAAAAATGGGTCAATAAATCAAGTATTCTGGAAGAAATCTCAGTTCCATATAGGTTACAAAAGCGCAATTATTTACAATGCATTTCCCATATGGTACCCCTGGCAATTAAGCTCATTTGTGCGAAAAACCTCAAAAATTTCCCCCCGGAAAACAGTTTTTTGTGTAAATTGAAATGAAAAACTTCATTATTAACAAATAAAAAAGTATAGGTCATGCAGCAAAAATGACCGAAAATTTTGGTTGAAATAATGACATTTAAATGGCACTGACACAATTTCTAACCTCCCTCTTTAATCGTTTTAAGCTCAATTTTCAAGGCTCTTTAAAATTTCCGTCCAAATATCGAACATTTTCAATCAATAATGTTTATAATTTTTAATTTTGCTATTTTCAGAACTCCAACATCCAATCAGATGCCTCCGTGTATTTTCTTCTGCATACTATCTTGGGTTAAAAAATTTCCCGTTGTCATGTAAACAAATAATTGCGCAATTGTAACCTATAGGCAACATTGGAAGTGTCAGAATGTGCCCAAAATGTTATGGTATCATCCTTAGGCAATATCCAAATGTTTCCCAAAATAAAATAAAGTTATCTTTAAGGGTTGTTTGTTCGTTTGAATTTTCTGGAGGCCGCCCTCTATCAAAATGAATCGCATTTTTCATCATGTTTTCCGACAATAATGTGTTGTTGCTTAGTAATATTCAAGTTATTGTACTTGTTTTCGGTCGTTATTTGTATATTTGGTACACGAGTCAATTCTGAGATAACTTTCTTCTTCAACATTTTTTCTCGAATAAAGATCTGAAGGCCGAAAACGAATTTTTCGTAGAATCTGCGAAAAACCACATTTTTGAAACAGACTATAGCTAGCTATGATAATACTTGGCGAGTCCTATTTTATGTCCGTATGTCAGAAGCAGTCCCATTAAAGCCAACTGCATTCAAATTCAACAAAGGCGATGTCATTCGTGGATACAACATACTAAAATGCTTAAAACCCCAAAAATTCAATTTGGCTGAAAAGAGGTCAAAACAAAAAAAGTCGGCTAAGAGACTTAAGCCTAGCATAAAATATGTGTTTTTGATGTCAAACGCTGCATTTGAATGTATTAAACAATTTACCCCAAAAACGTCAGCAAATTTTTTACCTAAAAGACCGCACAAACTCGTCATAGTAGCCCACCCTAGATTTCCTATGAAAAAATACGTATATTTTAGAAACAGACTATAATTTTTTAACAAATCGTTATTAATAAACAATTTATACATAACTTGACATTCTATGACGAATTCAAATTTTAGAATTAAAAATGGGTCAATAAATCAAGTATTCTGGAAGAAATCTCAGTTCCATATAGGTTACAAAAGCGCAATTATTTACAATGCATTTCCCATATGGTACCCCTGGCAATTAAGCTCATTTGTGCGAAAAACCTCAAAAATTTCCCCCCGGAAAACAGTTTTTTGTGTAAATTGAAATGAAAAACTTCATTATTAACAAATAAAAAAGTATAGGTCATGCAGCAAAAATGACCGAAAATTTTGGTTGAAATAATGACATTTAAATGGCACTGACACAATTTCTAACCTCCCTCTTTAATCGTTTTAAGCTCAATTTTCAAGGCTCTTTAAAATTTCCGTCCAAATATCGAACATTTTCAATCAATAATGTTTATAATTTTTAATTTTGCTATTTTCAGAACTCCAACATCCAATCAGATGCCTCCGTGTATTTTCTTCTGCATACTATCTTGGGTTAAAAAATTTCCCGTTGTCATGTAAACAAATAATTGCGCAATTGTAACCTATAGGCAACATTGGAAGTGTCAGAATGTGCCCAAAATGTTATGGTATCATCCTTAGGCAATATCCAAATGTTTCCCAAAATAAAATAAAGTTATCTTTAAGGGTTGTTTGTTCGTTTGAATTTTCTGGAGGCCGCCCTCTATCAAAATGAATCGCATTTTTCATCATGTTTTCCGACAATAATGTGTTGTTGCTTAGTAATATTCAAGTTATTGTACTTGTTTTCGGTCGTTATTTGTATATTTGGTACACGAGTCAATTCTGAGATAACTTTCTTCTTCAACATTTTTTCTCGAATAAAGATCTGAAGGCCGAAAACGAATTTTTCGTAGAATCTGCGAAAAACCACATTTTTGAAACAGACTATAGCTAGCTATGATAATACTTGGCGAGTCCTATTTTATGTCCGTATGTCAGAAGCAGTCCCATTAAAGCCAACTGCATTCAAATTCAACAAAGGCGATGTCATTCGTGGATACAACATACTAAAATGCTTAAAACCCCAAAAATTCAATTTGGCTGAAAAGAGGTCAAAACAAAAAAAGTCGGCTAAGTGACTTAAGCCTAGCATAAAATATGTGTTTTTGATGTCAAACGCTGCATTTGAATGTATTAAACAATTTACCCCAAAAACGTCAGCAAATTTTTTACCTAAAAGACCGCACAAACTCGTCATAGTAGCCCACCCTAGATTTCCTATGAAAAAATACGTATATTTTAGAAACAGACTATAATTTTTTAACAAATCGTTATTAATAAACAATTTATACATAACTTGACATTCGATGACGAATTCAAATTTTAGAATTAAAAATGGGTCAATAAATCAAGTATTCTGGAAGAAATCTCAGTTCCATATAGGTTACAAAAGCGCAATTATTTACAATGCATTTCCCATATGGTACCCCTGGCAATTAAGCTCATTTGTGCGAAAAACCTCAAAAATTTCCCCCCGGAAAACAGTTTTTTGTGTAAATTGAAATGAAAAACTTCATTATTAACAAATAAAAAAGTATAGGTCATGCAGCAAAAATGACCGAAAATTTTGGTTGAAATAATGACATTTAAATGGCACTGACACAATTTCTAACCTCCCTCTTTAATCGTTTTAAGCTCAATTTTCAAGGCTCTTTAAAATTTCCGTCCAAATATCGAACATTTTCAATCAATAATGTTTATAATTTTTAATTTTGCTATTTTCAGAACTCCAACATCCAATCAGATGCCTCCGTGTATTTTCTTCTGCATACTATCTTGGGTTAAAAAATTTCCCGTTGTCATGTAAACAAATAATTGCGCAATTGTAACCTATAGGCAACATTGGAAGTGTCAGAATGTGCCCAAAATGTTATGGTATCATCCTTAGGCAATATCCAAATGTTTCCCAAAATAAAATAAAGTTATCTTTAAGGGTTGTTTGTTCGTTTGAATTTTCTGGAGGCCGCCCTCTATCAAAATGAATCGCATTTTTCATCATGTTTTCCGACAATAATGTGTTGTTGCTTAGTAATATTCAAGTTATTGTACTTGTTTTCGGTCGTTATTTGTATATTTGGTACACGAGTCAATTCTGAGATAACTTTCTTCTTCAACATTTTTTCTCGAATAAAGATCTGAAGGCCGAAAACGAATTTTTCGTAGAATCTGCGAAAAACCACATTTTTGAAACAGACTATAGCTAGCTATGATAATACTTGGCGAGTCCTATTTTATGTCCGTATGTCAGAAGCAGTCCCATTAAAGCCAACTGCATTCAAATTCAACAAAGGCGATGTCATTCGTGGATACAACATACTAAAATGCTTAAAACCCCAAAAATTCAATTTGGCTGAAAAGAGGTCAAAACAAAAAAAGTCGGCTAAGAGACTTAAGCCTAGCATAAAATATGTGTTTTTGATGTCAAACGCTGCATTTGAATGTATTAAACAATTTACCCCAAAAACGTCAGCAAATTTTTTACCTAAAAGACCGCACAAACTCGTCATAGTAGCCCACCCTAGATTTCCTATGAAAAAATACGTATATTTTAGAAACAGACTATAATTTTTTAACAAATCGTTATTAATAAACAATTTATACATAACTTGACATTCTATGACGAATTCAAATTTTAGAATTAAAAATGGGTCAATAAATCAAGTATTCTGGAAGAAATCTCAGTTCCATATAGGTTACAAAAGCGCAATTATTTACAATGCATTTCCCATATGGTACCCCTGGCAATTAAGCTCATTTGTGCGAAAAACCTCAAAAATTTCCCCCCGGAAAACAGTTTTTTGTGTAAATTGAAATGAAAAACTTCATTATTAACAAATAAAAAAGTATAGGTCATGCAGCAAAAATGACCGAAAATTTTGGTTGAAATAATGACATTTAAATGGCACTGACACAATTTCTAACCTCCCTCTTTAATCGTTTTAAGCTCAATTTTCAAGGCTCTTTAAAATTTCCGTCCAAATATCGAACATTTTCAATCAATAATGTTTATAATTTTTAATTTTGCTATTTTCAGAACTCCAACATCCAATCAGATGCCTCCGTGTATTTTCTTCTGCATACTATCTTGGGTTAAAAAATTTCCCGTTGTCATGTAAACAAATAATTGCGCAATTGTAACCTATAGGCAACATTGGAAGTGTCAGAATGTGCCCAAAATGTTATGGTATCATCCTTAGGCAATATCCAAATGTTTCCCAAAATAAAATAAAGTTATCTTTAAGGGTTGTTTGTTCGTTTGAATTTTCTGGAGGCCGCCCTCTATCAAAATGAATCGCATTTTTCATCATGTTTTCCGACAATAATGTGTTGTTGCTTAGTAATATTCAAGTTATTGTACTTGTTTTCGGTCGTTATTTGTATATTTGGTACACGAGTCAATTCTGAGATAACTTTCTTCTTCAACATTTTTTCTCGAATAAAGATCTGAAGGCCGAAAACGAATTTTTCGTAGAATCTGCGAAAAACCACATTTTTGAAACAGACTATAGCTAGCTATGATAATACTTGGCGAGTCCTATTTTATGTCCGTATGTCAGAAGCAGTCCCATTAAAGCCAACTGCATTCAAATTCAACAAAGGCGATGTCATTCGTGGATACAACATACTAAAATGCTTAAAACCCCAAAAATTCAATTTGGCTGAAAAGAGGTCAAAACAAAAAAAGTCGGCTAAGAGACTTAAGCCTAGCATAAAATATGTGTTTTTGATGTCAAACGCTGCATTTGAATGTATTAAACAATTTACCCCAAAAACGTCAGCAAATTTTTTACCTAAAAGACCGCACAAACTCGTCATAGTAGCCCACCCTAGATTTCCTATGAAAAAATACGTATATTTTAGAAACAGACTATAATTTTTTAACAAATCGTTATTAATAAACAATTTATACATAACTTGACATTCTATGACGAATTCAAATTTTAGAATTAAAAATGGGTCAATAAATCAAGTATTCTGGAAGAAATCTCAGTTCCATATAGGTTACAAAAGCGCAATTATTTACAATGCATTTCCCATATGGTACCCCTGGCAATTAAGCTCATTTGTGCGAAAAACCTCAAAAATTTCCCCCCGGAAAACAGTTTTTTGTGTAAATTGAAATGAAAAACTTCATTATTAACAAATAAAAAAGTATAGGTCATGCAGCAAAAATGACCGAAAATTTTGGTTGAAATAATGACATTTAAATGGCACTGACACAATTTCTAACCTCCCTCTTTAATCGTTTTAAGCTCAATTTTCAAGGCTCTTTAAAATTTCCGTCCAAATATCGAACATTTTCAATCAATAATGTTTATAATTTTTAATTTTGCTATTTTCAGAACTCCAACATCCAATCAGATGCCTCCGTGTATTTTCTTCTGCATACTATCTTGGGTTAAAAAATTTCCCGTTGTCATGTAAACAAATAATTGCGCAATTGTAACCTATAGGCAACATTGGAAGTGTCAGAATGTGCCCAAAATGTTATGGTATCATCCTTAGGCAATATCCAAATGTTTCCCAAAATAAAATAAAGTTATCTTTAAGGGTTGTTTGTTCGTTTGAATTTTCTGGAGGCCACCCTCTATCAAAATGAATCGCATTTTTCATCATGTTTTCCGACAATAATGTGTTGTTGCTTAGTAATATTCAAGTTATTGTACTTGTTTTCGGTCGTTATTTGTATATTTGGTACACGAGTCAATTCTGAGATAACTTTCTTCTTCAACATTTTTTCTCGAATAAAGATCTGAAGGCCGAAAACGAATTTTTCGTAGAATCTGCGAAAAACCACATTTTTGAAACAGACTATAGCTAGCTATGATAATACTTGGCGAGTCCTATTTTATGTCCGTATGTCAGAAGCAGTCCCATTAAAGCCAACTGCATTCAAATTCAACAAAGGCGATGTCATTCGTGGATACAACATACTAAAATGCTTAAAACCCCAAAAATTCAATTTAGCTGAAAAGAGGTCAAAACTAAAAAAAATCGGCTAGGAGACTTAAGCCTAGCATAAAATATGTGTTTTTGATGTCAAACGCTGCATTTGAATGTATTAAACAATTTACCCCAAAAACGTCAGCAAATTTTTTACCTAAAAGACCGCACAAACTCGTCATAGTAGCCCACCCTAGATTTCCTATGAAAAAATACGTATATTTTAGAAACAGACTATAATTTTTTAACAAATCGTTATTAATAAACAATTTATACATAACTTGACATTCTATGACGAATTCAAATTTTAGAATTAAAAATGGGTCAATAAATCAAGTATTCTGGAAGAAATCTCAGTTCCATATAGGTTACAAAAGCGCAATTATTTACAATGCATTTCCCATATGGTACCCCTGGCAATTAAGCTCATTTGTGCGAAAAACCTCAAAAATTTCCCCCCGGAAAACAGTTTTTTGTGTAAATTGAAATGAAAAACTTCATTATTAACAAATAAAAAAGTATAGGTCATGCAGCAAAAATGACCGAAAATTTTGGTTGAAATAATGACATTTAAATGGCACTGACACAATTTCTAACCTCCCTCTTTAATCGTTTTAAGCTCAATTTTCAAGGCTCTTTAAAATTTCCGTCCAAATATCGAACATTTTCAATCAATAATGTTTATAATTTTTAATTTTGCTATTTTCAGAACTCCAACATCCAATCAGATGCCTCCGTGTATTTTCTTCTGCATACTATCTTGGGTTAAAAAATTTCCCGTTGTCATGTAAACAAATAATTGCGCAATTGTAACCTATAGGCAACATTGGAAGTGTCAGAATGTGCCCAAAATGTTATGGTATCATCCTTAGGCAATATCCAAATGTTTCCCAAAATAAAATAAAGTTATCTTTAAGGGTTGTTTGTTCGTTTGAATTTTCTGGAGGCCACCCTCTATCAAAATGAATCGCATTTTTCATCATGTTTTCCGACAATAATGTGTTGTTGCTTAGTAATATTCAAGTTATTGTACTTGTTTTCGGTCGTTATTTGTATATTTGGTACACGAGTCAATTCTGAGATAACTTTCTTCTTCAACATTTTTTCTCGAATAAAGATCTGAAGGCCGAAAACGAATTTTTCGTAGAATCTGCGAAAAACCACATTTTTGAAACAGACTATAGCTAGCTATGATAATACTTGGCGAGTCCTATTTTATGTCCGTATGTCAGAAGCAGTCCCATTAAAGCCAACTGCATTCAAATTCAACAAAGGCGATGTCATTCGTGGATACAACATACTAAAATGCTTAAAACCCCAAAAATTCAATTTGGCTGAAAAGAGGTCAAAACAAAAAAAGTCGGCTAGGAGACTTAAGCCTAGCATAAAATATGTGTTTTTGATGTCAAACGCTGCATTTGAATGTATTAAACAATTTACCCCAAAAACGTCAGCAAATTTTTTACCTAAAAGACCGCACAAACTCGTCATAGTAGCCCACCCTAGATTTCCTATGAAAAAATACGTATATTTTAGAAACAGACTATAATTTTTTAACAAATCGTTATTAATAAACAATTTATACATAACTTGACATTCTATGACGAATTCAAATTTTAGAATTAAAAATGGGTCAATAAATCAAGTATTCTGGAAGAAATCTCAGTTCCATATAGGTTACAAAAGCGCAATTATTTACAATGCATTTCCCATATGGTACCCCTGGCAATTAAGCTCATTTGTGCGAAAAACCTCAAAAATTTCCCCCCGGAAAACAGTTTTTTGTGTAAATTGAAATGAAAAACTTCATTATTAACAAATAAAAAAGTATAGGTCATGCAGCAAAAATGACCGAAAATTTTGGTTGAAATAATGACATTTAAATGGCACTGACACAATTTCTAACCTCCCTCTTTAATCGTTTTAAGCTCAATTTTCAAGGCTCTTTAAAATTTCCGTCCAAATATCGAACATTTTCAATCAATAATGTTTATAATTTTTAATTTTGCTATTTTCAGAACTCCAACATCCAATCAGATGCCTCCGTGTATTTTCTTCTGCATACTATCTTGGGTTAAAAAATTTCCCGTTGTCATGTAAACAAATAATTGCGCAATTGTAACCTATAGGCAACATTGGAAGTGTCAGAATGTGCCCAAAATGTTATGGTATCATCCTTAGGCAATATCCAAATGTTTCCCAAAATAAAATAAAGTTATCTTTAAGGGTTGTTTGTTCGTTTGAATTTTCTGGAGGCCACCCTCTATCAAAATGAATCGCATTTTTCATCATGTTTTCCGACAATAATGTGTTGTTGCTTAGTAATATTCAAGTTATTGTACTTGTTTTCGGTCGTTATTTGTATATTTGGTACACGAGTCAATTCTGAGATAACTTTCTTCTTCAACATTTTTTCTCGAATAAAGATCTGAAGGCCGAAAACGAATTTTTCGTAGAATCTGCGAAAAACCACATTTTTGAAACAGACTATAGCTAGCTATGATAATACTTGGCGAGTCCTATTTTATGTCCGTATGTCAGAAGCAGTCCCATTAAAGCCAACTGCATTCAAATTCAACAAAGGCGATGTCATTCGTGGATACAACATACTAAAATGCTTAAAACCCCAAAAATTCAATTTGGCTGAAAAGAGGTCAAAACAAAAAAAGTCGGCTAAGAGACTTAAGCCTAGCATAAAATATGTGTTTTTGATGTCAAACGCTGCATTTGAATGTATTAAACAATTTACCCCAAAAACGTCAGCAAATTTTTTACCTAAAAGACCGCACAAACTCGTCATAGTAGCCCACCCTAGATTTCCTATGAAAAAATACGTATATTTTAGAAACAGACTATAATTTTTTAACAAATCGTTATTAATAAACAATTTATACATAACTTGACATTCTATGACGAATTCAAATTTTAGAATTAAAAATGGGTCAATAAATCAAGTATTCTGGAAGAAATCTCAGTTCCATATAGGTTACAAAAGCGCAATTATTTACAATGCATTTCCCATATGGTACCCCTGGCAATTAAGCTCATTTGTGCGAAAAACCTCAAAAATTTCCCCCCGGAAAACAGTTTTTTGTGTAAATTGAAATGAAAAACTTCATTATTAACAAATAAAAAAGTATAGGTCATGCAGCAAAAATGACCGAAAATTTTGGTTGAAATAATGACATTTAAATGGCACTGACACAATTTCTAACCTCCCTCTTTAATCGTTTTAAGCTCAATTTTCAAGGCTCTTTAAAATTTCCGTCCAAATATCGAACATTTTCAATCAATAATGTTTATAATTTTTAATTTTGCTATTTTCAGAACTCCAACATCCAATCAGATGCCTCCGTGTATTTTCTTCTGCATACTATCTTGGGTTAAAAAATTTCCCGTTGTCATGTAAACAAATAATTGCGCAATTGTAACCTATAGGCAACATTGGAAGTGTCAGAATGTGCCCAAAATGTTATGGTATCATCCTTAGGCAATATCCAAATGTTTCCCAAAATAAAATAAAGTTATCTTTAAGGGTTGTTTGTTCGTTTGAATTTTCTGGAGGCCACCCTCTATCAAAATGAATCGCATTTTTCATCATGTTTTCCGACAATAATGTGTTGTTGCTTAGTAATATTCAAGTTATTGTACTTGTTTTCGGTCGTTATTTGTATATTTGGTACACGAGTCAATTCTGAGATAACTTTCTTCTTCAACATTTTTTCTCGAATAAAGATCTGAAGGCCGAAAACGAATTTTTCGTAGAATCTGCGAAAAACCACATTTTTGAAACAGACTATAGCTAGCTATGATAATACTTGGCGAGTCCTATTTTATGTCCGTATGTCAGAAGCAGTCCCATTAAAGCCAACTGCATTCAAATTCAACAAAGGCGATGTCATTCGTGGATACAACATACTAAAATGCTTAAAACCCCAAAAATTCAATTTGGCTGAAAAGAGGTCAAAACAAAAAAAGTCGGCTAGGAAACTTAAGCCTAGCATAAAATATGTGTTTTTGATGTCAAACGCTGCATTTGAATGTATTAAACAATTTACCCCAAAAACGTCAGCAAATTTTTTACCTAAAAGACCGCACAAACTCGTCATAGTAGCCCACCCTAGATTTCCTATGAAAAAATACGTATATTTTAGAAACAGACTATAATTTTTTAACAAATCGTTATTAATAAACAATTTATACATAACTTGACATTCTATGACGAATTCAAATTTTAGAATTAAAAATGGGTCAATAAATCAAGTATTCTGGAAGAAATCTCAGTTCCATATAGGTTACAAAAGCGCAATTATTTACAATGCATTTCCCATATGGTACCCCTGGCAATTAAG
This sequence comes from Limnoperna fortunei, assembly GCA_944474755.1. Taxonomy (NCBI): domain Eukaryota; kingdom Metazoa; phylum Mollusca; class Bivalvia; order Mytilida; family Modiolidae; genus Limnoperna; species Limnoperna fortunei. The sequence goes on along the minus strand of OX104113.1, from coordinate 105,245,916 downwards.
CTCATTTGTGCGAAAAACCTCAAAAATTTCCCCCCGGAAAACAGTTTTTTGTGTAAATTGAAATGAAAAACTTCATTATTAACAAATAAAAAAGTATAGGTCATGCAGCAAAAATGACCGAAAATTTTGGTTGAAATAATGACATTTAAATGGCACTGACACAATTTCTAACCTCCCTCTTTAATCGTTTTAAGCTCAATTTTCAAGGCTCTTTAAAATTTCCGTCCAAATATCGAACATTTTCAATCAATAATGTTTATAATTTTTAATTTTGCTATTTTCAGAACTCCAACATCCAATCAGATGCCTCCGTGTATTTTCTTCTGCATACTATCTTGGGTTAAAAAATTTCCCGTTGTCATGTAAACAAATAATTGCGCAATTGTAACCTATAGGCAACATTGGAAGTGTCAGAATGTGCCCAAAATGTTATGGTATCATCCTTAGGCAATATCCAAATGTTTCCCAAAATAAAATAAAGTTATCTTTAAGGGTTGTTTGTTCGTTTGAATTTTCTGGAGGCCACCCTCTATCAAAATGAATCGCATTTTTCATCATGTTTTCCGACAATAATGTGTTGTTGCTTAGTAATATTCAAGTTATTGTACTTGTTTTCGGTCGTTATTTGTATATTTGGTACACGAGTCAATTCTGAGATAACTTTCTTCTTCAACATTTTTTCTCGAATAAAGATCTGAAGGCCGAAAACGAATTTTTCGTAGAATCTGCGAAAAACCACATTTTTGAAACAGACTATAGCTAGCTATGATAATACTTGGCGAGTCCTATTTTATGTCCGTATGTCAGAAGCAGTCCCATTAAAGCCAACTGCATTCAAATTCAACAAAGGCGATGTCATTCGTGGATACAACATACTAAAATGCTTAAAACCCCAAAAATTCAATTTGGCTGAAAAGAGGTCAAAACAAAAAAAGTCGGCTAAGAGACTTAAGCCTAGCCTAAAATATGTGTTTTTGATGTCAAACGCTGCATTTGAATGTATTAAACAATTTACCCCAAAAACGTCAGCAAATTTTTTACCTAAAAGACCGCACAAACTCGTCATAGTAGCCCACCCTAGATTTCCTATGAAAAAATACGTATATTTTAGAAACAGACTATAATTTTTTAACAAATCGTTATTAATAAACAATTTATACATAACTTGACATTCTATGACGAATTCAAATTTTAGAATTAAAAATGGGTCAATAAATCAAGTATTCTGGAAGAAATCTAAGTTCCATATAGGTTACAAAAGCGCAATTATTTACAATGCATTTCCCATATGGTACCCCTGGCAATTAAGCTCATTTGTGCGAAAAACCTCAAAAATTTCCCCCCGGAAAACAGTTTTTTGTGTAAATTGAAATGAAAAACTTCATTATTAACAAATAAAAAAGTATAGGTCATGCAGCAAAAATGACCGAAAATTTTGGTTGAAATAATGACATTTAAATGGCACTGACACAATTTCTAACCTCCCTCTTTAATCGTTTTAAGCTCAATTTTCAAGGCTCTTTAAAATTTCCGTCCAAATATCGAACATTTTCAATCAATAATGTTTATAATTTTTAATTTTGCTATTTTCAGAACTCCAACATCCAATCAGATGCCTCCGTGTATTTTCTTCTGCATACTATCTTGGGTTAAAAAATTTCCCGTTGTCATGTAAACAAATAATTGCGCAATTGTAACCTATAGGCAACATTGGAAGTGTCAGAATGTGCCCAAAATGTTATGGTATCATCCTTAGGCAATATCCAAATGTTTCCCAAAATAAAATAAAGTTATCTTTAAGGGTTGTTTGTTCGTTTGAATTTTCTGGAGGCCACCCTCTATCAAAATGAATCGCATTTTTCATCATGTTTTCCGACAATAATGTGTTGTTGCTTAGTAATATTCAAGTTATTGTACTTGTTTTCGGTCGTTATTTGTATATTTGGTACACGAGTCAATTCTGAGATAACTTTCTTCTTCAACATTTTTTCTCGAATAAAGATCTGAAGGCCGAAAACGAATTTTTCGTAGAATCTGCGAAAAACCACATTTTTGAAACAGACTATAGCTAGCTATGATAATACTTGGCGAGTCCTATTTTATGTCCGTATGTCAGAAGCAGTCCCATTAAAGCCAACTGCATTCAAATTCAACAAAGGCGATGTCATTCGTGGATACAACATACTAAAATGCTTAAAACCCCAAAAATTCAATTTGGCTGAAAAGAGGTCAAAACAAAAAAAGTCGGCTAAGAGACTTAAGCCTAGCCTAAAATATGTGTTTTTGATGTCAAACGCTGCATTTGAATGTATTAAACAATTTACCCCAAAAACGTCAGCAAATTTTTTACCTAAAAGACCGCACAAACTCGTCATAGTAGCCCACCCTAGATTTCCTATGAAAAAATACGTATATTTTAGAAACAGACTATAATTTTTTAACAAATCGTTATTAATAAACAATTTATACATAACTTGACATTCTATGACGAATTCAAATTTTAGAATTAAAAATGGGTCAATAAATCAAGTATTCTGGAAGAAATCTCAGTTCCATATAGGTTACAAAAGCGCAATTATTTACAATGCATTTCCCATATGGTACCCCTGGCAATTAAGCTCATTTGTGCGAAAAACCTCAAAAATTTCCCCCCGGAAAACAGTTTTTTGTGTAAATTGAAATGAAAAACTTCATTATTAACAAATAAAAAAGTATAGGTCATGCAGCAAAAATGACCGAAAATTTTGGTTGAAATAATGACATTTAAATGGCACTGACACAATTTCTAACCTCCCTCTTTAATCGTTTTAAGCTCAATTTTCAAGGCTCTTTAAAATTTCCGTCCAAATATCGAACATTTTCAATCAATAATGTTTATAATTTTTAATTTTGCTATTTTCAGAACTCCAACATCCAATCAGATGCCTCCGTGTATTTTCTTCTGCATACTATCTTGGGTTAAAAAATTTCCCGTTGTCATGTAAACAAATAATTGCGCAATTGTAACCTATAGGCAACATTGGAAGTGTCAGAATGTGCCCAAAATGTTATGGTATCATCCTTAGGCAATATCCAAATGTTTCCCAAAATAAAATAAAGTTATCTTTAAGGGTTGTTTGTTCGTTTGAATTTTCTGGAGGCCGCCCTCTATCAAAATGAATCGCATTTTTCATCATGTTTTCCGACAATAATGTGTTGTTGCTTAGTAATATTCAAGTTATTGTACTTGTTTTCGGTCGTTATTTGTATATTTGGTACACGAGTCAATTCTGAGATAACTTTCTTCTTCAACATTTTTTCTCGAATAAAGATCTGAAGGCCGAAAACGAATTTTTCGTAGAATCTGCGAAAAACCACATTTTTGAAACAGACTATAGCTAGCTATGATAATACTTGGCGAGTCCTATTTTATGTCCGTATGTCAGAAGCAGTCCCATTAAAGCCAACTGCATTCAAATTCAACAAAGGCGATGTCATTCGTGGATACAACATACTAAAATGCTTAAAACCCCAAAAATTCAATTTGGCTGAAAAGAGGTCAAAACAAAAAAAGTCGGCTAAGAGACTTAAGCCTAGCATAAAATATGTGTTTTTGATGTCAAACGCTGCATTTGAATGTATTAAACAATTTACCCCAAAAACGTCAGCAAATTTTTTACCTAAAAGACCGCACAAACTCGTCATAGTAGCCCACCCTAGATTTCCTATGAAAAAATACGTATATTTTAGAAACAGACTATAATTTTTTAACAAATCGTTATTAATAAACAATTTATACATAACTTGACATTCTATGACGAATTCAAATTTTAGAATTAAAAATGGGTCAATAAATCAAGTATTCTGGAAGAAATCTCAGTTCCATATAGGTTACAAAAGCGCAATTATTTACAATGCATTTCCCATATGGTACCCCTGGCAATTAAGCTCATTTGTGCGAAAAACCTCAAAAATTTCCCCCCGGAAAACAGTTTTTTGTGTAAATTGAAATGAAAAACTTCATTATTAACAAATAAAAAAGTATAGGTCATGCAGCAAAAATGACCGAAAATTTTGGTTGAAATAATGACATTTAAATGGCACTGACACAATTTCTAACCTCCCTCTTTAATCGTTTTAAGCTCAATTTTCAAGGCTCTTTAAAATTTCCGTCCAAATATCGAACATTTTCAATCAATAATGTTTATAATTTTTAATTTTGCTATTTTCAGAACTCCAACATCCAATCAGATGCCTCCGTGTATTTTCTTCTGCATACTATCTTGGGTTAAAAAATTTCCCGTTGTCATGTAAACAAATAATTGCGCAATTGTAACCTATAGGCAACATTGGAAGTGTCAGAATGTGCCCAAAATGTTATGGTATCATCCTTAGGCAATATCCAAATGTTTCCCAAAATAAAATAAAGTTATCTTTAAGGGTTGTTTGTTCGTTTGAATTTTCTGGAGGCCACCCTCTATCAAAATGAATCGCATTTTTCATCATGTTTTCCGACAATAATGTGTTGTTGCTTAGTAATATTCAAGTTATTGTACTTGTTTTCGGTCGTTATTTGTATATTTGGTACACGAGTCAATTCTGAGATAACTTTCTTCTTCAACATTTTTTCTCGAATAAAGATCTGAAGGCCGAAAACGAATTTTTCGTAGAATCTGCGAAAAACCACATTTTTGAAACAGACTATAGCTAGCTATGATAATACTTGGCGAGTCCTATTTTATGTCCGTATGTCAGAAGCAGTCCCATTAAAGCCAACTGCATTCAAATTCAACAAAGGCGATGTCATTCGTGGATACAACATACTAAAATGCTTAAAACCCCAAAAATTCAATTTGGCTGAAAAGAGGTCAAAACAAAAAAAGTCGGCTAAGTGACTTAAGCCTAGCCTAAAATATGTGTTTTTGATGTCAAACGCTGCATTTGAATGTATTAAACAATTTACCCCAATAACGTCAGCAAATTTTTTACCTAAAAGACCGCACAAACTCGTCATAGTAGCCCACCCTAGATTTCCTATGAAAAAATACGTATATTTTAGAAACAGACTATAATTTTTTAACAAATCGTTATTAATAAACAATTTATACATAACTTGACATTCTATGACGAATTCAAATTTTAGAATTAAAAATGGGTCAATAAATCAAGTATTCTGGAAGAAATCTCAGTTCCATATAGGTTACAAAAGCGCAATTATTTACAATGCATTTCCCATATGGTACCCCTGGCAATTAAGTCATTTGTGCGAAAAACCTCAAAAATTTCCCCCCGGAAAACAGTTTTTTGTGTAAATTGAAATGAAAAACTTCATTATTAACAAATAAAAAAGTATAGGTCATGCAGCAAAAATGACCGAAAATTTTGGTTGAAATAATGACATTTAAATGGCACTGACACAATTTCTAACCTCCCTCTTTAATCGTTTTAAGCTCAATTTTCAAGGCTCTTTAAAATTTCCGTCCAAATATCGAACATTTTCAATCAATAATGTTTATAATTTTTAATTTTGCTATTTTCAGAACTCCAACATCCAATCAGATGCCTCCGTGTATTTTCTTCTGCATACTATCTTGGGTTAAAAAATTTCCCGTTGTCATGTAAACAAATAATTGCGCAATTGTAACCTATAGGCAACATTGGAAGTGTCAGAATGTGCCCAAAATGTTATGGTATCATCCTTAGGCAATATCCAAATGTTTCCCAAAATAAAATAAAGTTATCTTTAAGGGTTGTTTGTTCGTTTGAATTTTCTGGAGGCCACCCTCTATCAAAATGAATCGCATTTTTCATCATGTTTTCCGACAATAATGTGTTGTTGCTTAGTAATATTCAAGTTATTGTACTTGTTTTCGGTCGTTATTTGTATATTTGGTACACGAGTCAATTCTGAGATAACTTTCTTCTTCAACATTTTTTCTCGAATAAGATCTGAAGGCCGAAAACGAATTTTTCGTAGAATCTGCGAAAAACCACATTTTTGAAACAGACTATAGCTAGCTATGATAATACTTGGCGAGTCCTATTTTATGTCCGTATGTCAGAAGCAGTCCCATTAAAGCCAACTGCATTCAAATTCAACAAAGGCGATGTCATTCGTGGATACAACATACTAAAATGCTTAAAACCCCAAAAATTCAATTTGGCTGAAAAGAGGTCAAAACAAAAAAAGTCGGCTAAGAGACTTAAGCCTAGCCTAAAATATGTGTTTTTGATGTCAAACGCTGCATTTGAATGTATTAAACAATTTACCCCAAAAACGTCAGCAAATTTTTTACCTAAAAGACCGCACAAACTCGTCATAGTAGCCCACCCTAGATTTCCTATGAAAAAATACGTATATTTTAGAAACAGACTATAATTTTTTAACAAATCGTTATTAATAAACAATTTATACATAACTTGACATTCTATGACGAATTCAAATTTTAGAATTAAAAATGGGTCAATAAATCAAGTATTCTGGAAGAAATCTCAGTTCCATATAGGTTACAAAAGCGCAATTATTTACAATGCATTTCCCATATGGTACCCCTGGCAATTAAGCTCATTTGTGCGAAAAACCTCAAAAATTTCCCCCCGGAAAACAGTTTTTTGTGTAAATTGAAATGAAAAACTTCATTATTAACAAATAAAAAAGTATAGGTCATGCAGCAAAAATGACCGAAAATTTTGGTTGAAATAATGACATTTAAATGGCACTGACACAATTTCTAACCTCCCTCTTTAATCGTTTTAAGCTCAATTTTCAAGGCTCTTTAAAATTTCCGTCCAAATATCGAACATTTTCAATCAATAATGTTTATAATTTTTAATTTTGCTATTTTCAGAACTCCAACATCCAATCAGATGCCTCCGTGTATTTTCTTCTGCATACTATCTTGGGTTAAAAAATTTCCCGTTGTCATGTAAACAAATAATTGCGCAATTGTAACCTATAGGCAACATTGGAAGTGTCAGAATGTGCCCAAAATGTTATGGTATCATCCTTAGGCAATATCCAAATGTTTCCCAAAATAAAATAAAGTTATCTTTAAGGGTTGTTTGTTCGTTTGAATTTTCTGGAGGCCACCCTCTATCAAAATGAATCGCATTTTTCATCATGTTTTCCGACAATAATGTGTTGTTGCTTAGTAATATTCAAGTTATTGTACTTGTTTTCGGTCGTTATTTGTATATTTGGTACACGAGTCAATTCTGAGATAACTTTCTTCTTCAACATTTTTTCTCGAATAAAGATCTGAAGGCCGAAAACGAATTTTTCGTAGAATCTGCGAAAAACCACATTTTTGAAACAGACTATAGCTAGCTATGATAATACTTGGCGAGTCCTATTTTATGTCCGTATGTCAGAAGCAGTCCCATTAAAGCCAACTGCATTCAAATTCAACAAAGGCGATGTCATTCGTGGATACAACATACTAAAATGCTTAAAACCCCAAAAATTCAATTTGGCTGAAAAGAGGTCAAAACAAAAAAAGTCGGCTAAGAGACTTAAGCCTAGCCTAAAATATGTGTTTTTGATGTCAAACGCTGCATTTGAATGTATTAAACAATTTACCCCAAAAACGTCAGCAAATTTTTTACCTAAAAGACCGCACAAACTCGTCATAGTAGCCCACCCTAGATTTCCTATGAAAAAATACGTATATTTTAGAAACAGACTATAATTTTTTAACAAATCGTTATTAATAAACAATTTATACATAACTTGACATTCTATGACGAATTCAAATTTTAGAATTAAAAATGGGTCAATAAATCAAGTATTCTGGAAGAAATCTCAGTTCCATATAGGTTACAAAAGCGCAATTATTTACAATGCATTTCCCATATGGTACCCCTGGCAATTAAGCTCATTTGTGCGAAAAACCTCAAAAATTTCCCCCCGGAAAACAGTTTTTTGTGTAAATTGAAATGAAAAACTTCATTATTAACAAATAAAAAAGTATAGGTCATGCAGCAAAAATGACCGAAAATTTTGGTTGAAATAATGACATTTAAATGGCACTGACACAATTTCTAACCTCCCTCTTTAATCGTTTTAAGCTCAATTTTCAAGGCTCTTTAAAATTTCCGTCCAAATATCGAACATTTTCAATCAATAATGTTTATAATTTTTAATTTTGCTATTTTCAGAACTCCAACATCCAATCAGATGCCTCCGTGTATTTTCTTCTGCATACTATCTTGGGTTAAAAAATTTCCCGTTGTCATGTAAACAAATAATTGCGCAATTGTAACCTATAGGCAACATTGGAAGTGTCAGAATGTGCCCAAAATGTTATGGTATCATCCTTAGGCAATATCCAAATGTTTCCCAAAATAAAATAAAGTTATCTTTAAGGGTTGTTTGTTCGTTTGAATTTTCTGGAGGCCACCCTCTATCAAAATGAATCGCATTTTTCATCATGTTTTCCGACAATAATGTGTTGTTGCTTAGTAATATTCAAGTTATTGTACTTGTTTTCGGTCGTTATTTGTATATTTGGTACACGAGTCAATTCTGAGATAACTTTCTTCTTCAACATTTTTTCTCGAATAAAGATCTGAAGGCCGAAAACGAATTTTTCGTAGAATCTGCGAAAAACCACATTTTTGAAACAGACTATAGCTAGCTATGATAATACTTGGCGAGTCCTATTTTATGTCCGTATGTCAGAAGCAGTCCCATTAAAGCCAACTGCATTCAAATTCAACAAAGGCGATGTCATTCGTGGATACAACATACTAAAATGCTTAAAACCCCAAAAATTCAATTTGGCTGAAAAGAGGTCAAAACAAAAAAAGTCGGCTAAGAGACTTAAGCCTAGCCTAAAATATGTGTTTTTGATGTCAAACGCTGCATTTGAATGTATTAAACAATTTACCCCAAAAACGTCAGCAAATTTTTTACCTAAAAGACCGCACAAACTCGTCATAGTAGCCCACCCTAGATTTCCTATGAAAAAATACGTATATTTTAGAAACAGACTATAATTTTTTAACAAATCGTTATTAATAAACAATTTATACATAACTTGACATTCTATGACGAATTCAAATTTTAGAATTAAAAATGGGTCAATAAATCAAGTATTCTGGAAGAAATCTCAGTTCCATATAGGTTACAAAAGCGCAATTATTTACAATGCATTTCCCATATGGTACCCCTGGCAATTAAGCTCATTTGTGCGAAAAACCTCAAAAATTTCCCCCCGGAAAACAGTTTTTTGTGTAAATTGAAATGAAAAACTTCATTATTAACAAATAAAAAAGTATAGGTCATGCAGCAAAAATGACCGAAAATTTTGGTTGAAATAATGACATTTAAATGGCACTGACACAATTTCTAACCTCCCTCTTTAATCGTTTTAAGCTCAATTTTCAAGGCTCTTTAAAATTTCCGTCCAAATATCGAACATTTTCAATCAATAATGTTTATAATTTTTAATTTTGCTATTTTCAGAACTCCAACATCCAATCAGATGCCTCCGTGTATTTTCTTCTGCATACTATCTTGGGTTAAAAAATTTCCCGTTGTCATGTAAACAAATAATTGCGCAATTGTAACCTATAGGCAACATTGGAAGTGTCAGAATGTGCCCAAAATGTTATGGTATCATCCTTAGGCAATATCCAAATGTTTCCCAAAATAAAATAAAGTTATCTTTAAGGGTTGTTTGTTCGTTTGAATTTTCTGGAGGCCACCCTCTATCAAAATGAATCGCATTTTTCATCATGTTTTCCGACAATAATGTGTTGTTGCTTAGTAATATTCAAGTTATTGTACTTGTTTTCGGTCGTTATTTGTATATTTGGTACACGAGTCAATTCTGAGATAACTTTCTTCTTCAACATTTTTTCTCGAATAAAGATCTGAAGGCCGAAAACGAATTTTTCGTAGAATCTGCGAAAAACCACATTTTTGAAACAGACTATAGCTAGCTATGATAATACTTGGCGAGTCCTATTTTATGTCCGTATGTCAGAAGCAGTCCCATTAAAGCCAACTGCATTCAAATTCAACAAAGGCGATGTCATTCGTGGATACAACATACTAAAATGCTTAAAACCCCAAAAATTCAATTTGGCTGAAAAGAGGTCAAAACAAAAAAAGTCGGCTAGGAGACTTAAGCCTAGCATAAAATATGTGTTTTTGATGTCAAACGCTGCATTTGAATGTATTAAACAATTTACCCCAAAAACGTCAGCAAATTTTTTACCTAAAAGACCGCACAAACTCGTCATAGTAGCCCACCCTAGATTTCCTATGAAAAAATACGTATATTTTAGAAACAGACTATAATTTTTTAACAAATCGTTATTAATAAACAATTTATACATAACTTGACATTCTATGACGAATTCAAATTTTAGAATTAAAAATGGGTCAATAAATCAAGTATTCTGGAAGAAATCTCAGTTCCATATAGGTTACAAAAGCGCAATTATTTACAATGCATTTCCCATATGGTACCCCTGGCAATTAAGCTCATTTGTGCGAAAAACCTCAAAAATTTCCCCCCGGAAAACAGTTTTTTGTGTAAATTGAAATGAAAAACTTCATTATTAACAAATAAAAAAGTATAGGTCATGCAGCAAAAATGACCGAAAATTTTGGTTGAAATAATGACATTTAAATGGCACTGACACAATTTCTAACCTCCCTCTTTAATCGTTTTAAGCTCAATTTTCAAGGCTCTTTAAAATTTCCGTCCAAATATCGAACATTTTCAATCAATAATGTTTATAATTTTTAATTTTGCTATTTTCAGAACTCCAACATCCAATCAGATGCCTCCGTGTATTTTCTTCTGCATACTATCTTGGGTTAAAAAATTTCCCGTTGTCATGTAAACAAATAATTGCGCAATTGTAACCTATATGCAACATTGGAAGTGTCAGAATGTGCCCAAAATGTTATGGTATCATCCTTAGGCAATATCCAAATGTTTCCCAAAATAAAATAAAGTTATCTTTAAGGGTTGTTTGTTCGTTTGAATTTTCTGGAGGCCGCCCTCTATCAAAATGAATCGCATTTTTCATCATGTTTTCCGACAATAATGTGTTGTTGCTTAGTAATATTCAAGTTATTGTACTTGTTTTCGGTCGTTATTTGTATATTTGGTACACGAGTCAATTCTGAGATAACTTTCTTCTTCAACATTTTTTCTCGAATAAAGATCTGAAGGCCGAAAACGAATTTTTCGTAGAATCTGCGAAAAACCACATTTTTGAAACAGACTATAGCTAGCTATGATAATACTTGGCGAGTCCTATTTTATGTCCGTATGTCAGAAGCAGTCCCATTAAAGCCAACTGCATTCAAATTCAACAAAGGCGATGTCATTCGTGGATACAACATACTAAAATGCTTAAAACCCCAAAAATTCAATTTGGCTGAAAAGAGGTCAAAACAAAAAAAGTCGGCTAAGAGACTTAAGCCTAGCCTAAAATATGTGTTTTTGATGTCAAACGCTGCATTTGAATGTATTAAACAATTTACCCCAAAAACGTCAGCAAATTTTTTACCTAAAAGACCGCACAAACTCGTCATAGTAGCCCACCCTAGATTTCCTATGAAAAAATACGTATATTTTAGAAACAGACTATAATTTTTTAACAAATCGTTATTAATAAACAATTTATACATAACTTGACATTCTATGACGAATTCAAATTTTAGAATTAAAAATGGGTCAATAAATCAAGTATTCTGGAAGAAATCTCAGTTCCATATAGGTTACAAAAGCGCAATTATTTACAATGCATTTCCCATATGGTACCCCTGGCAATTAAGCTCATTTGTGCGAAAAACCTCAAAAATTTCCCCCCGGAAAACAGTTTTTTGTGTAAATTGAAATGAAAAACTTCATTATTAACAAATAAAAAAGTATAGGTCATGCAGCAAAAATGACCGAAAATTTTGGTTGAAATAATGACATTTAAATGGCACTGACACAATTTCTAACCTCCCTCTTTAATCGTTTTAAGCTCAATTTTCAAGGCTCTTTAAAATTTCCGTCCAAATATCGAACATTTTCAATCAATAATGTTTATAATTTTTAATTTTGCTATTTTCAGAACTCCAACATCCAATCAGATGCCTCCGTGTATTTTCTTCTGCATACTATCTTGGGTTAAAAAATTTCCCGTTGTCATGTAAACAAATAATTGCGCAATTGTAACCTATAGGCAACATTGGAAGTGTCAGAATGTGCCCAAAATGTTATGGTATCATCCTTAGGCAATATCCAAATGTTTCCCAAAATAAAATAAAGTTATCTTTAAGGGTTGTTTGTTCGTTTGAATTTTCTGGAGGCCACCCTCTATCAAAATGAATCGCATTTTTCATCATGTTTTCCGACAATAATGTGTTGTTGCTTAGTAATATTCAAGTTATTGTACTTGTTTTCGGTCGTTATTTGTATATTTGGTACACGAGTCAATTCTGAGATAACTTTCTTCTTCAACATTTTTTCTCGAATAAAGATCTGAAGGCCGAAAACGAATTTTTCGTAGAATCTGCGAAAAACCACATTTTTGAAACAGACTATAGCTAGCTATGATAATACTTGGCGAGTCCTATTTTATGTCCGTATGTCAGAAGCAGTCCCATTAAAGCCAACTGCATTCAAATTCAACAAAGGCGATGTCATTCGTGGATACAACATACTAAAATGCTTAAAACCCCAAAAATTCAATTTGGCTGAAAAGAGGTCAAAACAAAAAAAGTCGGCTAGGAGACTTAAGCCTAGCATAAAATATGTGTTTTTGATGTCAAACGCTGCATTTGAATGTATTAAACAATTTACCCCAAAAACGTCAGCAAATTTTTTACCTAAAAGACCGCACAAACTCGTCATAGTAGCCCACCCTAGATTTCCTATGAAAAAATACGTATATTTTAGAAACAGACTATAATTTTTTAACAAATCGTTATTAATAAACAATTTATACATAACTTGACATTCTATGACGAATTCAAATTTTAGAATTAAAAATGGGTCAATAAATCAAGTATTCTGGAAGAAATCTCAGTTCCATATAGGTTACAAAAGCGCAATTATTTACAATGCATTTCCCATATGGTACCCCTGGCAATTAAGTCATTTGTGCGAAAAACCTCAAAAATTTCCCCCCGGAAAACAGTTTTTTGTGTAAATTGAAATGAAAAACTTCATTATTAACAAATAAAAAAGTATAGGTCATGCAGCAAAAATGACCGAAAATTTTGGTTGAAATAATGACATTTAAATGGCACTGACACAATTTCTAACCTCCCTCTTTAATCGTTTTAAGCTCAATTTTCAAGGCTCTTTAAAATTTCCGTCCAAATATCGAACATTTTCAATCAATAATGTTTATAATTTTTAATTTTGCTATTTTCAGAACTCCAACATCCAATCAGATGCCTCCGTGTATTTTCTTCTGCATACTATCTTGGGTTAAAAAATTTCCCGTTGTCATGTAAACAAATAATTGCGCAATTGTAACCTATAGGAAACATTGGAAGTGTCAGAATGTGCCCAAAATGTTATGGTATCATCCTTAGGCAATATCCAAATGTTTCCCAAAATAAAATAAAGTTATCTTTAAGGGTTGTTTGTTCGTTTGAATTTTCTGGAGGCCGCCCTCTATCAAAATGAATCGCATTTTTCATCATGTTTTCCGACAATAATGTGTTGTTGCTTAGTAATATTCAAGTTATTGTACTTGTTTTCGGTCGTTATTTGTATATTTGGTACACGAGTCAATTCTGAGATAACTTTCTTCTTCAACATTTTTTCTCGAATAAAGATCTGAAGGCCGAAAACGAATTTTTCGTAGAATCTGCGAAAAACCACATTTTTGAAACAGACTATAGCTAGCTATGATAATACTTGGCGAGTCCTATTTTATGTCCGTATGTCAGAAGCAGTCCCATTAAAGCCAACTGCATTCAAATTCAACAAAGGCGATGTCATTCGTGGATACAACATACTAAAATGCTTAAAACCCCAAAAATTCAATTTGGCTGAAAAGAGGTCAAAACAAAAAAAGTCGGCTAAGAGACTTAAGCCTAGCATAAAATATGTGTTTTTGATGTCAAACGCTGCATTTGAATGTATTAAACAATTTACCCCAAAAACGTCAGCAAATTTTTTACCTAAAAGACCGCACAAACTCGTCATAGTAGACAACCCTAGATTTCCTATGAAAAAATACGTATATTTTAGAAACAGACTATAATTTTTTAACAAATCGTTATTAATAAACAATTTATACATAACTTGACATTCTATGACGAATTCAAATTTTAGAATTAAAAATGGGTCAATAAATCAAGTATTCTGGAAGAAATCTCAGTTCCATATAGGTTACAAAAGCGCAATTATTTACAATGCATTTCCCATATGGTACCCCTGGCAATTAAGCTCATTTGTGCGAAAAACCTCAAAAATTTCCCCCCGGAAAACAGTTTTTTGTGTAAATTGAAATGAAAAACTTCATTATTAACAAATAAAAAAGTATAGGTCATGCAGCAAAAATGACCGAAAATTTTGGTTGAAATAATGACATTTAAATGGCACTGACACAATTTCTAACCTCCCTCTTTAATCGTTTTAAGCTCAATTTTCAAGGCTCTTTAAAATTTCCGTCCAAATATCGAACATTTTCAATCAATAATGTTTATAATTTTTAATTTTGCTATTTTCAGAACTCCAACATCCAATCAGATGCCTCCGTGTATTTTCTTCTGCATACTATCTTGGGTTAAAAAATTTCCCGTTGTCATGTAAACAAATAATTGCGCAATTGTAACCTATAGGCAACATTGGAAGTGTCAGAATGTGCCCAAAATGTTATGGTATCATCCTTAGGCAATATCCAAATGTTTCCCAAAATAAAATAAAGTTATCTTTAAGGGTTGTTTGTTCGTTTGAATTTTCTGGAGGCCACCCTCTATCAAAATGAATCGCATTTTTCATCATGTTTTCCGACAATAATGTGTTGTTGCTTAGTAATATTCAAGTTATTGTACTTGTTTTCGGTCGTTATTTGTATATTTGGTACACGAGTCAATTCTGAGATAACTTTCTTCTTCAACATTTTTTCTCGAATAAAGATCTGAAGGCCGAAAACGAATTTTTCGTAGAATCTGCGAAAAACCACATTTTTGAAACAGACTATAGCTAGCTATGATAATACTTGGCGAGTCCTATTTTATGTCCGTATGTCAGAAGCAGTCCCATTAAAGCCAACTGCATTCAAATTCAACAAAGGCGATGTCATTCGTGGATACAACATACTAAAATGCTTAAAACCCCAAAAATTCAATTTGGCTGAAAAGAGGTCAAAACAAAAAAAGTCGGCTAGGAGACTTAAGCCTAGCATAAAATATGTGTTTTTGATGTCAAACGCTGCATTTGAATGTATTAAACAATTTACCCCAAAAACGTCAGCAAATTTTTTACCTAAAAGACCGCACAAACTCGTCATAGTAGCCCACCCTAGATTTCCTATGAAAAAATACGTATATTTTAGAAACAGACTATAATTTTTTAACAAATCGTTATTAATAAACAATTTATACATAACTTGACATTCTATGACGAATTCAAATTTTAGAATTAAAAATGGGTCAATAAATCAAGTATTCTGGAAGAAATCTCAGTTCCATATAGGTTACAAAAGCGCAATTATTTACAATGCATTTCCCATATGGTACCCCTGGCAATTAAGCTCATTTGTGCGAAAAACCTCAAAAATTTCCCCCCGGAAAACAGTTTTTTGTGTAAATTGAAATGAAAAACTTCATTATTAACAAATAAAAAAGTATAGGTCATGCAGCAAAAATGACCGAAAATTTTGGTTGAAATAATGACATTTAAATGGCACTGACACAATTTCTAACCTCCCTCTTTAATCGTTTTAAGCTCAATTTTCAAGGCTCTTTAAAATTTCCGTCCAAATATCGAACATTTTCAATCAATAATGTTTATAATTTTTAATTTTGCTATTTTCAGAACTCCAACATCCAATCAGATGCCTCCGTGTATTTTCTTCTGCATACTATCTTGGGTTAAAAAATTTCCCGTTGTCATGTAAACAAATAATTGCGCAATTGTAACCTATAGGCAACATTGGAAGTGTCAGAATGTGCCCAAAATGTTATGGTATCATCCTTAGGCAATATCCAAATGTTTCCCAAAATAAAATAAAGTTATCTTTAAGGGTTGTTTGTTCGTTTGAATTTTCTGGAGGCCACCCTCTATCAAAATGAATCGCATTTTTCATCATGTTTTCCGACAATAATGTGTTGTTGCTTAGTAATATTCAAGTTATTGTACTTGTTTTCGGTCGTTATTTGTATATTTGGTACACGAGTCAATTCTGAGATAACTTTCTTCTTCAACATTTTTTCTCGAATAAAGATCTGAAGGCCGAAAACGAATTTTTCGTAGAATCTGCGAAAAACCACATTTTTGAAACAGACTATAGCTAGCTATGATAATACTTGGCGAGTCCTATTTTATGTCCGTATGTCAGAAGCAGTCCCATTAAAGCCAACTGCATTCAAATTCAACAAAGGCGATGTCATTCGTGGATACAACATACTAAAATGCTTAAAACCCCAAAAATTCAATTTGGCTGAAAAGAGGTCAAAACAAAAAAAGTCGGCTAGGAGACTTAAGCCTAGCATAAAATATGTGTTTTTGATGTCAAACGCTGCATTTGAATGTATTAAACAATTTACCCCAAAAACGTCAGCAAATTTTTTACCTAAAAGACCGCACAAACTCGTCATAGTAGCCCACCCTAGATTTCCTATGAAAAAATACGTATATTTTAGAAACAGACTATAATTTTTTAACAAATCGTTATTAATAAACAATTTATACATAACTTGACATTCGATGACGAATTCAAATTTTAGAATTAAAAATGGGTCAATAAATCAAGTATTCTGGAAGAAATCTCAGTTCCATATAGGTTACAAAAGCGCAATTATTTACAATGCATTTCCCATATGGTACCCCTGGCAATTAAGCTCATTTGTGCGAAAAACCTCAAAAATTTCCCCCCGGAAAACAGTTTTTTGTGTAAATTGAAATGAAAAACTTCATTATTAACAAATAAAAAAGTATAGGTCATGCAGCAAAAATGACCGAAAATTTTGGTTGAAATAATGACATTTAAATGGCACTGACACAATTTCTAACCTCCCTCTTTAATCGTTTTAAGCTCAATTTTCAAGGCTCTTTAAAATTTCCGTCCAAATATCGAACATTTTCAATCAATAATGTTTATAATTTTTAATTTTGCTATTTTCAGAACTCCAACATCCAATCAGATGCCTCCGTGTATTTTCTTCTGCATACTATCTTGGGTTAAAAAATTTCCCGTTGTCATGTAAACAAATAATTGCGCAATTGTAACCTATAGGCAACATTGGAAGTGTCAGAATGTGCCCAAAATGTTATGGTATCATCCTTAGGCAATATCCAAATGTTTCCCAAAATAAAATAAAGTTATCTTTAAGGGTTGTTTGTTCGTTTGAATTTTCTGGAGGCCACCCTCTATCAAAATGAATCGCATTTTTCATCATGTTTTCCGACAATAATGTGTTGTTGCTTAGTAATATTCAAGTTATTGTACTTGTTTTCGGTCGTTATTTGTATATTTGGTACACGAGTCAATTCTGAGATAACTTTCTTCTTCAACATTTTTTCTCGAATAAAGATCTGAAGGCCGAAAACGAATTTTTCGTAGAATCTGCGAAAAACCACATTTTTGAAACAGACTATAGCTAGCTATGATAATACTTGGCGAGTCCTATTTTATGTCCGTATGTCAGAAGCAGTCCCATTAAAGCCAACTGCATTCAAATTCAACAAAGGCGATGTCATTCGTGGATACAACATACTAAAATGCTTAAAACCCCAAAAATTCAATTTGGCTGAAAAGAGGTCAAAACAAAAAAAGTCGGCTAAGAGACTTAAGCCTAGCATAAAATATGTGTTTTTGATGTCAAACGCTGCATTTGAATGTATTAAACAATTTACCCCAAAAACGTCAGCAAATTTTTTACCTAAAAGACCGCACAAACTCGTCATAGTAGCCCACCCTAGATTTCCTATGAAAAAATACGTATATTTTAGAAACAGACTATAATTTTTTAACAAATCGTTATTAATAAACAATTTATACATAACTTGACATTCTATGACGAATTCAAATTTTAGAATTAAAAATGGGTCAATAAATCAAGTATTCTGGAAGAAATCTCAGTTCCATATAGGTTACAAAAGCGCAATTATTTACAATGCATTTCCCATATGGTACCCCTGGCAATTAAGCTCATTTGTGCGAAAAACCTCAAAAATTTCCCCCCGGAAAACAGTTTTTTGTGTAAATTTAAATGAAAAACTTCATTATTAACAAATAAAAAAGTATAGGTCATGCAGCAAAAATGACCGAAAATTTTGGTTGAAATAATGACATTTAAATGGCACTGACACAATTTCTAACCTCCCTCTTTAATCGTTTTAAGCTCAATTTTCAAGGCTCTTTAAAATTTTCGTCCAAATATCGAACATTTTCAATCAATAATGTTTATAATTTTTAATTTTGCTATTTTCAGAACTCCAACATCCAATCAGATGCCTCCGTGTATTTTCTTCTGCATACTATCTTGGGTTAAAAAATTTCCCGTTGTCATGTAAACAAATAATTGCGCAATTGTAACCTATAGGCAACATTGGAAGTGTCAGAATGTGCCCAAAATGTTATGGTATCATCCTTAGGCAATATCCAAATGTTTCCCAAAATAAAATAAAGTTATCTTTAAGGGTTGTTTGTTCGTTTGAATTTTCTGGAGGCCACCCTCTATCAAAATGAATCGCATTTTTCATCATGTTTTCCGACAATAATGTGTTGTTGCTTAGTAATATTCAAGTTATTGTACTTGTTTTCGGTCGTTATTTGTATATTTGGTACACGAGTCAATTCTGAGATAACTTTCTTTTTCAACATTTTTTCTCGAATAAAGATCTGAAGGCCGAAAACGAATTTTTCGTAGAATCTGCGAAAAACCACATTTTTGAAACAGACTATAGCTAGCTATGATAATACTTGGCGAGTCCTATTTTATGTCCGTATGTCAGAAGCAGTCCCATTAAAGCCAACTGCATTCAAATTCAACAAAGGCGATGTCATTCGTGGATACAACATACTAAAATGCTTAAAACCCCAAAAATTCAATTTGGCTGAAAAGAGGTCAAAACAAAAAAAGTCGGCTAAGAGACTTAAGCCTAGCATAAAATATGTGTTTTTGATGTCAAACGCTGCATTTGAATGTATTAAACAATTTACCCCAAAAACGTCAGCAAATTTTTTACCTAAAAGACCGCACAAACTCGTCATAGTAGCCCACCCTAGATTTCCTATGAAAAAATACGTATATTTTAGAAACAGACTATAATTTTTTAACAAATCGTTATTAATAAACAATTTATACATAACTTGACATTCTATGACGAATTCAAATTTTAGAATTAAAAATGGGTCAATAAATCAAGTATTCTGGAAGAAATCTCAGTTCCATATAGGTTACAAAAGCGCAATTATTTACAATGCATTTCCCATATGGTACCCCTGGCAATTAAGCTCATTTGTGCAAAAAACCTCAAAAATTTCCCCCCGGAAAACAGTTTTTTGTGTAAATTTAAATGAAAAACTTCATTATTAACAAATAAAAAAGTATAGGTCATGCAGCAAAAATGACCGAAAATTTTGGTTGAAATAATGACATTTAAATGGCACTGACACAATTTCTAACCTCCCTCTTTAATCGTTTTAAGCTCAATTTTCAAGGCTCTTTAAAATTTCCGTCCAAATATCGAACATTTTCAATCAATAATGTTTATAATTTTTAATTTTGCTATTTTCAGAACTCCAACATCCAATCAGATGCCTCCGTGTATTTTCTTCTGCATACTATCTTGGGTTAAAAAATTTCCCGTTGTCATGTAAACAAATAATTGCGCAATTGTAACCTATAGGCAACATTGGAAGTGTCAGAATGTGCCCAAAATGTTATGGTATCATCCTTAGGCAATATCCAAATGTTTCCCAAAATAAAATAAAGTTATCTTTAAGGGTTGTTTGTTTGTTTGAATTTTCTGGAGGCCACCCTCTATCAAAATGAATCGCATTTTTCATCATGTTTTCCGACAATAATGTGTTGTTGCTTAGTAATATTCAAGTTATTGTACTTGTTTTCGGTCGTTATTTGTATATTTGGTACACGAGTCAATTCTGAGATAACTTTCTTTTTCAACATTTTTTCTCGAATAAAGATCTGAAGGCCGAAAACGAATTTTTCGTAGAATCTGCGAAAAACCACATTTTTGAAACAGACTATAGCTAGCTATGATAATACTTGGCGAGTCCTATTTTATGTCCGTATGTCAGAAGCAGTCCCATTAAAGCCAACTGCATTCAAATTCAACAAAGGCGATGTCATTCGTGGATACAACATACTAAAATGCTTAAAACCCCAAAAATTCAATTTGGCTGAAAAGAGGTCAAAACAAAAAAAGTCGGCTAAGAGACTTAAGCCTAGCATAAAATATGTGTTTTTGATGTCAAACGCTGCATTTGAATGTATTAAACAATTTACCCCAAAAACGTCAGCAAATTTTTTACCTAAAAGACCGCACAAACTCGTCATAGTAGCCCACCCTAGATTTCCTATGAAAAAATACGTATATTTTAGAAACAGACTATAATTTTTTAACAAATCGTTATTAATAAACAATTTATACATAACTTGACATTCTATGACGAATTCAAATTTTAGAATTAAAAATGGGTCAATAAATCAAGTATTCTGGAAGAAATCTCAGTTCCATATAGGTTACAAAAGCGCAATTATTTACAATGCATTTCCCATATGGTACCCCTGGCAATTAAGCTCATTTGTGCGAAAAACCTCAAAAATTTCCCCCCGGAAAACAGTTTTTTGTGTAAATTTAAATGAAAAACTTCATTATTAACAAATAAAAAAGTATAGGTCATGCAGCAAAAATGACCGAAAATTTTGGTTGAAATAATGACATTTAAATGGCACTGACACAATTTCTAACCTCCCTCTTTAATCGTTTTAAGCTCAATTTTCAAGGCTCTTTAAAATTTCCGTCCAAATATCGAACATTTTCAATCAATAATGTTTATAATTTTTAATTTTGCTATTTTCAGAACTCCAACATCCAATCAGATGCCTCCGTGTATTTTCTTCTGCATACTATCTTGGGTTAAAAAATTTCCCGTTGTCATGTAAACAAATAATTGCGCAATTGTAACCTATAGGCAACATTGGAAGTGTCAGAATGTGCCCAAAATGTTATGGTATCATCCTTAGGCAATATCCAAATGTTTCCCAAAATAAAATAAAGTTATCTTTAAGGGTTGTTTGTTCGTTTGAATTTTCTGGAGGCCACCCTCTATCAAAATGAATCGCATTTTTCATCATGTTTTCCGACAATAATGTGTTGTTGCTTAGTAATATTCAAGTTATTGTACTTGTTTTCGGTCGTTATTTGTATATTTGGTACACGAGTCAATTCTGAGATAACTTTCTTTTTCAACATTTTTTCTCGAATAAAGATCTGAAGGCCGAAAACGAATTTTTCGTAGAATCTGCGAAAAACCACATTTTTGAAACAGACTATAGCTAGCTATGATAATACTTGGCGAGTCCTATTTTATGTCCGTATGTCAGAAGCAGTCCCATTAAAGCCAACTGCATTCAAATTCAACAAAGGCGATGTCATTCGTGGATACAACATACTAAAATGCTTAAAACCCCAAAAATTCAATTTGGCTGAAAAGAGGTCAAAACAAAAAAAGTCGGCTAAGAGACTTAAGCCTAGCATAAAATATGTGTTTTTGATGTCAAACGCTGCATTTGAATGTATTAAACAATTTACCCCAAAAACGTCAGCAAATTTTTTACCTAAAAGACCGCACAAACTCGTCATAGTAGCCCACCCTAGATTTCCTATGAAAAAATACGTATATTTTAGAAACAGACTATAATTTTTTAACAAATCGTTATTAATAAACAATTTATACATAACTTGACATTCTATGACGAATTCAAATTTTAGAATTAAAAATGGGTCAATAAATCAAGTATTCTGGAAGAAATCTCAGTTCCATATAGGTTACAAAAGCGCAATTATTTACAATGCATTTCCCATATGGTACCCCTGGCAATTAAGCTCATTTGTGCGAAAAACCTCAAAAATTTCCCCCCGGAAAACAGTTTTTTGTGTAAATTTAAATGAAAAACTTCATTATTAACAAATAAAAAAGTATAGGTCATGCAGCAAAAATGACCGAAAATTTTGGTTGAAATAATGACATTTAAATGGCACTGACACAATTTCTAACCTCCCTCTTTAATCGTTTTAAGCTCAATTTTCAAGGCTCTTAAAAATTTCCGTCCAAATATCGAACATTTTCAATCAATAATGTTTATAATTTTTAATTTTGCTATTTTCAGAACTCCAACATCCAATCAGATGCCTCCGTGTATTTTCTTCTGCATACTATCTTGGGTTAAAAAATTTCCCGTTGTCATGTAAACAAATAATTGCGCAATTGTAACCTATAGGCAACATTGGAAGTGTCAGAATGTGCCCAAAATGTTATGGTATCATCCTTAGGCAATATCCAAATGTTTCCCAAAATAAAATAAAGTTATCTTTAAGGGTTGTTTGTTCGTTTGAATTTTCTGGAGGCCACCCTCTATCAAAATGAATCGCATTTTTCATCATGTTTTCCGACAATAATGTGTTGTTGCTTAGTAATATTCAAGTTATTGTACTTGTTTTCGGTCGTTATTTGTATATTTGGTACACGAGTCAATTCTGAGATAACTTTCTTCTTCAACATTTTTTCTCGAATAAAGATCTGAAGGCCGAAAACGAATTTTTCGTAGAATCTGCGAAAACCACATTTTTGAAACAGACTATAGCTAGCTATGATAATACTTGGCGAGTCCTATTTTATGTCCGTATGTCAGAAGCAGTCCCATTAAAGCCAACTGCATTCAAATTCAACAAAGGCGATGTCATTCGTGGATACAACATACTAAAATGCTTAAAACCCCAAAAATTCAATTTGGCTGAAAAGAGGTCAAAACAAAAAAAGTCGGCTAAGAGACTTAAGCCTAGCATAAAATATGTGTTTTTGATGTCAAACGCTGCATTTGAATGTATTAAACAATTTACCCCAAAAACGTCAGCAAATTTTTTACCTAAAAGACCGAACAAACTCGTCATAGTAGCCCACCCTAGATTTCCTATGAAAAAATACGTATATTTTAGAAACAGACTATAATTTTTTAACAAATCGTTATTAATAAACAATTTATACATAACTTGACATTCTATGACGAATTCAAATTTTAGAATTAAAAATGGGTCAATAAATCAAGTATTCTGGAAGAAATCTCAGTTCCATATAGGTTACAAAAGCGCAATTATTTACAATGCATTTCCCATATGGTACCCCTGGCAATTAAGCTCATTTGTGCAAAAAACCTCAAAAATTTCCCCCCGGAAAACAGTTTTTTGTGTAAATTTAAATGAAAAACTTCATTATTAACAAATAAAAAAGTATAGGTCATGCAGCAAAAATGACCGAAAATTTTGGTTGAAATAATGACATTTAAATGGCACTGACACAATTTCTAACCTCCCTCTTTAATCGTTTTAAGCTCAATTTTCAAGGCTCTTTAAAATTTCCGTCCAAATATCGAACATTTTCAATCAATAATGTTTATAATTTTTAATTTTGCTATTTTCAGAACTCCAACATCCAATCAGATGCCTCCGTGTATTTTCTTCTGCATACTATCTTGGGTTAAAAAATTTCCCGTTGTCATGTAAACAAATAATTGCGCAATTGTAACCTATAGGCAACATTGGAAGTGTCAGAATGTGCCCAAAATGTTATGGTATCATCCTTAGGCAATATCCAAATGTTTCCCAAAATAAAATAAAGTTATCTTTAAGGGTTGTTTGTTCGTTTGAATTTTCTGGAGGCCACCCTCTATCAAAATGAATCGCATTTTTCATCATGTTTTCCGACAATAATGTGTTGTTGCTTAGTAATATTCAAGTTATTGTACTTGTTTTCGGTCGTTATTTGTATATTTGGTACACGAGTCAATTCTGAGATAACTTTCTTCTTCAACATTTTTTCTCGAATAAAGATCTGAAGGCCGAAAACGAATTTTTCGTAGAATCTGCGAAAAACCACATTTTTGAAACAGACTATAGCTAGCTATGATAATACTTGGCGAGTCCTATTTTATGTCCGTATGTCAGAAGCAGTCCCATTAAAGCCAACTGCATTCAAATTCAACAAAGGCGATGTCATTCGTGGATACAACATACTAAAATGCTTAAAACCCCAAAAATTCAATTTGGCTGAAAAGAGGTCAAAACAAAAAAAGTCGGCTAAGAGACTTAAGCCTAGCATAAAATATGTGTTTTTGATGTCAAACGCTGCATTTGAATGTATTAAACAATTTACCCCAAAAACGTCAGCAAATTTTTTACCTAAAAGACCGCACAAACTCGTCATAGTAGCCCACCCTAGATTTCCTATGAAAAAATACGTATATTTTAGAAACAGACTATAATTTTTTAACAAATCGTTATTAATAAACAATTTATACATAACTTGACATTCTATGACGAATTCAAATTTTAGAATTAAAAATGGGTCAATAAATCAAGTATTCTGGAAGAAATCTCAGTTCCATATAGGTTACAAAAGCGCAATTATTTACAATGCATTTCCCATATGGTACCCCTGGCAATTAAGCTCATTTGTGCGAAAAACCTCAAAAATTTCCCCCCGGAAAACAGTTTTTTGTGTAAATTTAAATGAAAAACTTCATTATTAACAAATAAAAAAGTATAGGTCATGCAGCAAAAATGACCGAAAATTTTGGTTGAAATAATGACATTTAAATGGCACTGACACAATTTCTAACCTCCCTCTTTAATCGTTTTAAGCTCAATTTTCAAGGCTCTTTAAAATTTTCGTCCAAATATCGAACATTTTCAATCAATAATGTTTATAATTTTTAATTTTGCTATTTTCAGAACTCCAACATCCAATCAGATGCCTCCGTGTATTTTCTTCTGCATACTATCTTGGGTTAAAAAATTTCCCGTTGTCATGTAAACAAATAATTGCGCAATTGTAACCTATAGGCAACATTGGAAGTGTCAGAATGTGCCCAAAATGTTATGGTATCATCCTTAGGCAATATCCAAATGTTTCCCAAAATAAAATAAAGTTATCTTTAAGGGTTGTTTGTTCGTTTGAATTTTCTGGAGGCCACCCTCTATCAAAATGAATCGCATTTTTCATCATGTTTTCCGACAATAATGTGTTGTTGCTTAGTAATATTCAAGTTATTGTACTTGTTTTCGGTCGTTATTTGTATATTTGGTACACGAGTCAATTCTGAGATAACTTTCTTTTTCAACATTTTTTCTCGAATAAAGATCTGAAGGCCGAAAACGAATTTTTCGTAGAATCTGCGAAAAACCACATTTTTGAAACAGACTATAGCTAGCTATGATAATACTTGGCGAGTCCTATTTTATGTCCGTATGTCAGAAGCAGTCCCATTAAAGCCAACTGCATTCAAATTCAACAAAGGCGATGTCATTCGTGGATACAACATACTAAAATGCTTAAAACCCCAAAAATTCAATTTGGCTGAAAAGAGGTCAAAACAAAAAAAGTCGGCTAAGAGACTTAAGCCTAGCATAAAATATGTGTTTTTGATGTCAAACGCTGCATTTGAATGTATTAAACAATTTACCCCAAAAACGTCAGCAAATTTTTTACCTAAAAGACCGCACAAACTCGTCATAGTAGCCCACCCTAGATTTCCTATGAAAAAATACGTATATTTTAGAAACAGACTATAATTTTTTAACAAATCGTTATTAATAAACAATTTATACATAACTTGACATTCTATGACGAATTCAAATTTTAGAATTAAAAATGGGTCAATAAATCAAGTATTCTGGAAGAAATCTCAGTTCCATATAGGTTACAAAAGCGCAATTATTTACAATGCATTTCCCATATGGTACCCCTGGCAATTAAGCTCATTTGTGCGAAAAACCTCAAAAATTTCCCCCCGGAAAACAGTTTTTTGTGTAAATTTAAATGAAAAACTTCATTATTAACAAATAAAAAAGTATAGGTCATGCAGCAAAAATGACCGAAAATTTTGGTTGAAATAATGACATTTAAATGGCACTGACACAATTTCTAACCTCCCTCTTTAATCGTTTTAAGCTCAATTTTCAAGGCTCTTTAAAATTTCCGTCCAAATATCGAACATTTTCAATCAATAATGTTTATAATTTTTAATTTTGCTATTTTCAGAACTCCAACATCCAATCAGATGCCTCCGTGTATTTTCTTCTGCATACTATCTTGGGTTAAAAAATTTCCCGTTGTCATGTAAACAAATAATTGCGCAATTGTAACCTATAGGCAACATTGGAAGTGTCAGAATGTGCCCAAAATGTTATGGTATCATCCTTAGGCAATATCCAAATGTTTCCCAAAATAAAATAAAGTTATCTTTAAGGGTTGTTTGTTCGTTTGAATTTTCTGGAGGCCACCCTCTATCAAAATGAATCGCATTTTTCATCATGTTTTCCGACAATAATGTGTTGTTGCTTAGTAATATTCAAGTTATTGTACTTGTTTTCGGTCGTTATTTGTATATTTGGTACACGAGTCAATTCTGAGATAACTTTCTTTTTCAACATTTTTTCTCGAATAAAGATCTGAAGGCCGAAAACGAATTTTTCGTAGAATCTGCGAAAAACCACATTTTTGAAACAGACTATAGCTAGCTATGATAATACTTGGCGAGTCCTATTTTATGTCCGTATGTCAGAAGCAGTCCCATTAAAGCCAACTGCATTCAAATTCAACAAAGGCGATGTCATTCGTGGATACAACATACTAAAATGCTTAAAACCCCAAAAATTCAATTTGGCTGAAAAGAGGTCAAAACAAAAAAAGTCGGCTAAGAGACTTAAGCCTAGCATAAAATATGTGTTTTTGATGTCAAACGCTGCATTTGAATGTATTAAACAATTTACCCCAAAAACGTCAGCAAATTTTTTACCTAAAAGACCGCACAAACTCGTCATAGTAGCCCACCCTAGATTTCCTATGAAAAAATACGTATATTTTAGAAACAGACTATAATTTTTTAACAAATCGTTATTAATAAACAATTTATACATAACTTGACATTCTATGACGAATTCAAATTTTAGAATTAAAAATGGGTCAATAAATCAAGTATTCTGGAAGAAATCTCAGTTCCATATAGGTTACAAAAGCGCAATTATTTACAATGCATTTCCCATATGGTACCCCTGGCAATTAAGCTCATTTGTGCGAAAAACCTCAAAAATTTCCCCCCGGAAAACAGTTTTTTGTGTAAATTTAAATGAAAAACTTCATTATTAACAAATAAAAAAGTATAGGTCATGCAGCAAAAATGACCGAAAATTTTGGTTGAAATAATGACATTTAAATGGCACTGACACAATTTCTAACCTCCCTCTTTAATCGTTTTAAGCTCAATTTTCAAGGCTCTTTAAAATTTCCGTCCAAATATCGAACATTTTCAATCAATAATGTTTATAATTTTTAATTTTGCTATTTTCAGAACTCCAACATCCAATCAGATGCCTCCGTGTATTTTCTTCTGCATACTATCTTGGGTTAAAAAATTTCCCGTTGTCATGTAAACAAATAATTGCGCAATTGTAACCTATAGGCAACATTGGAAGTGTCAGAATGTGCCCAAAATGTTATGGTATCATCCTTAGGCAATATCCAAATGTTTCCCAAAATAAAATAAAGTTATCTTTAAGGGTTGTTTGTTCGTTTGAATTTTCTGGAGGCCACCCTCTATCAAAATGAATCGCATTTTTCATCATGTTTTCCGACAATAATGTGTTGTTGCTTAGTAATATTCAAGTTATTGTACTTGTTTTCGGTCGTTATTTGTATATTTGGTACACGAGTCAATTCTGAGATAACTTTCTTTTTCAACATTTTTTCTCGAATAAAGATCTGAAGGCCGAAAACGAATTTTTCGTAGAATCTGCGAAAAACCACATTTTTGAAACAGACTATAGCTAGCTATGATAATACTTGGCGAGTCCTATTTTATGTCCGTATGTCAGAAGCAGTCCCATTAAAGCCAACTGCATTCAAATTCAACAAAGGCGATGTCATTCGTGGATACAACATACTAAAATGCTTAAAACCCCAAAAATTCAATTTGGCTGAAAAGAGGTCAAAACAAAAAAAGTCGGCTAAGAGACTTAAGCCTAGCATAAAATATGTGTTTTTGATGTCAAACGCTGCATTTGAATGTATTAAACAATTTACCCCAAAAACGTCAGCAAATTTTTTACCTAAAAGACCGCACAAACTCGTCATAGTAGCCCACCCTAGATTTCCTATGAAAAAATACGTATATTTTAGAAACAGACTATAATTTTTTAACAAATCGTTATTAATAAACAATTTATACATAACTTGACATTCTATGACGAATTCAAATTTTAGAATTAAAAATGGGTCAATAAATCAAGTATTCTGGAAGAAATCTCAGTTCCATATAGGTTACAAAAGCGCAATTATTTACAATGCATTTCCCATATGGTACCCCTGGCAATTAAGCTCATTTGTGCGAAAAACCTCAAAAATTTCCCCCCGGAAAACAGTTTTTTGTGTAAATTTAAATGAAAAACTTCATTATTAACAAATAAAAAAGTATAGGTCATGCAGCAAAAATGACCGAAAATTTTGGTTGAAATAATGACATTTAAATGGCACTGACACAATTTCTAACCTCCCTCTTTAATCGTTTTAAGCTCAATTTTCAAGGCTCTTTAAAATTTCCGTCCAAATATCGAACATTTTCAATCAATAATGTTTATAATTTTTAATTTTGCTATTTTCAGAACTCCAACATCCAATCAGATGCCTCCGTGTATTTTCTTCTGCATACTATCTTGGGTTAAAAAATTTCCCGTTGTCATGTAAACAAATAATTGCGCAATTGTAACCTATAGGCAACATTGGAAGTGTCAGAATGTGCCCAAAATGTTATGGTATCATCCTTAGGCAATATCCAAATGTTTCCCAAAATAAAATAAAGTTATCTTTAAGGGTTGTTTGTTCGTTTGAATTTTCTGGAGGCCACCCTCTATCAAAATGAATCGCATTTTTCATCATGTTTTCCGACAATAATGTGTTGTTGCTTAGTAATATTCAAGTTATTGTACTTGTTTTCGGTCGTTATTTGTATATTTGGTACACGAGTCAATTCTGAGATAACTTTCTTTTTCAACATTTTTTCTCGAATAAAGATCTGAAGGCCGAAAACGAATTTTTCGTAGAATCTGCGAAAAACCACATTTTTGAAACAGACTATAGCTAGCTATGATAATACTTGGCGAGTCCTATTTTATGTCCGTATGTCAGAAGCAGTCCCATTAAAGCCAACTGCATTCAAATTCAACAAAGGCGATGTCATTCGTGGATACAACATACTAAAATGCTTAAAACCCCAAAAATTCAATTTGGCTGAAAAGAGGTCAAAACAAAAAAAGTCGGCTAAGAGACTTAAGCCTAGCATAAAATATGTGTTTTTGATGTCAAACGCTGCATTTGAATGTATTAAACAATTTACCCCAAAAACGTCAGCAAATTTTTTACCTAAAAGACCGCACAAACTCGTCATAGTAGCCCACCCTAGATTTCCTATGAAAAAATACGTATATTTTAGAAACAGACTATAATTTTTTAACAAATCGTTATTAATAAACAATTTATACATAACTTGACATTCTATGACGAATTCAAATTTTAGAATTAAAAATGGGTCAATAAATCAAGTATTCTGGAAGAAATCTCAGTTCCATATAGGTTACAAAAGCGCAATTATTTACAATGCATTTCCCATATGGTACCCCTGGCAATTAAGCTCATTTGTGCGAAAAACCTCAAAAATTTCCCCCCGGAAAACAGTTTTTTGTGTAAATTTAAATGAAAAACTTCATTATTAACAAATAAAAAAGTATAGGTCATGCAGCAAAAATGACCGAAAATTTTGGTTGAAATAATGACATTTAAATGGCACTGACACAATTTCTAACCTCCCTCTTTAATCGTTTTAAGCTCAATTTTCAAGGCTCTTTAAAATTTCCGTCCAAATATCGAACATTTTCAATCAATAATGTTTATAATTTTTAATTTTGCTATTTTCAGAACTCCAACATCCAATCAGATGCCTCCGTGTATTTTCTTCTGCATACTATCTTGGGTTAAAAAATTTCCCGTTGTCATGTAAACAAATAATTGCGCAATTGTAACCTATAGGCAACATTGGAAGTGTCAGAATGTGCCCAAAATGTTATGGTATCATCCTTAGGCAATATCCAAATGTTTCCCAAAATAAAATAAAGTTATCTTTAAGGGTTGTTTGTTCGTTTGAATTTTCTGGAGGCCACCCTCTATCAAAATGAATCGCATTTTTCATCATGTTTTCCGACAATAATGTGTTGTTGCTTAGTAATATTCAAGTTATTGTACTTGTTTTCGGTCGTTATTTGTATATTTGGTACACGAGTCAATTCTGAGATAACTTTCTTTTTCAACATTTTTTCTCGAATAAAGATCTGAAGGCCGAAAACGAATTTTTCGTAGAATCTGCGAAAAACCACATTTTTGAAACAGACTATAGCTAGCTATGATAATACTTGGCGAGTCCTATTTTATGTCCGTATGTCAGAAGCAGTCCCATTAAAGCCAACTGCATTCAAATTCAACAAAGGCGATGTCATTCGTGGATACAACATACTAAAATGCTTAAAACCCCAAAAATTCAATTTGGCTGAAAAGAGGTCAAAACAAAAAAAGTCGGCTAAGAGACTTAAGCCTAGCATAAAATATGTGTTTTTGATGTCAAACGCTGCATTTGAATGTATTAAACAATTTACCCCAAAAACGTCAGCAAATTTTTTACCTAAAAGACCGCACAAACTCGTCATAGTAGCCCACCCTAGATTTCCTATGAAAAAATACGTATATTTTAGAAACAGACTATAATTTTTTAACAAATCGTTATTAATAAACAATTTATACATAACTTGACATTCTATGACGAATTCAAATTTTAGAATTAAAAATGGGTCAATAAATCAAGTATTCTGGAAGAAATCTCAGTTCCATATAGGTTACAAAAGCGCAATTATTTACAATGCATTTCCCATATGGTACCCCTGGCAATTAAGCTCATTTGTGCAAAAAACCTCAAAAATTTCCCCCCGGAAAACAGTTTTTTGTGTAAATTTAAATGAAAAACTTCATTATTAACAAATAAAAAAGTATAGGTCATGCAGCAAAAATGACCGAAAATTTTGGTTGAAATAATGACATTTAAATGGCACTGACACAATTTCTAACCTCCCTCTTTAATCGTTTTAAGCTCAATTTTCAAGGCTCTTTAAAATTTCCGTCCAAATATCGAACATTTTCAATCAATAATGTTTATAATTTTTAATTTTGCTATTTTCAGAACTCCAACATCCAATCAGATGCCTCCGTGTATTTTCTTCTGCATACTATCTTGGGTTAAAAAATTTCCCGTTGTCATGTAAACAAATAATTGCGCAATTGTAACCTATAGGCAACATTGGAAGTGTCAGAATGTGCCCAAAATGTTATGGTATCATCCTTAGGCAATATCCAAATGTTTCCCAAAATAAAATAAAGTTATCTTTAAGGGTTGTTTGTTCGTTTGAATTTTCTGGAGGCCACCCTCTATCAAAATGAATCGCATTTTTCATCATGTTTTCCGACAATAATGTGTTGTTGCTTAGTAATATTCAAGTTATTGTACTTGTTTTCGGTCGTTATTTGTATATTTGGTACACGAGTCAATTCTGAGATAACTTTCTTTTTCAACATTTTTTCTCGAATAAAGATCTGAAGGCCGAAAACGAATTTTTCGTAGAATCTGCGAAAAACCACATTTTTGAAACAGACTATAGCTAGCTATGATAATACTTGGCGAGTCCTATTTTATGTCCGTATGTCAGAAGCAGTCCCATTAAAGCCAACTGCATTCAAATTCAACAAAGGCGATGTCATTCGTGGATACAACATACTAAAATGCTTAAAACCCCAAAAATTCAATTTGGCTGAAAAGAGGTCAAAACAAAAAAAGTCGGCTAAGAGACTTAAGCCTAGCATAAAATATGTGTTTTTGATGTCAAACGCTGCATTTGAATGTATTAAACAATTTACCCCAAAAACGTCAGCAAATTTTTTACCTAAAAGACCGCACAAACTCGTCATAGTAGCCCACCCTAGATTTCCTATGAAAAAATACGTATATTTTAGAAACAGACTATAATTTTTTAACAAATCGTTATTAATAAACAATTTATACATAACTTGACATTCTATGACGAATTCAAATTTTAGAATTAAAAATGGGTCAATAAATCAAGTATTCTGGAAGAAATCTCAGTTCCATATAGGTTACAAAAGCGCAATTATTTACAATGCATTTCCCATATGGTACCCCTGGCAATTAAGCTCATTTGTGCGAAAAACCTCAAAAATTTCCCCCCGGAAAACAGTTTTTTGTGTAAATTTAAATGAAAAACTTCATTATTAACAAATAAAAAAGTATAGGTCATGCAGCAAAAATGACCGAAAATTTTGGTTGAAATAATGACATTTAAATGGCACTGACACAATTTCTAACCTCCCTCTTTAATCGTTTTAAGCTCAATTTTCAAGGCTCTTTAAAATTTCCGTCCAAATATCGAACATTTTCAATCAATAATGTTTATAATTTTTAATTTTGCTATTTTCAGAACTCCAACATCCAATCAGATGCCTCCGTGTATTTTCTTCTGCATACTATCTTGGGTTAAAAAATTTCCCGTTGTCATGTAAACAAATAATTGCGCAATTGTAACCTATAGGCAACATTGGAAGTGTCAGAATGTGCCCAAAATGTTATGGTATCATCCTTAGGCAATATCCAAATGTTTCCCAAAATAAAATAAAGTTATCTTTAAGGGTTGTTTGTTCGTTTGAATTTTCTGGAGGCCACCCTCTATCAAAATGAATCGCATTTTTCATCATGTTTTCCGACAATAATGTGTTGTTGCTTAGTAATATTCAAGTTATTGTACTTGTTTTCGGTCGTTATTTGTATATTTGGTACACGAGTCAATTCTGAGATAACTTTCTTTTTCAACATTTTTTCTCGAATAAAGATCTGAAGGCCGAAAACGAATTTTTCGTAGAATCTGCGAAAAACCACATTTTTGAAACAGACTATAGCTAGCTATGATAATACTTGGCGAGTCCTATTTTATGTCCGTATGTCAGAAGCAGTCCCATTAAAGCCAACTGCATTCAAATTCAACAAAGGCGATGTCATTCGTGGATACAACATACTAAAATGCTTAAAACCCCAAAAATTCAATTTGGCTGAAAAGAGGTCAAAACAAAAAAAGTCGGCTAAGAGACTTAAGCCTAGCATAAAATATGTGTTTTTGATGTCAAACGCTGCATTTGAATGTATTAAACAATTTACCCCAAAAACGTCAGCAAATTTTTTACCTAAAAGACCGCACAAACTCGTCATAGTAGCCCACCCTAGATTTCCTATGAAAAAATACGTATATTTTAGAAACAGACTATAATTTTTTAACAAATCGTTATTAATAAACAATTTATACATAACTTGACATTCTATGACGAATTCAAATTTTAGAATTAAAAATGGGTCAATAAATCAAGTATTCTGGAAGAAATCTCAGTTCCATATAGGTTACAAAAGCGCAATTATTTACAATGCATTTCCCATATGGTACCCCTGGCAATTAAGCTCATTTGTGCGAAAAAACCTCAAAAATTTCCCCCCGGAAAACAGTTTTTTGTGTAAATTTAAATGAAAAA